>JARFIX010000129.1:0-402617 GCA_036346125.1 Lycocerus yunnanus
CTACCGCGTAGAAAGAATTCACAAATAAAGGCTATTTTACTTATTATAAGGCTTTAAAGTGAAACTGCTTCCTTTCACTTCCAAGAGACTATAAGGCGCGCTTTGGGCGACTTTCCGACGTTTGCGCCAGTCCCAAGAGCATTTTTTGTACACTACACGTTCCAGCGGTCGTACACAGAAAACCGAATAAACATAAACCAGTGGCGGTTGGCAATAACACTGAGGACGATGCCTCCTCTTCACTGGTACCGAAGTTCCTAAACTGTGGATATTTCTTTCAAAGTTAAAAACTAGGGAATCAAGTTGCAAATATATCGCTGGTAAACTGGGCTCTACTGACGTCATTAAAGTGAATCCACTTAAAACCAACAATCATAAGAAATGCTTCATAGTTGGAATCGACAAGATGTATAAAGAGAAAATCTACACCGACAGCTACTGGCCTGTTGGAGTGCGTTATGCGCGTTTTAATTTTAGAAAAGGTGGTAAACTCCTACGCAATTCTCAAGTAGTAACCAATCCGGTACTTCCAAAGCCCCAGGATTTCCAAGAGAATTTCTCTCAACCAATGCAGTAGCCTCAACTCACCAAATCATCAATCAGCTCAACAATCAAAAACACAAACCCAATCAATACATCAATAATGGCACGTCCAAATCCAACAAAAATTCATACAATTTTTTCCACTACTTGGTTTATTAACTTTGATGATTATTAATAAATAAAAGGTTAAAATTAATTTATTTATTTTCAATTATAAAACAAATGACAGTCTTTTGTTTTAATGTTGACACTTGCTCAAATTTTTTTTATTAATTATGACATAAAAACGCTCTAACGTCATAATATTCAAATAATATAACCAAAATTTTGAGTATTTTAATAATTTAAATAATTAATAACATTTCTTGATTATTCTAATTCGTTTTATTGAGAAAAAAATTTTTTTAAAGCTGTCGCGAAGTTTTCAAAAATACACATTTGTTCATTATTCACCTAAGGTTAATAATAATAGTATATTACATAGCGAGGCGGAAGCAAGTCATTACTAACTGAGGTTCTGTTCTGCTGACCGACGGCAAGCCGGAGGTCAGCAATTGGCCGAAGTTAGTAATGACGCTTTACGCCGAAGCATGTATACTATTTTATTCGCAATCGTGAAGTTGGGGTTGGTTTAATGGAAATAATGCGTTTTCAAATTTATATTAAGTTATGTCATATTTGACATTTGTATCAGCGCCTCTACTTTTAATAGCTCATATCACGTTAGTGATAATTATTTTTTTAGTAGGCGTCAAAGCAAAAATTACCGTGCGTTTTTTTTTTGACAATAATTAGTATTATTGTTTTTGTCGCATTGTGATTATGAGTGAATTATCTTGTACTCCACCAGAGCTTCGAGAAGTTGCAGAAAATGCAGTAGGTGATTTGTTACCCAACAAAAGTAAGGCAAGGTATGAAAACGCCTACAAAGCTTACATGGATTGGCGTTACAATAAACAAGCACGGAATAATTCAGAAAGTGTGGTGCTTGCTTATTTTAGTGAATTGTCGAAAGACAAAAAACCTTCTACGTTAACTCTACGGGCAACTTATTCAATGCTACGAACAACATTCAATATTAAAGATAATACAGATATTTCAAAATTTGCGAAATTGAGAGCTTTTTTGAAGAAGCAAAATGTTGGGTTCAAGCCAAAAAAATCAGGTGTTTTACATAAAACTGAAATTGATAGATTTTAAGTGATGCGCCTATAGAATTTCTTCTACAAAAGGTAAAATTATAAATTTTGTACTCACATACAATGAACATAATTGTTTAAACTTTCTAGGTTGCTTTAATAATCGGCGTTAGCGGTGCATGCCGAAGTGATGAGTTGTATAAAATGAAAATAGAAGATGTAAACTTTTAGAAAATAAAATAAGTATCCACATTCGTGATACAAAACCTATCATTCTCGATCATTCTTAATAACGCGCCCGGAATGGATTGTAATTGTTAAAGAATACGTAAATCTTCGGAAGAAAACTTGTAAACATTAGTTACTCTTAAGTAATCTTCTTATATTTTCAATAATTTTCAAAATTGCATAATATTCCATAATAAAATTATTTAAACTTTCTAGGTTGGTTTTATGATAAGCTAGGCTAATCTAGGTTGCACTTCTGGTGTCATGTAGCAAATAAAGTGTGACGGTGTAGCCAATCGTCAGAAGACTTCTACGGTTCCAAACTGCGAACCCTGACTGTAACAAATAAATTTTAACAAGAAAATGAGAAAGTATTATAGGACTTACCATAAATAAGTATTCAAATGTCACAATATGTACTTATACATCAATAATTTGAACGATAAAATGCCAGGAATTGTTAACAAAACTTTTCGATGTCGAAGCTTAAACTTATCGGATTATCCAAATATTTTTTAAACTAGCAACAAATAAATCTTAGCGAAAATTTAAAAAAGGGCTATCACTTGCAATAAGCAATTATTCTAATTAAAATGTTTTATAATTTGCACGCCCAATTATGATTTCTAATTATTGTTATAACCTAACTATATTTGACATTTGTATCAGCGGCTTATATCACGTTAAAACCACGCCCATTTGTTCATTACTGACCGCCACGTGATTATAACGAGTGAATAATTTTCATTACACACCGGTTGATATTAGTAGTTAAACAATATGCCACTTTCAAACTTTTTAAAAGTCGGGAAACGAGCAATTACCGACCGATTGCGAATAAAAACTATTTACTACCAGTGACAGAAGGCGTAATTCGCTCAGTCGATACGTACGTCACAATGACGGCCTATGCGACTATAGTGGCAAAACAAATTTGTTTTAATTACAACAAAATAATAAACTCATGCCCCACGCTGGGCGCCAAAAATAGTTTCCGCGATACATGCAAATACAGTCAAAATTCATTTTTTTGGGTTCGAAAAATGAATTGCCAATGTAAGGTGACTATTGACCTCTGACCAATACGACTAGGGATGTCTCGTACCCCAACTCATGGAAGTTGACGAACAAACGGTTGTTTATTTTAAAAAATTAATTCATTTGCCGACTGATGCGCGGTTGTGCCGCTTTTGACTTAAGTAAAACTTAAGTTTTCTTTGACAGCGCCAAATTTAATATTGCAGAAATTTAAAAAATTTTAATTAATTTTCCCGTTTGGCGCTGTCAAAGAAAACTTAAGGTTTACTTAAGTCAAAAGCGGTGCAACTGGGCATTAAAGATTCAATAATCAAAATAAATCATAAACTGAAATATGATCTGCTTTAATTTACTGCATATTTTCCATTTCGTTATGGTATCTATGGTTTTTTATTTAATTGAATTTATTTAATTACACGTACACGTTTTTGGTTATACCCAACCACCTTTTGGCATTTAAACTGGCAGTAGATCGCCATGAAATATGATCTGTTTTAATAAAATATTTGGATCGCCATTGACTATTGGATTATTTGTTGGTTCTGTCAGAAAAATGACAGTTGGGTTAACAATTATTTATTATTTAACAATTACATGAACGGGCGGCATATAGTTATACCAACCGTAAACCAACTAAGACTAACAACTGCAACTCGCAACTAATAAGCATGTTTATCGACGTCAACCAAAAATAACGTGATCAGAGTTTTTCAGGGTTGATTACTTGTACTTCTCAATCTATTGGATTTAATAAAATAATACAATCAATCACGTTCATTCGTCACAAGCGTCTCAAAATAACCGCCACACATCCGCGTCTCAAATCGTCGCACGTCTTCACTGTTCCGTCTCATTTATCACTCTGGCGTTTCCCGCCCGCGTTTCATCCACTCAGAGTTCTTCCTTCTCCGTCTACTTTGGACCCACACTACATTTAACTTATACTACAGAACGTTCCCGACAAAAGTTAAAGTAGTTGACGCTTTTATGGTGGAAAATTAATGAAAGCGTTTCGAACTATGGCGCAAGTCCAAATTAAATTGAGGTCGCATTCGAAGTAATTTACACGTGGTATTGAAACGCAATAAAACGACCACTAATTTTTGCCGTTTCACTTCGAAAATTTTCTAATTGCACATAATTGCGACAAAGACAAAAATTCGTATTTTACGATAAAATTAACTCACTTCAAACCGAGGGTCAACCGCTAGAGGAAATTGTGTACAATAAACTTCACACTTCACGTACTTTATCATAATTCTCCATACATCTTCGTACTTCATAAAAGTTCAGGAGTAATTGACGGTACTTCACCTACTTCTGCGATACTTCATTGTATTTCACGTACTTCATCAGTATTTCAGAGACTTACCGAGATTCCAAAATTTGAGCACTGGAGAGTGTTCCACACCCTTTCGGATTGAGTACTTTATTTTTTACCAGAAGCAAACTGAAGTACTCCCATTGCAGAAATCTGCCCTCCGGGGGGTACGGAATTTATAATTATGCAGTTTATGATTAATTGTCGGATTAAGAATTAAACACATTTACTTGGCCACAGCTAATTTTAACAAACTTGGAATATGCTTAAGTATTTAATTCTTTTTAATAAAAATAAATTATTTACACCGGGGTCTGGGGTGTGGAACACCTCAGTGTCTCTGAAACGGAAATCTGTAGTTTACTTGATAAAAATAAACTACTCGATCTTAGGGTATGGGGGTTCTGCATGTTCTTCATTCCAAAATTGTGCACTGGAGGTGTTCCACACCCCAGACCCCCGGATCGAGTAGTTTAGTTTTATCAGTAGTAAACTGAGAATCTCCACTACAGAAGCACTGAAGGGTGTTCCCCTCGACCTCCCTAACTAATTTTAAAAACTTGGGATGTGCTTAAATATCTAATCCAGGTTTACTAAAATAAAGTAGTTAAACCGGGGTCTAGGGGTGTGAACACCTCCAGTGTCTCTAACGGAGATCTTCAGTTTACTTGATAAAAATAAACTACTTGATCCGGGGTCTGGAGGGTTTTGCATGTTATGCAAATTTCAATTGTGCACTGGAAGGTGTTTCACACCCCAGACCCCCGGATCGAGTAGTTTAGTTTTTATCAGTAGTAAACTGAGAATCTCCCATTACAGAAGCACTGGAGGTGTTCCCCGACTTCCCGGATTGTGCAGTTGATTTTTATCAGAACTAAACTGAAGATCTCCCATTGCAGAGATCTGCCTTCCAGGGGTACGGAATTTATAATTATGCAGTTTATGATTAATTATTGTCCGATTATGAATTAAAACACATTTACTGGACCATAACTAATTTTAAAAACTTGGAATGCGCTTAAATATTTAATTCAGTTTTAATAAAATAAATCAGTTAAACCGGGGGTCTGAACACCCTCCAGTGTCTCTAAACGGAAATCTTTAGTTTACTTTGATTAAAATAAACTACTCGATCCGGGGAGCTGGGGTTCTGCATGTTATGCAAATTCAAAATTTGTGCACTGGAGGGTGTTCCACACCCCCAGACCCCGGATCGAGTAGTTTATTTTATCAGTAGTAAACTGAGAATCTCCATTACAGAATTAACTACTGATCCGGGGTTCTGGGGTGTGAAACACCTCCAGCGCACAAATGTTGGAATGAAGAACATTGCAGAACATGTAGAACCCCCAGACCCCCGGATCGAGTAGTTTATTTTATCAGTAGTAAACTGAGAATCTCCCATTACAGAATTTACTACTTGATCCGGGGTCTGGGGTGTGGAACACCCTCCAGCGCACAAATGTTGGAATGAAGAACATTGCAGAACATGCAGAACCCCCAGACCCCTGAATCGAGTAGTTTATTTTTATCAGTAGTAAACTGAGAATCTCCCATTACAGAAGCACTGGAGGGTGTTCCCCCGACTTCCCGGATTGTGCAGTTGATTTTTATTAGAACTAAACTGAAGATCTCCCATTGCAGAGATCTGCTCCCAGGGGTACGGAATTTATAATTATGCAGTTTATGATTAATTATTGTCCGATTATGAATTAAAACACATTTACTGGACCATAACTAATTTTAAAAAACTTGGGAAAGCGCTTAAATATTTAATTCAGTTTTAATAAAATAAATCAGTTAAACGGGGTCTGGAACACCCTCCAGTGTCTCTAAAACGGAAATCTTTAGTTTACTTCTGATTAAAATAAACTACTCGATCCGGGAGCTGGGGTTCTGCATGTTATGCAAATTCCAAAATTTGTGCACTGGAGGTGTTCCACACCCCAGACCCCGGATCGAGTAGTTTATTTTATCAGTAGTAAACTGAGAATCTCCATTACAGAATTAACTACTCGATCCGGGTTCTGGGGTGTGAAACACCTCCAGCGCACAAATGTTGGAATGAAGAACATTGCAGAACATGTAGAACCCCCAGACCCCCGGATC
The DNA here is from genome assembly GCA_036346125.1 of Lycocerus yunnanus. Taxonomy (NCBI): domain Eukaryota; kingdom Metazoa; phylum Arthropoda; class Insecta; order Coleoptera; family Cantharidae; genus Lycocerus; species Lycocerus yunnanus. The sequence continues at coordinate 6,379 of JARFIX010000129.1, forward strand.
GAGTAGTTTATTTTATCAGTAGTAAACTGAGAATCTCCCATTACAGAATTTACTACTTGATCCGGGGTCTGGGGTGTGGAACACCTCCAGCGCACAAATGTTGGAATGAAGAACATTGCAGAACATGCAGAACCCCCAGACCCCCGAATCGAGTAGTTTATTTTTATCAGTAGTAAACTGAGAATTTCCCATTACAAAAGCACTGGAGGGTGTTCCCCCTCGACCTCCCGGATTGTGTAGTTGATTTTTTATCATTTTTATCAGAACTAAACTGAAGATCTCCCATTGCAGAGATCTGCCCCCCAGGGGGTACGGAATTTATAATTATGCAGTTTATGATTAATTATTGTCCGATTATGAATTAAAACACATTTACTTGACCATAACTAATTTTAAAAAACTTGGAATACGCTTAAATATTTAATTCAGTTTTAATAAATTAAATAAGTTAAACTTTAATGTAATTAATTAATCACGGCAAAACAATGAATAACCAAAGCATTTTATTGAACTACCAAACCTCCATAATATTCAAACAAATGAGCTAAAAAAAATTACAAAATTAACTAAATAAATCTAAGCTTAATTTAATTAATTGATTGCTATTAAACTAGCAACTACTAAAACTTCTAATTAGTAATATAATGACCCCCCAAAGGTCTATTCAACGTTTAAGATTAAAAAATGTTAAGAAAATCTACTGATGTAAGTTAATTTGCTATCAAATAATTATTATTGAATACACATTGTCCGTAGCGCATGCGCATAAGCTAGATTAAACTTCAGGTAATTCGCCAAAAATTTACTAACTTCATGATACTTCACTTGTACTTTAATATAATTAACATGTATTTTATCAGTGCTTCATGTTCTTCACAAGTACTTTATGTATTTCACAAGGACTTCATGTATTTCACATGAGATTTCATGTACTTCATGAGATGTGTACAAAAAACTTCACCAGCGGTTAACCCCCCCACGCTTCAAACACTAAACACGCGAACTACTTAATTAATCCTACCATTTAACTTATTTTCGGCCTAAATTATCTAAAAATCTCTTGTAGACTCCCCCTTCTTGCCCAACGTGTTACGTGACAAACCTGGTACAAATCGCAGCCTAAAGTGAAATGTATAAAACTTAAGTACGTTAAAAATTTAAAATTCCCCTAACAATAAATGTCAATGGAATCGTCGGAAGATGGCGACACTACATTTTAAGAACAATGAAAGTAACATCTGAAATACAAAATGGACGATTGTCACCATTTTCAAGCTGTCGTATTCTAGTGCTGCAGTACTGTTTTCTTCACCCAGATTAACTTAAACAGCTTTCCGTTATCTCCGCTTCTCAAAGTTTAGAATCTAGAACTGTCATAGAAATTTACTACTAATGGTTAGTAATTATAATTATTATCTCGTACATTTTCCTAATGCTACCTCTTACAGATATAGTTGAAGCTCTCCGATTGGAACATTTACAAATAATGGATCACATCGATCAGGTTTTGATGACTCCATATAATTCAAGTAGCGAATATGAAATTAAACTGGAAGTGCTAGAAGACGTGAAATTTAAGTTAGAAGATTTGCATCATTCGATTGACATTAAAGAAGAACAATTGCCAAAGAAGGAACCTGAAACAAAAGTCGAAAGCTCAAGAACATTCGAGTGCAAAGTTTGTGGGTATATCAATATAAGTAAATATAGGTTAAAAGTGCATTTAAAAACTCACACTGATAAGAAACAGTTTGTTTGTCAAATTTGTGGCTACAAATTTTCACAAAAAGGACATTTGACAAGGCATTTAAAAACTCACACCGGTGAGAAACCGTTTTCTTGTCGAATTTGTAATTACAAATGTTCGGAGAAAGTAAATTTAGCGTCTCATATGAAAATTCACACAGGTAAGAAATCCTTTGCCTGCCAAATTTGTGACTACAAATGTTCGTATAAATTAAGTTTAAAACGACATTTAGCAACGCATACCGGTGAGAAACCGTTTGGTTGTGAAATTTGTGATTATAAAAGTTCACGTAAGTCCCGTTTAACATCTCATTTAAAAAACTCACAATAGTGAGAAGTCGTTTGCCTGTCAAATTTGTGACTACAAATGTTTGCATAAATTAAGCTTAACCCGACATGTAACAACTCATACCGCTGTGAAACCGTTTGCTTGTAAAAGCTGCGACTACAAATGTTCAACTAATTCAAGTTTAAAATTGCATTTAAAAAGTCACACTGAGAAAAAACGGTTTGTTTGTGAAATTTGTGACTACAATACTTCACGAAAAGATCATTTAAAAATTCATTTAAAAACTCACTCGGATGATAAACCATTTATTTGTGAAATTTGTAACTAAGTTTTCACTTAAATCGTATTTAATAAGGCACTTGACAACTCACTCTGGTGAGAAACCGTTTGTTTGTGAAATTTGTAACGACAAGTTCTCGTTTAAATCATATTTAGTACGGCACTTAACAACTCACTCGGATGAGAAACCGTTTGTTTGTGAAGTTTGTAATTACAAGTTTTCATTTAAATCTAGTTTAATGCGACACTTGACAACTCACTCTGATGAAAAACCGTTTGTTTGTGAAATTTGTGACTTGCAATATTCACAAAAAGGAAATTTAATAACTCATTTAAGAACTCACACTGGTGAGAAACCGTTTGTCTGTGAAATTTGTGACTACAAAGGTTCAGATAAATCAAATTTAGTAAAGCATTTAAGAACTCACACCGGTCAAAAACCGTTTGTTTGTGAAATTTGTAACCACAAATTTTCACAAAGAGGTCATCTAACACGACATGTAAAAACCCACACCGATGATAAACCGGTTGTTTGTAAAATTGAAGGAAATCTGGAAATTAAGGTTTTGCAACAAAATCTCTAAAAAACCAAATCAAAAACTTCCCTAAATTCATGGAGAACTACTCCTTGCAATATACGTTGACTGAAGATGATTCCGTTCTTGTTGTCTCGTCTACGTTCAAATTAATTTGTTTACTATACGAATATGTTACAAGGTTAAAATGTTTTTTCAAAGTACATCATCATCATTTGCTATCACATTCATCATCGGATATAAGCGTCCCCCAAATTTTACCAGTCTTTGTACTCAGTCGTACCCAACAAATCTTAAGTCGTACAACCATTTCGTTTGTGGTTGTCCAATACTTCTTCTTGGCCTGGAGGTCTCCATTCTATTATTCTCCGGGTCCATCTATTTTGTGTTGTTCACTTTTCACAGTTTCACTTTAGAATGCACATACGCTGTATTACATCTGTTACTCGGGATCTATCTTAAACTTCTATATTGAGTATTCGATCTCGAAGTGTGACTTTAGAGGACTCGGGAGGACAACTCGAGTGTGTCGATTACCAAACCGAGATACCCGGTTCGAGCCCGGGCACAGTAAAAATTTATTCTGACCTCTCGGTTTTCTCTCGGAAGACAGTTTTTGATTTTTTTTTGGCTGCGCTACCTTGTAAATCACCAATTGTTACACTCAAAATTTGACTACATTGAGAGTGGATCATGCTGGTTTTCCAGAATATATTATTACGTTTCTGCAAATAAATTTTTAAGAAATTTTTATAATCGGAAAATAAAAAACTGAGTAAGTGTAGTTGTAGACTCTTTCAATTCTTCTAAATAGTTGTTCTATACTTTTCGATCTTGTAAATCTCTTTGAAATAATTGAATTGCCTTACCTTTTTTTTTAATTTAGTTCCTTTTCGGGAAACATATCCAAAATCGATGTCGATCTGCCAATAATACAGGCATTACTACCTACATTATATACTCATAAAACGGATGTTTAGAGGTAATCGACCCTAAAACGCTGATCACGTTATTTTTGGCTGACATCGATAAACGTCAGTACTTTTGCAAATGTACTTAGTTTGTTCCCAGACTATGTAATTGTTAATTTAATAAATAATTGCTAACCCAACTGACATTTTACATTATTTTCTTGCTATTTGTAAGTGCAAATTCCTAATTTTCATTAATCTTGATTTTAACGCTCTGCTTTAGTATGTAATTATATGTAATTAAAATTACGGGCTAGGGTTCGCTAACTACCGCTCGCCGTCTGTGGAGATTTTGCAAAAATTTCTTTACAGGTTAAACAAGTTTATTAAGGTGAGGATGAAGTCGATATTTCCAATAATAACGCCACAAATCGATTTTAAAAATCACAAAAGCGGGAAAATTTCCATTGTATTAACTGTGCGTGTGTTCAGATATGCACGAATCAACCATAGGGCGGGGATAACTAGCGCAGCATTTGGAGGGAGTCAGTCGCTCTTTGAGATCCGTCGGATCAACATCCTCAATTTTTCGATCTAGGAGGATGGTTTTAGTACGTTAAGCGCTTATCAAAACCGCTTGCAGCGCCCGGAGCGTAGCGAATTTTTGAATTTTGAAATACTTCTTAAATCGACGCGTTTCAATGTTTTATTCAAGTTACAGGTTACATATGTAGCGGCTGCATCAAAAAAGTGATAAAATACAATATGATTTTAAGTAAAATTTAAAAAAATAAATTCAAAATGGGCGGGGCTTGAAGTACGATTTTAGCCTATCACAAAAACGTATTTTAATTTTTGATTTTAAATGCCTAAACGTGCAAATTTTCGATTCATCCTAATCGTATAATTCTTCTAATTTAATGCTCTGTCATAATTTGCTTTCATTTCTATAGGAAAACTTGTATCTTCGATCGGCAGTTAGCGAACTTTGTCCAAAAATTATAACTTAAGTATTATTTATTTTATTGAAATGTGATTTTCATCATCAAATATTTAAATTTAGAAGAAGCAAGAAAATCAACTTAAAGGATTAAACTTATTTATCAAATAAGCTGTTGGATGTTGAACGCGAGGTCAACGAACCCTTTTTTTTTAAATACAACGCTTTCGTTAGCTTAATGGACTTCTATGTGAAATTAAATGTTGAAGTGACATTAATTTGTATTCGTCGATAGTTTTAAATAAACAAAAAATGCAGCATTAATTTAAATGTGTCGCTAACACTCAACCAAACAAAACCATCAATTTTAAGACTATAAAATTTTCGGAAGATGGCGCCACTATAATACTATCGCATGCGTTTGTTATGTTCTACAATACAAAATGGACGTCGTCTGCATTTTCAAATTGTGTCGTTTTCTTCTCCCAGGTTCACTCAAGTCGATCAGATTAAACAGCTTCGCGTTATCTGCGCCCCATAAGTTTAGAATTTACAACTGACGGTCTCCGACGTGGAAATGTGCTACTAATGGTTAGTAATTATAATAATTGTTTCGTACATACTCCTAATGCCGACCTCTTGCAGATATGACCCAAGTCATCCCTCCGGAAGTTACAAATTATGGCCAACGTGGATCTTGTTTCGAATACTCCATGTGATTTAAGCTGCAATTATGAAATTAAAACAGAGGTACCAGAAGACGAGAAATTTAATTTAGAACATTTGCATTGAAACTGTATTGTAATATCGCGGATTTTGAATTCGAATTTTGCACGACAAACTTAAAATGCAAACCTCGAAAACCTGACCTAACATGGCCAGGATAGTGGCTTTATTCTTTGAATTCACCTCTCGATACCCTAAATTGACCACAAAATAAACCCATAGAAAAAACCAAAGCACAAGTGTTATTAATGTTATTATTAAATATTCAACTACACGGTAATTCGAATAACTGCTAACGAAGCGGTAAGAATCAATCTTCATATTTGAGATTAGTTAATAATAAATATCGAGTCACTATTAACTTTACTTAATTGTTAACTTTTGGTATAAGTAATTTCTGATCATGTTATGGTCCTGTTTTGCCAACAAATATATTTTCATTTATTTGTAGATTCCTTCAAATTAATTCTATAAAACTCCCATATGCGGCAACACAATTTGAATTTTATATTTCATTTTCCATATATTAGTTATCACCAAGGGTCAACCGCTAGAGGAAATCGTATACAATTAACTTCACACTTCACGTACTTCCATCACAATTCTCCATACTTCTTACAGAAGAGACTTACAGAAATACCAAAATTTGAGCACTGGAGGGTGTTCCACACCCCAGACCCCCGGATTGAGTAGATTATTTTTATCAGAAGTAAACTGAACTCTCCTGTTGCAGAGATCTACCTCCCAGAAAGTACGGAATTTATAATTAGGTAGTTTATAATTAATTGTCAGATTACGAATTAAACACATTTACTTGGTCATAGCTAATTTTAATAAACTTGAGATATGCTTAAATATTTAATTCACTTTTAATAAAAATAAATTATTTAAACCGGGGGTCTGGGTGTGTGGAACACCTCCAGTGCTTCTGCAACGAGATCTTCAGTTTACTTCTGATAAAAAGTAAACTACTCGGTCTGGGGTTCTGCAATGTTCTTCATTCCAAAATTTGTGCACTGGAAGGTGTTCTACACCCTCTCCCGGTACTTCATGTACTTCATAAGATGTGTACAAAACTTCACCAGCGGTTAACCCTCGGTTATCACCAAGTTGTAGGTTAAAAATTGATCAGCTGTTGATTTTCCAATTCTAAAAGCTTCATGAGTTACTTAACAATAATCCGATATAAGCTCGCTGCTCGCAACAAAACACTAAACATCACAAATGATTCTTCAAATCATGATCAAACATTAATTACTTCCAGATGGAAGATTTAAAGATGGTAAAATAATTTTACGTATCAAAACATACAGCGATTTGACTTATTAAAAGTTCAGAACTCACTGCCTATGCATTGTAAAGGCACGTGCAGGGTTGCGGTTGTCAAAGCTGCGGATTGGCTGGAACTCCAAGGTGAAACAGTCTGGACATATTAACCAGATCCAAACGATTTGAACATAAACAAGATAACATTTAGGTTCACTGAAGAGGAAACCACTTCCGATTCATAAACAACTTATGTTGAGATTGATTTGCGATTTCCAAGTAAGTCAATTTATGACATCGTTTGAGTCAAGTCAGTCTTCTGCAAGAACCGGAAAACCTAAAACACTTCAAAAAAGTAATTTGTTTTTTTAGTGCAATTTAACTTACCAGGAATCGTTTTTGATTAAGTCCCATCGGGAAAGATTCATCTCGTATAACAAGAGGACAGACAATTTGCATCGCTGCTCTGGTTTCAAGAAATCATATAAGTGGATTCCAGACATTGAGTGAATTAGATTTCCATTGTTGGAAACAAAAAATTAAATTAGTTTTAAGTTTGTAAATTTTTAACGGAGAACCAGTTTATGATAAACGCTTCAAGTATAAACCAATTTCACTTCTGTTTAAACATAAGTGCTTTGAGTCGATAAAAACATTTCAAAGAAGGCGGTTAATGGAACGAAAGATCTACAATTCAGCACTACAACAGCTTTTAATTGACATAGGAAGAAAGAGAAGAAAATTTCCTTTTGCTATGTCTTAACGACAAGGAAATAAATTGCAAAATAACGTCAGGATATAAAACCAAACAAAAGAGAAACTCCACATCTGTCAATTTTTAATTCAATGAGGTGAAAAATGTAAAAATACGAAATATTTGAATTGCAGCAGCAAATCTTGCATATCTCAAGAACTATTGGTCCTACGTGAATTTTGTATTGGATCTTTTTTATGCACATTTAAGTAATAAATAAAATTTATAATAACCTAAATTGACGTAAAACTAATAGTTTGTGAGATATTCGCGACCTTTGACCTACAATAATTTTTTAGCGTACACGATTTTGCAATGAACCTTTGCGATATAAATTCTTATGGTAAAATAAAGATAATATTGAAGAGAAATCTTCACCAGGATTTTTTTCCTGGGCTAAATTCAGGTAATAGGTTATGAAAAAAGTTTATTTATACTTACCGTAATATCAGATTTGTGTCTAAAATTTGAAGATTCCCCCTGTATATGTGGGTATTGAAGTGAAATTTAGGTTAAGTTCCGTAAATAATTTTAATTTGTCTTGAATAATTTTTTTTTGAACGGCTACTTCACTTGACGTTTATATATGTTTTGTTTGATATATTAAAACGTAATTAGTAAATTTAATGTTCGTAAAATTTGAATTTTTATTAATTTTCACTTTATGGTTAGCTTTTACTTATGTCAAACGTTTTCATTTTAAACATTTTAGTTCAAATAATTCTTAGGTCATATTCACACACGTCAAAGCTTCATTAGTTATTTCAAAAATTTTATTCAATACAAAAAATTTGTTTACTATATTTTCTTGTGGCGCCGGATAAATCATATTATATGCATGACAAAAAGATCTCTAACGATTATTTTTGTATTGCGTCAATAATACTGACCGCGTATGCATCAATAGTTTAAATGTAGCACGAGAGCACCAAACATAACCTTTAAATTAGCTAAAAGATGGCGCTGCTACAACTCTATAATTTGTTTTGAATCAACAGTGAATATTAGGCCTAATTCTTAAATACAAAATGGACGATTGTCACCATTTTCAAGTTGTTGCATTATAGTGCTGCTTCACCCAGGTTCACTCAAATGGATTCCATTGAACAGCTTTCCGTTATCTGTGCCTCTTAAAGTTTATAATTTACAACTTTTGGTCTTCGATGTGAAATGTGTGACTAATGGTTAGTAGTTTTAATTGTCTCCTATATTGTTCTAATGCGACCTCTTACAGATATAGTTGAAGCTCTCCGATTGGAACATTTACAAATAATGGACAACATCGGTCAGGTTTCGACGACTCCTAATAATTCAAGCAGCGAATATAAAATTAAAGTGGAAGTGCTGGAAGACGTGAAATTTAAGTTAGAAGATTTGCATCATTCGATTGACATTAAAGAAGAACAATCGCTAAAGAAGGAATCCGAAACAAAAGTCGAAAGCTCAAGAACATTTGAATGCACAGTTTGTGGGTATATCAATATAAGTCAATATAGGTTAAAGTGCATTTAAAAACGCACTCCGGTGAGAAACCGTATGTTTGTCGAATTTGTGGTTACAAATTTTCCCAAAAAGGACATTTAACAAGGCATTTAAAAATTCACTCCGGTGAGAAGCCGTTTTCTTGTCGAATTTGTAACTACAAATGTTCGGAAAAAGTAAACTTATTATCTCACATAAAAATTCACACCGGTGAAAAATCGTTTGCCTGCCAAATTTGTGATTACAAATGTTCATATAAATTAAGTTTAACACGACATTTAACTACTCATACTGGTGAAAAACCGTTTTTTTGTGATATTTGTGACTACAAATGTTCACGTAAATCAAGTTTAACGTCTCATTTAAAAACTCACACCGGTGAGAAAGCGTTTGCCTGCCAAATTTGTGACTACAAATGTTTACACAAATTAAGTTTAACAAGACATTTAACAACTCACACCGGTGAGAAACCGTATGTTTGTAAAATTTGCGACTACAAATGTTCGATGAAAGCAAGTTTAACATCGCACTTAAAAACTCACACCGGAAAGAAACCGTTTCATTGTAAAATATGTGACTATAAATTTTTACTTAAATCTAGTTTAACACGGCACTTAAAAACTCACATCGGAGAGAAATCGTATACCTGTCAAATTTGTAATAACAAATATTCAAGTAAATCAAATTTAATTAAGCATTTAAAAATTCACACCGATGATAAACCGGTTTAGTTATATTTGTGGTTATAAATCGCTGGCTGGCAACAACGGCACAATTTAAAAAAAATTTTTCAAGATGGCATTGTTAAACTCGGTTTATGCTTCCATATGCAGTATACGAAAAAACGTTATGATCTGGCTCTATACCTGTCCGTCCGCATGTTTCAATTAAGGGCCAATCCTTGGTCAGAGGTTTAAATCATAGATCAGCGTAATCTGAAGATAAACGATAACTAAACGCCCTTAGTTTAATAATTTGAATGGACAGACGGACAGCAAGATTCAAAAAAGACCAAAAAAATTAATTGACATTAGACGGACAGAGTTATGGACACTTTTCAAATGTTTTTGAGGTTATTTTATTGATCGTGCACTTTTTCTTGGGTTACTAATAAATGAACACACCAAGCAGAGGTGCGAGAGAGTGAACTTTCATAAAAAAAATTACACTTACAAAATGCAACATAATTTTCTTATAAAAAAATTTATGTTACGGAGGAAATATGAAGGATTATCTCCCGATCCTGCAGATTATGAAAAACCAAGTAGAAAACAAAAAATTATGCGTACAAAATATTGTTTAATTGTAAACCTATTCCCCGCATGACAGGAGAAATCTGATCAACTCATAGAACATTATAATATATACATATTTATTGTAAAATTTGTTCTGATTGGTGATGTTAGCAATAGTTGTAATAAAAAAAATTGTAAATCGGAAAGGTAGCCGTATTGAAGTTTAAAAACTGCGGTTGCCCTATTTCCACTATGTTTTGCATTAAATGCCTATAGATACTGTCTCTATTTAACGGTTGATTATTAAAACTCTGTATTCAGACATTCGTGATAAAATATGGTCAAATTGAAAGTAATCTCTGTACTTAACTTAATTTTTAGTTGTGCCGTTATTCGTGCCAGCCAGCAAAATGTATATACAAAAATCATATTTAAGTTAGAAACCTTTATATCAAAAAATTAAAATTAAATTTGAATCTCGCACGTCAGCAGTTTAGTGGATGCAGCTAGTAAACACCCGTAGAAGAGAAACGAGGGATGCCGGAACTGAAATCTGGATCGCTAGCGGTTAGATGGAATAGAAGTGATTTAAACATTGTAAACGGAAGTTAAATATAACCAGAAATTGAGTGATGTCGATTTGGTCAATTTGGAATTAACGATTATACAAATTATGTAGGCCGGCGTGGCGTTCTTCTTTTGATCGGCCGCTAATATTGGAGTCGGAGACTGAATAAAAGTTGAAGACTTCCCCACATTGCGGAGACAAAATGTAATAAACTTTGGGAAATTTTAAAAATTGTAAATTTAGAATATTACCTACTATAATTTATTGTCCTCTAATTTTACGTACACCTTCTAGCTAGATTGCTCCAAGTCGGTAGATTTCTGGCACAAGACTTTTAATGTGACTTAAAACAAATTTGGTTTTTAATGAATAAGCTTTTTGGCTAACTTAAAAATATAAGCAGTCGATCGGGTTGTACATCAATTGAGTTCCACTGGATTCACTCACTAGAAGGTCATGGCGGCCGATGGGCCGCCTGACGTGGTAGTTTAATAATAAAAGTGAATGTTACTTTTACACTATTGCCCTTTAATATTAGATTTTGAACAACGTAGACTATCCAAGGAAGTCGACTCCTGCAGTTGATTCGAATTACGCTGCAGTTGACGAAGAGTGAGTCAATCTTTGAGATTAGCTTATTACGAAAGCAACGGAAGCGAGTGTACTGTCATTTTGAAGTGCACTCGCTATTTGTTAACATCAATTTGATTTTGAACGCCTTCAACGATATTACATTGTTTGCAGCTTCGGCCTGTATCATTTGTGTTATAATTTTGGTTCTGTTGTGATGTACCTCTTTATTTTGTTGTAGAATATTTATCAATTCTACTTTTCTTTTAATACTTTGTACGGTAAATAGAGTGTTGTTAATTACATTTGCCTTTTATTGTCGTACTGGCGTCCGATTCCTTTTTTCTCTTTCAGTTTGTGTCAGCTGCGCTTTCAATTGAGCCGAGGGGTTGATCACCTGGTATATTTGGTGTACATAATTTTGTAAATGATTTGCAATTGTGTGTAAATTTTTGCAAATGTTGTAAATGTTTGCAAATTTTGCAAATGTGTGTAAATTTTTGCAAATGCGTGTAATTTTAGCAAATGCCTGTAGATCTTTGCAAATGACTGTAAATCTTTGTAAATGACTGTAAATCTTTGCAAATGTCTGAAATTGTTTGCAAATATCTGTGTAAATTTTGCAAATTCGTGTAAATCTTTGCAAATGACTGTAAATCTTTGTAAATGACTGTAAATCTTTGCAAATGTCTGAAAAAGTTTGCAAATATCTGTGTAAATTTTGCAAATGACAGTAAATCTTTGCAAATGTCTGAAATTGTTTGCAAATATCTGTGTAAATTTTTGCAAATGTTGTAAATGTTTGCAAATGTGTAAATTTTGCAAATTCGTGTAAATCTTTGCAAATGACAGTAAATCTTTGCAAATGTCTGAAATTGTTTGCAAATATCTGTGTAAATTTTGCAAATGACAGTAAATCTTTGCAAATGTCTGAAATTGTTTGCAAATATCTGTGTAAATTTTTTCAAATGTTGTAAATGTTTGCAAATGTGTGTAAATTTTGCAAATTCGTGTAAATCTTTGCAAATGACAGTAAATCTTTGCAAATGTCTGAAATTGTTTGCAAATATTTGTGTAAATTTTGCAAATGTCTGTAAATCTTTGTAAATGACTGTAAATCTATGCAAATGTCTGAAATTAATAATAATAATAATATTTATTTAACGGAATTATCCTTTTACCTATACATAATACAAAGATTAACAAAATGCAAACAAAAGAAAACAACAATATGTAAAACAAACTAGGGTGTAAACACTAGCCTTAGTTGCGATTTAAATTTCGCCAAAGAGCTAACAAAAAAGTCAAGTTGATTTTTATTAGCAAGGTTCTGTAGTCTTGCAACTGGTGAATAAAATCCATAGTCAGTTCGATGAAAGTCCGACCGGAACAAGTGCGGATTCCGAACAGAGTGACGATGAGTCCAGAAGTTAATATTGTTTGCAAATATCTGTGTAAATTTTGCAAATGTTGTAAATGTTTGCAAATGTGTGTAAATTTTGCAAATTCGTGTAAATTTTGCAAATGACTGTAAATCTTTGCAAATGACCGTAAATATTTGCAAATGTCTGAAATTGTTTGCAAATATTTGTGTAAATTTTTGCAAATGCCTGTAAATCTTTGCAAATGTCTGAAATTGCTTGCAAATATTTGTGTAAATTTTGCAAATGTCTGTAAATCTTTGTAAATGACTGTAAATCTTTGCAAATGTCTGAAATTGTTTGCAAATATCTGTGTAAATTTTTGCAAATGTTGCAAATGTGTAAATTTTTGCAAATGCGTGTAAATTTTTGCAAATGACTGTAAATCTTTGCAAATGTCTGAAATTGTTTGCAAATATCTGTGTAAATTTTGCAAATACCTGTAAATCTGCAAATGTTTGTAAATGTCTGAAATTATTTGCAAATATCTGTGTAAATTTTGCAAATGACAGTAAATCTTTGCAAATGTCTGAAATTGTTTGCAAATATTTGTGTAAATTTTGCAAATGACTGCAAATCTTTGTAAATGACAGTAAATCTTTGCAAATGTCTGAAAAAGTTTGCAAATATCTGTGTAAATTTTTGCAAATGTTGCAAATGTGTGTAAATGTTTGCAAATCCTTGTAAATCTTTGCAAATGCCTGTAAATCTGCAAATGTTTGTAAATGTCTGAAATTGTTTGCAAATATCTGTGTAAATTTTTGCAAATGACAGTAAATCTTTGCAAATGTCTGAAATTCTTTGCAAATATTTGTGTAAATGTTTGCAAATTTTGGAAATCTTAAAATTATTTGCAAATTTTGAAATTATTTGTAAATGTAAATTTTGTGTACACATATTTGGTCAGTGGTCAATCCCCCGAATTGAGCCATTGACGCAGATAAGTTACTTTAGCAGGTTGACAACCCTAATAGCATTGTACGGTTGTCACAAGCGTCAAGCATGTGACAATGTTACGTGCTATCTGGAAACTAACCGCGTATGCATACGCGCTTTTCGGTACTGTGTATGAAAAATACACAGCTAGCTTCTTACATTACCATCGAGAACAAGCGGTAGTACGTACATATACCGCTACAAGCACTACAATTAAAACAACTTGAAAATGGTGATGTTCATCCATTTTAATTTTAGAGATAACACGATCCTCATACTGAAAGATCTAAGGAGCTACTACCAAGGCACGAAAATAGCTCGGGTAGAAGCTAGGGGCCCAGCGGTCGAAGCAATGGGAAAAATAAAAAGAATTAGAGTTGGCTTAATAAACTCATGCAGGGTGCAGGAAGAGATTCCAATTAGACGGTGCCTTAAGTGTTGGCAGACAGGTCACACCCCAACCAACTGCGAAGCCGAAGACCGCACTGAAAACTGCCTGAAGTGCGGGAAACTGGGCCACTACGCCAGAAACTGCAAAAAGGAACGGCCCTTTTGCCTTACATGCCAACAAGAGGGTCATAGGACCACAAGCTACAGCTGTCCTGCAAAAAAAAGCAGAACTTACAAAAGCGGGAACAAAGATATTGCAGATAAACCTCCACACGGCCCACTTAGCACACAAGCTTCTACAGAAAACGGTGACAAAGAGGAAAATAAATCTAGTACTGGCGAATGAGCCAAACCAGGCGACCGCGGCAGCGGAACCTAATTGGTTCACAAACATCTCGGGTACCGCTGCGATCTGGCTCTCAGACGCAAGAACAAATGGAGAAAATGGTCACGGTAACTGTTTCGTGTGGGTCGAAAGCGGAGAAGTAGCGTTTTATAGCTGCTATATTTCCCCAAACTCCGGCATCCAGCAATTTGAAGCAGAAATAGAAGAACTTATCCAAGATTTGAGAACCAAGACCGTCCCAGCAATAATAGGGGGTGACTTTAACGCAAAATCCCATGAATGGGGAAGCAATATTAGCGATGTTAGGGGCGATATCCTTGCCGAAATTATCGCAGCAAACGATCTTGAAATACTGAATGAGGGAAACGTTCCGCAGAGGAGCATCCGCCTCAATAATAGATATCACCCTAACGACCCCGGCCCTACACCCCAAGGTGCGCGATTGGGTGGTGCTGGAAGAAGAGACGGGAAGCGACCACTCATATATCGAGTTTGCACTTGAACCTCCAAAACCAATATTCCAAAGGAAACTCAGTGGCTGAAACGTTAAAAAACTAGACCCCGGAAAAGTCAAATCAGAGATGTCCGCACAAATAGAGAAATCGCAAATTGTCACTGCAGAACAGCTAACGGAAGCTCTAACCAGAACATGCCAAGAGTCAATGCCCCCCTAGAACGCACAACAAGAAGCAAGTGTACTGGTGGAACGAGGATATTGCCAGAATAAGAAAAGAATGTGTCACCTGGAGACGCAGATACCAAAGACATCTAGTAAGAAGCAGACCAGCAGAAGCTCAAGCATGTCTAAAGGAGTGTAGGAAGAACCTGGAGCGAGCGATAAACAACAGTCAGAGAAAATGCTGGAACGAAATCATCAAAGAGGTGGACCAAGATGTGTGGGGGATGGGCTACCGCAT
Organism: Lycocerus yunnanus; assembly: GCA_036346125.1. Taxonomy (NCBI): domain Eukaryota; kingdom Metazoa; phylum Arthropoda; class Insecta; order Coleoptera; family Cantharidae; genus Lycocerus; species Lycocerus yunnanus. The sequence continues at coordinate 21,691 of JARFIX010000129.1, forward strand.
AGCTACAAAAAAAATGGGCAAAACATCAATACCTGGAATGACCCAAGAAAGGGTGAAACTCATTGTTCAGACTCTTTTTCCCTTCCACGATTTGAACGTATGGACCCACGAAAAAGGTCAGATGCGCCCTTTCTCTATCGAAGAGCTGGAAACAGCTGTACAAAATACAGCAACAGGCAAGGCGCCCGGTCCGGACGACATCCCCAACGAGGTGGTAAAACAGGTGGCCACGGACTTTCCACACACAATCCTTTCGGTTATGAACCGGCACGCCGAGATGGGCGATTTCCCGAAGTCTTGGAAGAGAGCCAAACTGGTACTTATCAGAAAGGGGAACAAACCATTAGAGTCTCCAAACTCATATAGACCGATATGCCTCCTTAACAATATCGGGAAGCTATACGAAAGGCTCATACTTCCAAGACTGACAGAAGAGATCAAGACAACAGGAGATTTGAGTAGCAGGCAATTTGGTTTTAGGAAGGGTAGCTCCACAATAGACGCTCTCAAAACAATAATCAAAGAAGCCACAGGGTGCTAGAACTGGCACCTGGCGTACCAGGAAAATCGTGGTGCTGATCACGTGGAGAATGCCTTTAACTCGGCAGGTTGGCGACACGTGGTCGAGGAGATGAAGAGACGCAAGATATCGAAAAGCTTGGTGAATATTATACAAAGCTACTTTACCGAAAGGACCCTTATCATTAGTGAAGACGCCTACCAAAATGAGATAACAGTTACGAGCGGAGTTCCACAGGGTTCGGTTCTGGGCCCGAAACCCCGTGGAACGTAATGTACGATGGGATGCTTGAGATTCCAATGTCAGCTGGAATATCTTTGGTGGGGTTTGCGGACGATCTGTCAATGGTTGCCTCCGCGAAAACCATTGAAACTCTTGAGGAAATAGTAAACCATGGAATTGGTAAGATAGTGGAGTTGACGGCGAGCAGGGACTAAAATTAGTCCCGCACAAAACGGAAGCAGTCCTCCTAACGGGAAGAGGCGGCTGGGAACGATTTCATTCAAGATGGGCGCATACTCTATAAACACCCAGCAAGAAGTAAAAACATTAGGCGTCACGTTCGACCGACGCCTCAGCTTTGACAGCCATACCACAATCACGGCAGCCAAAGCGGAGAAAAGCTGCACGGCTCTAACCAGAATTATGCCCAATATCAACGGGCCAAGATCATCAAAGAGGAAACTTTTGGCCGCGGTTGTGAACTCTATTTTGTTATACGGCGCACCGATATGGAAAGAGACCATGGATGTAGATCGACACCGCAGCAAATTGGCAAAAGTTCAGAGGAAGGCGGCGCTCCGCGTAGCATGCGCTTACAGAACGGTATCTGGGAGCGCGGCTCTGGTACTGGCGGGCATTCCCCCAATCGACCTCCTCGTTACGGAGAGAGCAAAAAACTTTGAAACGAAGACAAAAGCCTCAAAGAAATTGAATAGAATTTCACTGATGTTGGAGTGGCAAACCAGGTGGACAAACTCAACAGATGGCGCCTGGACCAGAGCTCTCGTCCCGGAGATCGAGACCTGGATAAACCGTCCCCACGGCGAATTAAACTACCACCTTACACAGGTACTCACGGCCCACGGCTGCTTCAACGTGTACCTCCACAAGATCGGCAAAGTTGAGGCCGATATATGCAATTACTGCCAAGAGAGGGACACTGTAGAACACACAGTGTTTCAATGCACTAACTGGAGCGATAAGAGAAAACGCTTGAAAACCCCATCAACCCCAAGCAACATGATCGAAAACATGCTGAAGAGTGAGGAAGAATGGGAAGCTATGGACACCGTCATACGAGAGATCATGTCCAGAAAGGAGCAAGATGAGAGAGATAGGCAACAAGCGGCAAAGGTCGCAGCTAGAACACGTCCGTAATACGGAGCAGGCGCCTGCTGACACCGCGAAAGCATACCAGGGTCAGCAGATGTAACTACGCTGAAGGAGTGGGGTTTTAGTGAGTAAGAATCTCACACTACCACCCTAAACATCTGGGTGGTGCCTATGCAAGGTTTCCCCACTCCTAACGCACCAAAAAAAAAAAATTTTAGAGATAAAGATGTAACCTTCGGTTTTGTTGTTAACGCCGAGGCGAAATTTTTCTTTATTAATTTTAAGTAATTGTTTATATTTTTTTAAACTGACAGTGGATTTTAAATTTCAAAGTTGGGGAAACTAGAACTTTTGATAATTTTCCAAAAAGAGAGATTACCACCACATTTTGATATTCGATCTTAGTGAACGAACCAGTTTTCCTACTGAAAATAGAGTGATTTAGTTGTGTCTTCAATTGAGAGTTGGAATAGTGAAATTCCTCACCAATTTTGGGATCATCTTAATTGAATTCAAGTGTCGGGTGGTATTTACTGTGTATTTTTGTGCGATATTACCCACGGCCTTCATAGGGATTTGATCAACTTATCACTGATGTGTTCGAAAGGAAGATTACGAACTACCTAACCACTTTCGATTACGTTCACTGTTGCACAACAATGTAATATTATGGATATTCAAATTCCCGCGTTTTAAATTAATTCGATTTTAATTCCATATAGTTTATTTTGTCCAGCCCGGTATGATTAACTATTCGGTTAGTAGGATTCGGTGCATTGAGAGATCTACGGTCGTATTTATCGATCCATATTTAGCATTTACTAATGCTTAAGTACTAAATTTTAATTCCATAATCACATAATTGAGGTTTATACAATCGAAAAAATGGGCAAAATACAACTTTTAGTTGTATCGATTCGATATAATAACAAATCACGCTATACTTCATAGTGCAAATATCAGGTGACATCGTGGTGAATTTTCTATGGTAGTAGTCGTGCTGGTGGTTGGAGGTTTTCCCGGTTTCCTAAATTTTTTCTTTTTCAGTGTTGTAAGTCGTGTTTCGGTTTATGAACAAACCTTCGCATCTGATTTTAGTCGGAATAGTGAAATTTCCTGCTTTCTTCCTTTTGTTTTCTAGCAGGGATTGTACATCGATATTAGAAATGACCTATCATACAGAAAAGAAAATAAAATCCATCTTTAGCGTCTTCTCTCCACCGGGATGCGAATGTATTAATGAATCTGTATCATAATACTACATAATTTATTGTATTCAAAATTTTCATGCAGATTGTTTACTACTAATAATACAATAGGTTTCTATTCAATTTGACGTAAATTTGATTCAATTTGAAGTGAAAGTGGTCTCTGCGGGTGAAAAGAAAACTGCTCTCGAAAACAAAAATTTCACCGTTACCATTATAACCAACTACATAATTAAGTAAACAACTTAAATGCACAAAACCTTAGCAAAATATACCGTACAATATCATATTTTATATAATCGAAGGTTGTTAACATTCAAATAAGATAAGTTTAATGCAAACCTCCCAATTTTTAGTTTTAATTGCAGATTTACCATTTGTTTCTTAATTAAATTACATTTTCGTTGGCCTAAAGATAAAAAAGATTGGGATTTGATTGAAAACGTTATCTTGCGATCCAACTCGGAAGATTCACAAAATTAACATGAAAAATGTGTCTCGCCTATATGAGTCTTCAAGTGCTTTTTCAATCGGGATTTTTGTGAGCATTTGAACTGGCACATATCGCAAGAAAACGGTTTCTCGCCGGTGTGAATTTTCAAATGGATATTTAAACTGGATTTTCTCGAACATTTATAACTACAAATCAAACAAGAAAACGCTTTTTCGCCGGTGTGAATTTTCAAATGTTCGTTTAACCTTGCTTTGTATGCACATTTATAGTCACATATTTCACAGGACAACGGTTTCTCGCCGGTGTGGGTCTGCAAATGCTTTTTTAAAGTTGATTTTTCCGCACATTTATGATGGCAAATTTCACACGAAAATAATTTCTCGCCAGTGTGAATTTTCATGTGACTTTTTAAGCTTGATCTTTCTGCGCTTTTATAATCACAAATTGTACACAAAAACGGTTTTTCCCGGTGTGTATTTTGAAATGCCTTTTAAACTTGATTTTTGAACACTTCCGTAGTTGCAAATTTGACAGAAAAACAATTTCTCGCCGTTGTGCGTTTTTAAATGACTGATTAAACTTGATTTTCGTACACATCCATAATTACAAATATCACAAGAGAACAGTTTCTCGCCGTTGTGAGCTTTCAAATGAAGTTTCAAAACTGCAATGTGTGCACATTTATAGTCACAAATATCACACGAAAACGGCTTCTCGCCGGTATGAGTTTTAAATGGCTGACTAAACTTGATTTCTGACCACGAGAGTTCGTACCGACTAGACGTGTTGTTCATAACCTAACAAAGCATACTTCTTAACCAAACTTTATAACGTGTTGTAAGTAATTGTTTTAACATTTATTTTAAACTTTATTTGTTGTAGCCACGTTGGAAGAAATTCCAGCTACTACTAAACTGGACCCACCATCCAAAGGATTTCCACTAGGAACCTGAGTAAGGTGTATTCCAAAATACCACTAACCAAAGGCTTTTGTGGCTTTTCTAAATTATCAACTCAACTTACTAAACAAGCCAACTCGATGGCATCACCCAAAAAATCTGTCACCACTTTACCTTGGGACGGCAATTTGAAAAGGGCTTGCGATGACAACGACTCGCCGAAGCAACAAACCAAGAAAGCGAATAACGACTTTGCAATTCCTCTTCGGAACCGTTTTACAGCACTTGCAAAGGATTCCACCACTCCGATGGACCACTCGACCACACAAACCGCAACGATCGCAGACCACAGCAAGGAGAATGGGGTAAGTACCGATTCTAATTCTGTTCTTCCACAGCCACCAGCACCTAAGAAAATCAAGCCGAGGCCCATAATCATCAAACGTGGTGTTTACGGGAACAAAGATTACAAAGATACCCTCAAGGATATCAAAGTTTCTGTGAAGAATCACTTCAATCAAAAAACCCTTTGGGTTTGCAGACCAAGGTAACTGTTGAAAACATGGAAGATTATGTTCGGCTGACGACAGATCTTCAAAGTAATAATATCGAATACTTTTCGTATGGTACGGAAGATTCGAAGAGAAGTTCGTTTGTTCTGAAAGGGACCAACGAACTCGACACCGACGACATCTTGCTAGATCTGCAAGAACAAGGCCTTAAACCCGAAGCTTGCCGGCTCCTAGCTAGTAAAACTAACAACAAGCCGATCCTGTATCCAAAATACAGGATATCGCTTGCCAACGGAACCACTCTCCAGCAGGTGAGAAGGATCCGATACATTCAACACAACACCTGCTACTGGGAACCTTACAAACCCCCCAGAACCATCATGCAGTGTGGCAACTGCTTAGATTTCGGTCACGGCAGCCGATATTGCTTTGCAAAAGCAGTGTGCGGCCACTGCAGCAATGGGCACAATACGTGGAATTGCCCAACTCAGGAAGAATCTCCTTTATGTGCCAATTGCAAAGGAGATCACAGGGCTACATCCCAAATGTGCCCTAATTACATTGAAGCAGAGAGAAAAGCCAATGACAAAAAGACCAACCAAAGTCGCAAGGCTACCAAAAGAGTTGCCGACAGGAAACGGGAAGAGTTTATAAACAACCTGGCCAACTTCCCGGATTTACCCCCAACAAACCGAGCCATACCGTCTCTGATGGAAATCACGGCCACTCCGCCAACACAACAATTCAACCACCAGTGGCCGCAACGTGACCACCCCCGGAGACCCATACCTCCACGACAGCCACCACCATCACAACCGATACCAAATTCAAACGACTTTCAAACATTCATGAAAGAACTCGAAGAGCTCAATCGAATGTTTGATTTTAAAATTAACGAACATGGTAATTCAGCTAAAGGCGGACTTATCTCGGGCCAATGGCGCATTCGAAGCTATCGAGGCTATTAAAAAGGCAGATGATGCATTTGCAGCTATTAAAAATTTGACCCATGGTTAAAAAGGCAATAAAAGAATTAAAAATAGCCCACTGGAATGCCACCAGCATAGTGAATAAAAAGGAAGAAATGGAGGACTTCCTTTTAACTAACAGTATAGACATCGCACTAATCAGTGAAACCTGGCTTAAGCCCAATATCAATTTCAAACTTAAAAAGTACCACTGTCACAGATTGGACAGGGTAGCCCATGGAGGAGGTGTCGCTATTCTGATAAAGAAAGGCATCCCCCACGAACCCACAAAACCCGAGATTTCCCAAAACCTGGAAATCATCACTATAAAAATTAAAACAAATCCGCCTCTTCACATCGGCGCAGCCTACAACCCTCCAGAGCAACACGAACATTTCAAAGAAGACCTGCAAGTGTTCCTGGACCAATACCCCAACATCGTCATTGGAGGAGACTTCAATGCCAAACACTCGTTTTGGAACTGCAACAGTAACAACCGCTGCGGTACTATCCTGCGAGACCTTTCCCCTCGAGAAGAACTTCTCAATTGTTTACCCGCCCGAACACACCTATTTTCAAGGGCCTAATTTTCAACCGTCCACGCTCGACTTCTTCCTCCTCCAAGGGGTCGGCCGCTACACTACACCATCGGTCCTAGAAGACCTTTCGTCAAACCACTATCCAGTGGTGATGACACTTTGCTTAAACTGTGATCTCTACGAAAGAGAAATACGCTCCACCGATTGGCAGAAATATAAACAACTCTGCAACGATCGAATACAAATCAAAACCGATCTTATCAATAATTCCGACATCGATGAATCCATCACCAAAGTTACCGAGGTAATGCAGTCGGCTTTCAATGATGCAACCACCAAAAAAACAGTGAGAGAATCTTTCAAGATCGATCCAGCCATCAGACGACTTAAAACTCTCCGCAACCGGGAAAAGAAACAGTGGCTCCGCACTGGTGACGTAACCCATCGCATCGCGAAAAAATCACCTAACCGATGAAATCCAGCAACTTCTTCAAACGGAACGACATCGGCAATGGGCAAAACTCACTGAAAATCTTGCTTTCCAGGACAACTCCCTTTGGCAAGTGTACAAAAATCTAAAAAACAAGCGGGATCCAATCCCAATTATTAAAACCAGCACCAACGTAAACTTGTACACAGATGGAGACAAAGCGGAAGCATTTGCAAATATCTTCCTCGATGCGCACAGCAAGACCATCCACGACCCCTCTCCCATGGACGACGACATAAACAGTAATTTCGAGAACTTCCAGCTAAATCTCGATGCGCTTGACGAAAGCGTAATGACAACGAGCCCATCGAAAATCGCCAAAATCGTGAGAGGCCTAAAAAACAGAAAAGCACCTGGATTGGACGGCATCTCCAACCGACAAATTAAATACCTTCCAAGAAAAGGAATATGCCAACTGTATTATATCTTCCGCTCCTGTCTGTCGAACTGCTACTTTCCTTCGCAGTGGAAGCTAGCCAAGATTATCGCGCTGCCGAAACCCAATAAGGCCAGAAATGTCGCCATTAATTACCGACCCATCAGCTTACTCCCGACCCTCAGTAAACTCCTTGAGAAGATTATATTGGAGGAGCTGAAACATCACTTATCAGAAAATAACATACTGGTAAATGAGCAGTTTGGTTTCAGAGCAAAACATAACACAACCCATCAAGTTGCAAGAATCAAAGAGAGAATCACCCTCGAGAGGCACGTAAACCGTGACACGGGCATGGTACTACTTGATCTCGAAAAGGCATTTGATGTGGTTAGCCATAAAGCATTATTGTACAAATTAGTGAAGCAAGTTAAAGCACCTCTTAACTTAATTAAAATTATTGCTCACTACCTGGAAAATAGACAATTCTTCGTCAACGTCAATCTAGCGAACTCCTCGGTACTCAACATCCCAGCGGGTGTACCCCAAGGGTCTTTATTGGCACCAACCCTCTTTCTCATCTTCATCAATGATATTCCACATCATCCAAAGACAAATCTAGCTGCCTATGCCGACGACATTGCGATCTTTGCCCACTCCACCGATATAACAAAATACGTCAAGTATCTGGAAGAACATCTGGTTTTAATTTTGATTTTTCCACCGGTGGAAATTAAAAGTAAACAAACCTAAGACGGAAGCCATACGTTTCACATTTAAACGTAAACCTGCACAAGTGCCGGTATAAAAGTCGGTAACATTACCATCCCATGGCAAAAGACGGTAAAATATCTGGGTACCATCCTGGATTCCAAGCTCCTCTTTAGTCAAGAGGTACGAACCCGACTGGATAAAACCAACTTTGCTATCCAACTTTTATATCCATTCATCGGTCCAAATTCCAGGGTACCGAAAAAGAAAAGTTACGCTCTACAAGTCATGCGCCAGATCAATACTTACTTACAACGCCCGATATGGGCGACGGCTTCCAAAACCATCATGAAGCCTCTGCAAACCATGCAGAATAAATTTCTTCGGATCATTGGCAACTATCCGAGATACACTACCATCGATTTCATGCACTTCGACTTGGAAATCGAACCAATCATTAAATTTATCCAAGACAAGACGAGGAAAACCATCAACTCAATGACTAACCATGTCAATCCTCTCATTGCTGAAACGGTCACTTTCGACGATGATGACGAAGACATGCCATTTCTAAATGCGAAACGGCTCATAAAGCATATTTTAGATTAACAGTTGTACACTTAACCATTTTCTGTAAATTTTGTATTTTATTAATAAAGATATTACACTAAACTCCCATACCCACCAAATAAAATACTTAGCTAAAATATTGTTTAGGGCCACTCCTTTGTGTCGTAACCTCCAAACTTATTTTTCCTATCCCAAATTCCAGCTAATTACAACTAACTTTCTTACTTTTCAGGCTCTGACTTTCTTACTAATGTTTTTGTTTCCAGATTATCAACCATTGTATCCCATTTATTGTAAGCCCCTTTTGTTTTGTTTTATTGTTAACGTAAATTTTTCACCTTTATTTACAATGTACTACATCGACTGATTTAGAAGTTTCCTGTAATTCTAAATTTAATATAGGTAAATTTAAAGCCTGCGTCACACTTTGCCTTAACTTCTCAAAATTCTTCAAATTTTGGGAACTGGGGACAAGTGGTACGCGGAAATTTCAGAATTCTTCAAATTCTGCAATTTGTCTTTTCTTAGTTATGTTTTATTATAGTTTATTCTCTGGTTTGAGTAAAACGATTCTTGGTCAGTGTTGGTAAACTCGAATGCGCCCGACCTCCTCGTCCGACTAGGTAGCGCTGTCCTGCGAGTTAGCGCTGCCAATTCGGAACAAGAGTGCGGGTGCGCTTCCGCGCACCCTAAAGCTGCGAAATCGATTTATTCAAACCAACTACAGCAGGTTTTGAAATTTTCTCCTGCATACTACTCAACTTCCACTATTCACTCAACTTCCACGTACCTTAATTAAATATAGAAGAGAGGGCACCTGCCCTAATATCTGTAACTTATGTATCGCGTACCTCTGTAAGGCATCAAACGCTACCGACTGAATTAATAAATGTTATTTGATAAACTTGATTTTCGAGCACATTTATAATCACAAATTTCACACGAGAACGCTTTCTCGCCTGTGTGAATTTTGGAGTGCATTTCTAAATTTGCTTTTTGGGCACATTTATAGTTACAAACGCCACAAGTAAACGGTTTCTCGCCGGTATGAGTTTTTAAATGAATTTTTAATCTGGATTTTCGTTGACATTTATAATCACAAACTTCACAGGAAAACGGTTTCTCGCCGGTGTGAATTTCAAATGAATTGTTAAACTTGATTTATGTACAGTTTTATAATCACAAATTTCACAGGCAAAAGGCTTCTCGTCGGTGTGAATTTTCAAATGCCTTTTAAAAGCGCCTTTTCGGCATATTTACGGTCGCAAATTTTACAAGAAAACCTTTTCTCGCCAGTGTGACTTTTTAAATGAGTTTTTAAACTCGATTTTCGCGCACATGCGTAATCACAAAGTTTACACGAAAACGGTTTTTCCCCGGTATGAGTTTTTACATGAATTTTTAAAGTTGAATTTCGGGCACACTTATAATCGCAAAATTCACAGGAAAATGGTTTCTCTCCGGTGTGAGTTCTCAAATGCAGTTTGAATGCGTATTTTCGTGCGTTTATATACCCGCAAATTGAACATTGAAGTAAATTACAGCTGTTTGATTTTATTACAGGTTTTTTTTCTAGTAATTCGACAGTGTCGTTCTCTTCTTTAATATCAATCGAATGATGCACGTCTTCTTCTAAATAAAATTTCACATCGTCCAAGTCTTCAGATTTAATTTCGTACGCGCTACTTAAATTATCTGAAATTTTCGAATCTTGAGCGCTGTTTTCCATAATTTTGAACTCTTCCAGAGGTAACATTTGATCCATACCTGTAACAGATTTCATTAAAAGAAAAAAGACTTGAAAACTCCTGGGAGTAATAAAATTATTTTTGTTTTATTTAAAAATCATAATTCAAAAATTTCTCAAATGAAGAAAATGACGTTTTCCTTTGCATTTCCAATCGTGAAAGTTGATAAAAAGGCAATTTTGGAATTTTTTTTGAGTAAGACTACGCTTCTGACGCCCAAGTTTCCTCATTTCAAAAAAAACGAAACATAGCAATATATTAAATTAAAAAACAAACAGAAGTTTTTACTCTGACAGCATGGGCCTACTATTTAGTAGCATGTCGAAAATGTGCAAGACTGAGTTTGTTAAACTTGAATGTAACCTCCTACGTTTATTATTATTTATCCTTAACAATCGAATAAAAACACTCAACACTAACTGGAAATAATCTCTCCACAAATTAAAACAAATTCACAATTAATTATGCTCGCATTAGGTCATTCCACCTGAAATGCAATATCTTGTAGCTTAAATTATTCATATTTGACAACACAATGACACCTTACAATCAAACCTGTTTTTATGCGGTATTTATGTGTGAAATTCTGTGTATGGTTTTTTCGTGCGACATATTAAAAGTTTCATCAAATGCATAGAACGAATAAAACCCAAAATTTTTAAGGATTTTTTTTTATACGGTCCGTACCCACCGCATAATAACAGGTTTGAGTGTATTTACAAAATATTGTGAGGTTATCTACATCAAGGACATGTTGTTCCGTAAGTATTCAGAAACCGTTAATTGAACAAAGAAAATTGATTGAATCAAACAACTGAATTTAATAAACAAAACAGTTGATTCTGTTTAAACAATTGCATTTTCTGACAAAGCAGTAGTAGTGGCTTTTTTGCATAAAACAATTGAATTGTTGAAAACTACAAAAATCGGTTGCATTATTTAAGAAACAGCTGAATTGCTGAATCACGAAAAATGCAAATGTTGAATCAAGATAGTTGAATTGCTGAACCAAAAACAATTGAATTATTGAACCAAAAACAAATGATTATTAAACTAAAAGTAATTAAAAATGTCGAACAAAGCAGTTAAATTATTAAACCAAACAGTTGAATTTATTAAACAAAACAGTTGAATTTATAAAACAAAACAATTGATTTTTTTTCACAAAACAGTTCTATTTCTTGACAAAGTCGTACCTTTTTTGAATAAAGCAGTTAAATTGTTGGAAAACAATAAAACTGTTAAAAATCTATTGAGTTGGTCAAGAAACAGTTGAATCGCTTAATAACGGAAAATTTTATTGTTGAATCAAGAATACTTAAATTGTTGCACCAAAAACAATTATTAATATAAAGGTAATTCATTACAATATTCAACAAAACAGTTGAATTATTAAACAAAACAGTTGAATTTATTAAACAAAACAGTTGAATTATTAAACAAAACAGTAAAATTTTTAAACAAAACAGTTCTATTTTTTGACAAAGTCGTACCTTTTTAGACAAAACAGTTGAATTGTTGAAAATGTTAAAAAATTTATTGAGTTGTTCAAGAAACAGTTGAATAGCTGAATAACGGAAAATTTTATTGTTGAATTAATGATACTTTAGTTGGGTCAAAAACAATTATTAAAATAAAAGTTATTACAATGTTGAACAAAGTAGTTCAATCGTTGAACCAAACAGTTGAATTTATTAAACTAAAAACAGTTGTAATTTTTTGTTACAGTAAATTTTTTACATAAAAAACAATTGAATTGTTGAACAACACAGTAGATTTGTTAAAAAAATCGGTTGCATTGTTAAAGAAACGGTTGAATTGCCAAGTCACGGAAAATTCAAATGTTGAATCAAGTTACTTGAATTGTTGACCCAAAAACCATTGAATTTTAAAAGTAATTAAAATGTTGAACAAAGCAGTTAAGTTATTGAACAAAACAACAGAATTTAATAAACAAAACAGTTGTATTTTTTATCCAAGTAGTTTCTTTTTTGCATAAAACAGTTGAATTGTTAAACAGCACAGTAAAATGATTGAAAAATCTATTAAAATGTGAGAGAAACAGTTGATTTGCTGAATTTCTTAACTAAGCAGTATCTGTCTTGCATAAAACAGTTAATTCGTTTAAAAACCATCCAATTATTGAGACATAAACAATTTAATTATTCACAAAAAAACAATTGAATTGCTACACTAAAAGTAATTAAAATATTGAAAAAGCAGCTAAATTATTTCAGCAAACAGTTGAATTTATTAAACAAAACAGTTGATTTTTTAAACAAAAGAATTGTATTTTTTGACAAAATCGTACGTTGTTTGTATAAAACAGTTGAATTGTTAAAAACACAGTAAATTTGTTAAAAAACCGGGTGCATTGTTAAAGAAATAGTTGAATTGCTGAATCACGGAAAATTCAAATGTTGAATCAAGTTACTTGAATTGTTCAACCAAAAACAATTGAATTATTCGACAAAAAAACAATCGAATTATTAAACTAAAAGTAATTAGAATATTGAACAAAGCAGCTAAATTATTTAACCAAACAGTCGAATTTATTAAACAAAACAATTGATTTTTTAAACAAATAAGTTGTATTTTTTGACAAAATCGTACGTTGTTTGTATAAAACAGTTGAATTGTTGAAAAACACAGTAAATTTGTTAAAAAATCGGGTGCATTGTTAAAGAAATAGTTGAATTGCTGAATCACGGAAAATTCAAATGTTGAATCAAGTTACTTCAATTGTTCAACCAAAAACAATTGAATTATTCGACAAAAAACAATTGAATTACTACACTAAAAGTAATTAAAATATAGAACAAAGCAGCTCAATTATTCAACAAAAACAACGGAATTATTAAACTTAAAGTAATTAAAATGTTAAACAAAGCAGCTAAATAACTTAACCGAACAGTTGAATTTATTAAACAAAACAGTTGATTTTTAAACAAAAGAATTGTATTTTTGACAAAATCGTACGTTGTTTGTATAAAACAGTTGAATTGTTGAAAACACACTAAATTTGTTAAAAACGGATGCATTGTAAAGAAAAGTTGAATTGCTGAATCACGGAAAATTCAAATGTTGAATCAAGTTACTTGAACTGTTCACCAAAAACAATTGAACTATTCAACAAAAAAACAACGGAATTATTAAACTTAAAGTAATTAAAATGTTCAACAAAGCAGTTAAATTATTTAACCAAACAGTTGAATTTATTAAACAAAACAGTTGATTTTTTAAACAAAAGAATAGTATTTTTTGACAAAATCGTACGTTGTTTGTATAAAACAGTTGAAGTGTTGAAAAACACAGTAAATTTGTTAAAAACCGGATGCATTGTTAAAGAAATAGTTGAATTGCTGAATCACGGAAAATTCAAATGTTGAATCAAGTTACTTCAATTGTTCAACCAAAAACAATTGAATTATTCGACAAAAAAACAATTGAATTATTAAACTAAAAGTAATTAGAATATAGAACAAATCAGCTCAATTATTTAACCAAACAGTCGAATTTATTAAACAAAACAATTGATTTTTTAAACAAATAAGTTGTATTTTTTGACAAAATCGTACGTTGTCTGTATAAAACAGTTGAATTGTTGAAAAACACAGTAAATTTGTTAAAAAACCGGATGCATTGTTAAAGAAAAGTTGAATTGCTGAATCACGGAAAATTCAAATGTTGAATCAAGTTATTTCAATTGTTCAACCAAAACAATTGAATTATTCGACAAAAAAACAATTGAATTATTAAACTAAAAGTAATTAGAATATTGAACAAAGCAGCTCAATTATTCAACAAAAACAACGGAATTAATAAACTAAAAGTAATTAAAATGTTAAACAAAGCAGCTAAATTACTTAACCGAACAGTTGAATTTATTAAACAAAACAGTTGATTTTTTAAACGAAAGAATTGTATTTTTTGACAAAATCGTACGTTGTTTGTATAAAACAGTTGAATTGTTGAAAACACAGTAAATTTGTTAAAAAACCGGATGCATTGTTAAAGAAATAGTTGAATTGCTGAATCACGGAAAATTCAAGTGTTGAATCAAGTTACTTGAACTGTTCACCAAAAACAATTGAACTATTCAACAAAAAAACAACGGAATTATTAAACTTAAAGTAATTAAAATGTTCAACAAAGCAGTTAAATTATTTAACCAAACAGTTGAATTTATTAAACAAAACAGTTGATTTTTTAAACAAAAGAATTGTATTTTTTGACAAAATCGTACGTTGTTTGTATAAAACAGTTGAAGTGTTGAAAAACACAATAAATTTGTTAAAAAACCGGATGCATTGTTAAAGAAATAGTTGAATTGCTGAATCACGGAAAATTCAAATGTTGAATCAAGTTACTTCAATTGTTCAACCAAAAACAATTGAATTATTCGACAAAAAAAAACAATTGAATTATTAAACTAAAAGTAATTAGAATATAGAACAAAGCAGCTCAATTATTTAACCAAACAGTCGAATTTATTCAACAAAACAGTTCATTTTTTAAACAAATGAGTTGTATTTTTTGACAAAATCGTACGTTGTCTGTATAAAACAGTTGAATTGTTGAAAAACACACTAAATTTGTTAAAAAACCGGATGCATTGTTAAAGAAAAAGTTGAATTGCTGAATCACAGAAAATTCAAATGTTGAATCAAGTTACTTGAACTGTTCACCAAAAACAATTGAACTATTCAACAAAAAAACAACGGAATTATTAAACTTAAAGTAATTAAAATGTTCAACAAAGCAGTTAAATTATTTAACCAAACAGTTGAAATTATTAAACAAAACAGTTGATTTTTTAAACAAAAGAAAAGTATTTTTTGACAAAATCGTACGTTGTTTGTATGAAACAGTTGAATTGGTGAAAAACACAGTAAATTTGTTGAAAAACCGGATGCATTGTTAAAGAAATAGTTGAATTGCTGAATCGCAGAAAATTCAAGTGTTGAATCAAGTTACTTGAATTGTACAATCAAAAACAATTGAATTATTCGACAAAAAATAATTGAATTATTAAACTAAAAGTAATTAGAATATTGAACAAAGCAGCTAAATTACTTAACCGAACAGTTGAATTTATTAAACAAAACAGTTGATTTTTTAAACAAAAGAATTGCATTTTTTGACAAAATCGTACGTTGTTTGTATAAAACAGTTGAATTGGTGAAAAACACAGTAAGTTTGTTAAAAAACCGGATGCATTGTTAAAGAAATAGTTGAATTGCTGAATTATGGAAAATTTAAATGTTGAATCAAGTTACTTGAATTGTTCAACCAAAAACAATTGAATTATTCATGAAAAAACAATAAAAATGTGTAAAATCTGTTGAATATTTAAGAAGCAGTTGAATTACTAAATCCCAGAAAATTTAATTGTTGAATCGAAGATAATAGAATTGTTGAATCAAAAACAAGTAAATTATTAAACTAAAAGTAATTAAAATGTTGAATAAAACAGTTAAGTTATTGAACCAAATAGCTTAATTTAATAAATAACTCAGTTGATTTTTTGAACAAAACATCAATTGTTTTTGTTTAAACACTTCAAATATTTTTAATTATACAATTAAATTTTTCGTGATTCAGCAATTCAACCGTTTCTTTGACAATTCAATACCTAAATTTATCAACAATTTTACTGTTTTTTATAAACCAACTGTTTTATGCAAAAACTAGTATTACTATGTCAAAACTGCAATTGACGTTTTGTTCAAAAAACAACTGTTTTGTTTAATAAATTCAACTGTTTGGCTCAATAATTTAACTGCTTTGTTCAACATTTTAATCATTTTTAATTTAATAATTTTATTGTTTTCGGCCAACAAGTCAATTATCCTTGATTAACTTTTCCATGACTCAACAATTCTACTGTTTCTTTAACAATGCGACAGATTTTTCACCAATTTTACTGCTTTTTGAACGATTACCGTTTTGTGCAAAAAAATACTACAATGTCAGAAAATGCTGTTTTGTTTAATAAATCAATTGTTGTGTTTAATAAATTCAGCTATTTGGTTCAATAATTTAACTGCTTTGCTCAACATGTTAATTTAATAATTTAATTGTCTTTTGTTGAATAATTCAATTGTTTAAAGTTGAACGATCCAAGCATCTTGATTGATTATTGAATTTTCTGTGATTCAACTGTTTTAGGCAAAACTTAGTCAAAAACTCCAACTGTTTGTTTTAGAAGTCCAAGGTTTTGTTTAATAAATTCCGTTGTTTGATTCAATTTGACTGTTTTTTCAATATTTTAATTACTTTTAGTTTAACAATTTAATTGTTTTTTCTGGAATAATTAAATTGTTTTTGTTTCAATGATTGTATTGTTTTCCAACAATTCAACAGTTTTATGCAACTCCTTAATCAAGAAATTCAGCAAGTCAACTGTTTCTTTACCAATTTAATAGATTTTTCAATCATTTTACTGTTTTGTTTAAAAAATCAACTGTTTTGTTTAATAAACTGTTTTGTTTTTGGTTCAACAATTGAAGTATGTATTCAACATTTGAATTTTCCGTCATTTGCTGCAATTAAATTGTTTCTTTAACAATGCAACCGATTTTTTAACAAATCTACTGTGTTGTTCAACAATTCGATTGTTTCTTATGTAAAACAGTTACTATAACAAAAAAAAATACAACTGTTTTTAGTTTAATAAAATCTACTGTTTGGTTCAACGATTTAACTGCTGTGTTCAACATTGTAATTACTTTTATTTTAATAATTGGTTTTGATCCAATTAAAGTGTCTTTAATTCAACAAAAAAATTTCGTTATTCAGCTATTTAACTGTTTCTTGAACAACTCAATAGATTGTTTAACATTTTCAACAATTCAACTGTTTTGTCCAAAAAAGGTACGACTTTGTCAAAAAATAGAACTGTTTTGTTTAATAATTCAACTGTTTTGTTTAATAAATTCAACTATTTTGTTCAAAAATTTAAGTGCTTTGTTCAACATTTTTAATTACTTTTAGTTTAATAATTCAATTGTTTTTTTGTTGAATAATTCAATTGGTTTTGGGTGAAGAATTCAAGTAACTTGATCAACAATAAAAATTTCCGCTATTCAACTGTTTCTTGAACAACTCAATAGATTTTTTAACAGTTTTATTGTTTTTTCAACAATTCAACTGTTTTATCAAAAAAGGTACAACTTTGTCAAAAAAATAGAACTGTTTTATTTCAAAAACAACTGTTTTGTTTAATAAATTCAACTGTTTTGTTTAATAATTTAACTGCTTTGTTCGACATTTTTAATTACTTTTAGTTTAATAATTCACCTGTTTTTGGTTCAATAATTCAATTGTTTTTGATTCAGCAATTCAACTATCTTGATTCAACATTTACATTTTCCGTGATTCAGCAATTCAACTGTTTCTTTAATAATTCAACCAATTTATTAAAGAATTTAATGTGGTTTTCGACAATTCAATTGTCGTTTTGCAGCTGTTTTATGCAAAGAAGCTACCACGTTGTCAAAAAATGCAACTGTTTTGTTTAAAAAATTCAGCTGTTTGGTTAAATAATGTAACTGCTTTAGTAGTAAAGTAAGCCGCTTCTAGCTCACTTTTGAAGAAAAATTTTCCAAACTACCTAAAGTTCAAACTTTATTTTAAAATTTTCATAGCGGTTTAATCCACAGCTTTTAGCGTTTAATTCGAATAATTTCTATTGTATTATGAAATTGATTTTAATAATTGCGCGGTTTTGGGGTTGTATTAAAAATAAATTCGCGGTTTTATATGAATTACCGGTTCGATTCGCGTTTTTAATTAAAATCTCGCGGTTTTCTTTAATTCAAAAATACTTTTCTGGCGATATCATACCCTCAATTTTGATATCAATTGAATCTAAATTTTGATTCGCGTTTTAAACTGCGGTTTAAATAGATTCGTGGGTCAATCATGTGTTTTTAGAAGGGGCTTCTAGCACAGTTTGAATGAAACGATTTAAATTCAGCTATTTGGTTTAATAAACATGCTTATTACTTGAAGTTTAATAATTCAATTTTTTTTGTGAATAATTCAATTGTTTTTGGTTCAACAATTCAATTATCCTTGATTCAACAATTAAATTTT
This sequence comes from Lycocerus yunnanus, assembly GCA_036346125.1. Classification (NCBI taxonomy): domain Eukaryota; kingdom Metazoa; phylum Arthropoda; class Insecta; order Coleoptera; family Cantharidae; genus Lycocerus; species Lycocerus yunnanus. Next base: position 40,121 of record JARFIX010000129.1, read on the forward strand.
CCGTCAACTGTTTCTTTAGCAATTCAATAGATTTTTCAACAATTCAACTGTTTTATGTACAAAAATACTACTTTTTCAAAAATGCAACTGTTTTGTTTAAAAAATCAAGTGTTTGTTTAATAAATTCAGATGTTTGGTTCAATAACTTAACTGCTTTGTTCAACATTTTAATTAATTTTTGTCAAAAATTAAATTGTTTCAATAATTGTACTGTTTTTCAACAATTCAACTGTTTTATGCATCTACTGTTTTGTCAAGAAATTCAACTGTTTTTTCCGTAATGGTTCTTGAATTAGAGAACAATTCTTCCTCTTCTCCTCAGTTTTTAAAGAATTTTAACCACCGTTCCGAGAAAAGGTTAAACTTTAAACAATTGAATTATTCAACTAAAAACAATTGAGCAAAATTAATTGAAATGTTGAACAAAACAGTTAAATTATTGAACCAAACAGTTGAATTTACTAAAGAAAACAGTCACATTTTTGTAAAACGTAATAGTTTTTTGCATAAAACAATTGAATTGTTGAAAAACACAATAAAATTGTTAAAACATCTGTTGTATTGTTAAAGAAACAATTGAATTGCTAAATCACAGAAAATTTAAATGTTGAATAAAGATATCTGAATTGTTGAACAAAGTACTTAAATTATTGAACCAAACAGTTGAATTTATTAAACAAAACAATTGAATTATCGAAAAACAGTTTAATTATTAAACTAAACCAGTGTACCCGTAATGTTGAATCAATGATGACTGGATTATTAAACCAAAACCAATTAAATTATCTAAGCAAAATATTTGAATTGTTGAATTATTGAACAAAACAGTTGAATTGTTTAGCAAAAGAGTAGCATTTTTGCACAAAACAATTACATTGTTGAACCAAAAATGATTGAATTATTCAATCAAAAACAATTAGGTAGAAACTCAAAACAAATTTTCAGACTTCTCCAGGTATTCGACGATTAAAATAAATCAAAACCATCTATTTTGAAATGAAATTTTATTGTTTTGAAATTTCAAAAACATTTCCATTCCCGAAGTGTTAATTTCCCCGACTTGCTTAAAATCAAAAATTTGCTGACTTTTTCTTTTTCCAGAGGAGTGAAAACCCTGAATGTGCTGATAAATTGCAGCCAGAATTATCTTATTTGCAAAACGGTTCAAATTAAAACGTTCAATTACTCGAAAAACAAAAACCGAAAGAAGAGGTTAGGTTAACCTACAAACATTTCTTAAAAGATTAAGATTAATAAAAGTGATGGCTTTCGATAGCGTTTGCTGTTTGTCTTAATTTTGCAATTCAGCAATACAACGTGTACATCGATAGCACAAGCTTGCAAAACAAACAAGATGTGAAAGCCAATCGATAACATGGATTGCTTCGGAAATATAGTTATCGAGCAGTTGAAAATTCTAATTTTAGGAAAAGAACATAAAATTAATTACTAAATACAAAGATGTATGTACTTTAGTGGAATGCAACATAAATTGGGGTAGCTATCGCAGAAGGTTTGTTAACAAGTAAACTAGTTATTTGCACATTACGACATATTGCTAGTATTAATTATTGTATATTGATTATAACAAAATCTATTCTTACCTAATAATAAAAGCTTTGATCGCACGTTATTATTTTACAAAAATAATAAGCCTAGAAATTAAACAACTTGACATTAAAATGACACTAGGGTTTCCAATTCGAGTGGGCGCCATCTAGTGTTGCAAAGATAAAACTAATATCTAAGGTCGCATTTTAGTATTGATCAACGAAAACAATTGCCAATTTTTATATAAAATAAATATCTAGTAGGGTGGCTATACAAAATCTGTACAATTTCTAATTTAAAATATTGAATTTTTGATTTCTATTGAATACATTAATTAAAATAAGTGTCGGTGAGTCACTAATGTAATTAATGCCGCAGTCTGACCTAACCAAATTAGGCTTTAATAATTAAAATCATATAAATTTTAATAGTTACATATTACATTAATACAGTAGATTAAAGAACATTAATTCAATTGTTAAGAAAAAAGTTCAGAACAGCCGTGAATTACAAACCACAGCACTAAACACGGTGGCTTTAGTTAGAGTGATGAGTTCTGGAATGTGTTTTTAAGCCACTACTACGTGCAGATCTAAAATCACAAATTTTACATGCGAAGGGTTTCTCGCCCGTGTGTCTTCTTAAATGAATATCTAAATCTGATTTACGTATACATTTATAGTCACAAATTTCGCATGCGAAAGGTCTCTCCCAGTGTGGGTTTGTAAATGGAAGTTGAAATCTCTTTTAAATACAGATTTATATTCACAAATATCACACGAAAATCGATCTTCACCTGTATGGGTTCTTAAATGCATATTTAAGTGAACTTTCCGTGCACTTTTATAGTCACAAATTTTACATGCAAAGGGTTTCTCGCCAGTATGAATCCGTAAGTGCATTTTCAAGTGTTCTTTACGGCCAGATTTATATCCACAGATTTCACAGGTAAACGGCTTTTCACCAGTGTGAGTTCTCAAATGCCCATTTAAATGCCCTCGTTGGGTGAATTTAAAATCGCAAATATTACATGCAAACGGTTTCTCGGCGGTGTAAGCTATTAAATGCGTTTTAAAATGTTTCTTTAAACCGTTTTTACGTACAGATTTATAGTCACACATGTCACATGCGTAAGGTTTGACGCCAGAATGAATTCTTAAATGAATGTTCAAATCTGATTTACGTGTGGATCTATAACCGCACGTTTCACAAACAAATGGCTTTTCACCAGTATGAGTTCTTAAATGAATCATAAAATCTCCCTTACGGCAGACTTATATTCACAAATTTCACAGGCAAACGATTTCTTGCCTGTATGAAATTTTAAGTGAGACTTTAAGTATTCCTTCTGCGCACATTTAAAATCACAAAATTCACAAGCGAACGGTTTATCAACCTTATGAATGCTCAAATGCTTCTGTAATTGATCGTGACGAGCACTTTTATGGCCACAAATTTCACATGTAAACGGTTTCTCGCCGGTATGAGTTCTCAGATGCATTTTTAATTGCTGTTTACGCGCACATTCGTAATCGCAAATTTCACATGCGAAGGGTTTCTCGCCAGTATGAGTGATTAAATGCACTTTTAAACTTCTACTCTGTGTACATTTATAGCCACAAATTTTACATTCGTAGGGTTTTTCGCCAGTGTGAGTTCTCAAATGTATTTTTAAGTTCTCCTTACGGGAAAATTTAAAACCACAAAATTCACATGTAAACGGCTTCTCACCCGTATGCGTTATCAAATGAATTTTTAAACTTCCCTTCTGCGTAAATTTATAATTACAAAATTTACATATAAACGGTTTTTCTCCAGTGTGAGTCTTTACATGACGTTTGAAGTTTTCTTTGTGTGTATTTTTATAGCCACAAAACTCACAAGTAAAGGCTTTCCCTCCTGCTTCTTGGTTGCATTCTGTATCTGGTTGAAAATCTAAAATTGATAGTTCCTCTTTAATGTCAATTGAATGATGCAAATCTTCCAACTTTAATGGTGTTTCTTCTTCTACCTTCATTTCAGAGCAGCTATTTGAATGGCGTGGAATTTCCTGTAACCAAAATGTAACATCAATTTTAAAAATGAAAACATTTCAATTAAATTTATATCAAAATTGAGCCAGCTCTCCCCATGTATCACTACTTGTGACAAAAAAGCGAAGTTCCAATAGTGGGAGTAAAAAGGCGTGGACGAAGTTGTCAGTGGGCGTGTCAAAAGGCGTGGTTTAAATAGTATAGGTAAGAGGGCGTGTTAAGGAGGCGTAGTCACTTCGTCATCAAACTGACAGTTGACGAATTTAATTCAATAAATTAAAACCGTTTTTGAAATCTCAAATTGAGATTTACCTGGCGTGATTATCATAATTATGATACTGTGCTGATCATGGGGACTCCTTGGCCAAGTCAAAACATTTAATATTAATAAAAGTTAAGATGTGGTTTAATTGGTGGCAGTAAGAAAAGGTGTGTCGAAGGGGCGTGGTCAATTAAAAAACTGGGAGGAGGAGATGGTCAAAAGAGCGGAGTTTCAATAGTGAAACTAAAAGGCGTACCAAAGGTTTAGAAGCATGGATGACGCGTGCCAAAAGGCGTGGTTTAAATGATGGAATTAAAAGGGCGTGTCGCGGAGGCGTGGTCACTTCCTGATCAAACTGACAGTTGACAAATTAAGTTAACAAGTTAAATCGGATTTCTTAATTTATCAAAACATTTAATCAAATTTAAATTTTCTGGCGCGATATCATAAATGTGATACTTAGGTAACCGTAGGGCTCCTTGGCCAGGTCAAAACATTTAATATTAAAAGAAGTTAAGAAGACGTGGTTCAATTGGTGGGAGTAAGAACAGGTGTGTCAAAGAGGCGTGGTCAGTAGAAAACATTTATTACAAATAAAACTGGCTGCAAAATATGTTTCGGAGTAGGTACCATGAGAGGGTTATATTAAGTGATGGCGGAGGAGTGCCAAAAAGGTTCAAATGCTGAAAATAAGGTCTCAAAGGGTTATTAAAACGGACTTGGGGGAGGGGTCACTGTATTGCGAGGGTAAAGTTTGGGAAGACTTGACCCAAAGAGACGGTCAATAGCATGGGGGTGAAGTACGTGACAGTTAATGTTGAGCATACGGTTCGACTCCAGACGAAGTAATAACTTAATTTACCTCTGACCGCCTTCCTTCGGAAGGCAACGGTAAACCACCAAGGTATATCGGCCTAGTAAGCCTTTTCAAAATTAAGTATGATACACTGCCGTGGCTCAAAGCCCACGTTAAGCAGTTAATCCCTTATATATGTGATAACACTGCACACGAGCCTAGAAAATTTCATAACCAGCGTTTAGCTGTAGCCATTTTACCACAAAATGTATTGAACGCCTGACTAATGCCCCGAAAGATTATTTGCCACGAGCGCTACGCCGGCGGGTTTATTTGATTTAGAACGTTATCACTCTCCCCTATAAGGGGCTCTCTTGGTTAATTACTTAAGTGGATTCCCACTACCTTCCGAAAGAAGGCGGTCTTATTCCGCCCGGATTCGAACCGGGGGCCTTCGGCTCGTAGTAAACAATAGACTTAATTACCCGGCCACTACTGGCAAAACACCTCGGTCCAAATCGTCTTTGCGGTGAACTGTACATTCCCTTTGGCACACATACCATAGGCTAAGGCAAAAGAGAGAAGGAGAGGAGTGAAGTTCTACTACACACTGCATCCTGATGGGATCCGAAAAAAGAATAGCCTGGTAAAATTTTCGAGCGCATGGATACATTTATCACAAGAAACAAAAACAATTTGATTATTCAACAGAAAACAATTGAATTAATCAACAAAAAACAATTGCATTATATAAAAGTAATTAAAATGTCGAACAAACCAATTCATTTTTTAAACAAAATCAGTAGCCTTTTTGCATAAAACAGTTGAATTGTTGACAAACAGTGCAATTAGAAAGAAAAACAATGTAATTATTCAACAGAAAACTATTGAATTATTCAACAGAAAACAATTGAATTAATCAACAGAAAACAATTGAATTATTCAACAAAAACAATTGAATTATTCGACAAAAAACAATTGAATAACTAAAAGTAATTAAAATGTTAAACACAGCAATTAAATTATTGAACCAAACAGCTGAATTTTTTAACAAAGCAGTTGATTTTTTAAACAAAATCAGTAGCCTTTTTGCATAAAACAGTTGAATTGTTGAAAAACAGTGCAATTAGAAACAAAAACAATTTAATTTTTCAACAGAAAACTATTGAATTAATCAACAAAAACAATTGAATTATTCGACAAAAAACAATTGAATAACTAAAAGTAATTAAAATGTCGAACAAACCAATTCATTTTTTAAACAAAATCAGTAGCCTTTTTGCATAAAACAGTTGAATTGTTGACAAACAGTGCAATTAGAAAGAAAAACAATGTAATTATTCAACAGAAAACAATTGAATTAATCAACAGAAAACAATTGAATTATTCAACAGAAAACAATTGAATTATTCAACAAAAACAATTGAATTATTCAACAGAAAACAATTGAATTATTCAACAAAAAACAATTGAATAACTAAAAGTAATTAAAATGTTAAACACAGCAATTAAATTATTGAACCAAACAGCTGAATTTATTGCATAAAACAGTTGAATTGTTGAAAAACAGTGCAATTAGAAACAAAAACAATTTAATTATTCAACAGAAAACTATTGAATTAATCAACAAAAGCAATTGCATTATTGGACAAAAAACAATTGCATTATTCGACAAAAAAGAATTGAATAACTAAAAGTAATTAAAATGTTGAACAACGCAGTTAAATTATTGAACCAAATAGCTGAATTGATTAAAAAAAGCAGTTAATTTTTTAAACAAAATCAGTACCTAGTAATTTTGCATAAAACAGTTGAATGGTTGAAAAACAGTTCAATTAGAAACAAAAACAATTTAATTATTGAACAGAAAACAATTAAATTAATCAACAAAAAACAACTGAATTATTCGACAAAAAAAATTGATAACTAAAAGTAATTAAAATGTTAAACAAATCAATTAAGTTATTGAACCAAACAGCTGAATTTATTGAACAAAACCGTTGATTTTTTAAACAAAATCAGTAGCCTTTTTGCATAGAACAGTTGAATTATTAAAAACAATACATATAGAAACAAAAACAAATTAATTATTAAACAGAAAACAATTAAATTAATCAATAAAAAACAATTGAATTAATCGACAAAAAACAATTGAATTATTTGACAAAAAACAATTGCATCACAAAAAGTAATTAAAATGTGGAACAAAGCAAATGATTTTTTAAACAAAATCAGTAGCATTTTTACATAAAACAGTTGAATTGTTGCAAAACAGTGCTATAAGAAACAAAAACGATTTAATTATTCAACAGAAAACAATTGAGCTAATCGACAAAAAACAATTAAATAACGAAAAGTAATTAAAATGTTAAACAAAGCATTTAAATTATTGAACCAAACAGCTGAATTTATTAAACAAATCAGTTATTTTCTTGTACAAAAGCAGTAGCCTTTTTGCATAAAACAGTTGAATTATTAAAAAACAGTAAATATAGAAACAAAACAATTTAATTATTCTACAGAAAACAATTGAATTAATCGACAAAAAACAATTGAATTATTTGACAGAAACAATTGCATAACAAAAAGTAATTAAAATGTTGAACACAGCAGTTAATTTTTTAAACAAAATCAATAGCCTTTTTGCATAAAACAGTTGAATTGTTGAAAAACAGTTCAATTAGAAACAAAACAATTTAATTATTAAACAGAAAACAATTGAAGTAATCAACAAAAAGCAATTGAATTACTTGAAAAAAAACATTTGAATAACTAAAAGTAATTAATATGTTGTTAAACAGTTAAATTATTGAACCAAACAGCTGAATTTATTGCACAAAGCAGTTGATTTTGCAGTTGAAAACAGTGCAATTAGAAACAAAAGCAATTTAATTATTCAACAAAAAACAATTGAATTAATCAACAAAAAACAATTGCATTATTCGACAAAAAAGAATTGAATAACTAAAAGTAATTAAAATGTTGAACAAAGCAGTTGATTTTTTAAACAAAATCAGTAGCCTTTTTGCATAAAACAGTTGAATTGTTGAAAAACAGTGCAATTAGAAACAAAAACAAATTAATTATACAACAGAAAACAACTGAATTAATCAATAAAAAACAATTGAATTAATCGACAAAAAACAATTGAATTATTCAATAAAAAAACAATTGAATTACTAATATCCAAACATAAATTTATTAAACAAAACCGTTGAATTTTTAAACACACCATCAGTTGAATGTTTTAACAAAGTAATAGCTTTCTTGCAGAAATCAGTTGATTGTCGAAAAACAGTAGGGAAGTGTTCCCGAGTACGAGACGGGTTTTGTTTTTGAACCAAAAATTGTCACTACTTAAATGAAATCGGGTGTTCTATACATAGGTATACTTTTGGAGAAGTAATGAAAATACGCAACTTTTATTTGAAGAAAATTTGGTGATTTCATTAACACATTCAAAATTTTACAACCAAGTTTTTTGAAAAACAAAAATTTGTACCCAGGCATGAGACGACACCTAGAAAAATTCACTAAAAATTGTAAACTATGAAGTAAAAACCCTAAATCTATTTCCAAATATTAATTTTTAAGGCCTTCAGTGGCTAAAATAAAAAAAGACAATTTTCATTAATAATTTTTCTCTTCGTAATTGTCTAAATCGGTGTCACAAGTGTAGAAGCTTCCACGCATGTTGGCACACTTCAAATAAACCGGCCGCTTGTATGTGTTGCATTTGATGGTGTTGACAGCGGTCAATTCGTTCGGCAACAACTTCAAGCAAATGACGCAAAAGTCAGTATCTTCATCCGATGGTGGTGATGTTTCTGCTTTGGAACACTTGGTTGGTGGTGTTGCCTTGTTCGGTTTTGGATTTTTTGCTGCTGCTTTCGCCTTCAAAACAGCACCGATTTCTGCAGAAGTCAGTTTCTCCATCGCCTTTCGGACACGTTTCGACCATTAGGCCGATTTCATCCAAAATCGAAAATGAAAAACTGCTTGGACCTGACATAGGTGTTGTTGATCAAGATGTTAATGGTTCAGATATCGACACGTCTTGTTCTTGGCCAATATTAATCGAATCAAATCACACGGAACATTGAGTCTCGTAGGTCCAAAGACCAACACATCTAGGGGTGAAACTTCCTTTGCAGCTGCCCCATCAAGTACATCCACGGATAAGTGAGAGGTATGGTTCAATGGTTCAGTCAACGGTTTGACAGATTTTATGAAATGGTGAATATAACAAACTCTGGCCGACACATCTAACCAAAATCATTCACAAAACTGACGGTTCTAGATGACACATTATCCAGAAAGGAAGACTGCATATTTTTTCAAAACGAACGGAAGAATAGAATATTTCCACCCGCACTAACCGTAAGAGTCATTGTGACCATCGTACCATGTTCGGCTGCCTCCACTTTCGCAACTTTTCTCACTCCTTTTAAAACGTTGACCATGCCAAGTTTGCTCGGAACAGTTGAAAAACCGCTTTTATCCATTTTGTAAATGAACGTAACATCGAAGTGGAATTTGGAAAAATTTGTATCCATTTTCTTTGCAGAAAGCTTTGACCCGATTCATGAATGTTTGCTCTGGTGTTGAACAGATAATACCACTTACGGCCGGCTTTCAAATACTCATTCCAAGCAGACAAATATTGAAGGTTGAGTTTTTTTGGCCAAATTTGATCTAACAAGGTCATTTCCGTGAACGATAGAGAAAACCTGGCAAAGTAATGAAGAATTCGTTAGAAAAATCTCATTGTCGAGATAAAAAAGAACAAAAAAACATACCATATTTGATGGAATTTTCATATTAGACGTACGAATGAATTCCAACAATTCAACATCATTGAATTATCATCAAAATTTCATCATGTGACACTCTAAAGAGTTCTTATCAATGCCATGTTGTCGGGCAGCCGTTCGTATTTCTTTATTCTCCAACAAACAAATTTTAGTGGCTTGAAGCACCGCATTAAAATCCTTTTCTTGGTGTTTGGTTTGCTTTTACGGGGTTGACATGGCTAAAAATACAAAAAAATTGATCAAAACACCAGGTAAGTCTTAGGCTTGGTATGTATCTTGTACCCAGATAATGACGTCACAAAACTTTTATTTTCTAACCAGATATTGACATTATCCAGTATTGGATAGCAAAATGTAAGTAAAACCCTAAATGCTAATGCACTTACCTTTTTCAATTGATTCACTTGAAAAAATAACACTGAAAAAATAAAAAAGTTTTCACAGTGGAATTTCACATATGTACGATGTTTACAGCGTTGATTCATTTCGGTGTTCGCACAAAAATTGCTCATAACAAAAGAAGCATTTAATAGTAGTCAGATCGGCCATTTTGACATTGCACGATGAAAATAATTGACCGTCTTATACTTGATCTGTTTATACCCGGGAACACTCCCCTACAAGAATTGAAACAAAAACAATTGAATTATTCAACAATAAACAATTGAATAAAAAATTAAACTAAAAGTAGCTAAATTATTGAACCAAACAGCTGAATTTATAAAACAAAACAATGGATTAAACAAAACAGTTGCATTTTTTGACAATGTAGTAGCTTTTTTGCATACACACATTGTAACAATTGAACTTGAAAAAACTAAAACAGTTGAATTGTTGAAAAGTCTGTTACATTATTAAAGAAACAGTTGCTGAATCAGGGAAAATTGAAATGTTGAATCAAGATGCTCGAATCAAAAACAATTGAATTATTAACCTAAAAGTATGTGGCTTTCATTGAAAATTCGAGCAGTTCTACGAGCACAACAATTTTCAGCCTCGTAAATAAATATTATTTTTATATTTTCATGTAAAGTACCCACCATTTTTAAACAACTTTTACTTTCAACTATACACCACCATCTTCTAATGTTAAAAATCGAATAATTGATTTTTTTAGTATTTTAAATCATAGTAGAGTGCATATGTTTATTACAGCTAACTTGATTTTCGGAAGAGTAAAATAATTTCTGAATAAAATTATTTTCCGTTTTATCTTTCAATTTTAGAAGCGGTCTTGCCTAAGTAGTTAGAGCGATTGACTAATGATAATAAGGCACCCGGTTCGAACCCGGGAGGAGTCTACATAAGAAAGAGTTCTTTGTGACGTCTTCGTGTTGCTCTCACAAGGTGCCGGCAACATCTTTGAGATATTAAATGGGGGTAAACAACTTCAGTTGTATCTTAATATTTAACAAGCCCGAAATAATAATAATCTTGCATTTTTACCCCCAACCCATAAACGGATTGACTAAAAAATTCAATTTTTTTATCGTGGATGAACGAGGATTTTTTCAACCTTTAAAATGATGTTAATAAAAATTTGGAAGTAGGGGGACCTGGTGGTTAGGGGGTTAAACTTAAAATTAAAATAGTAGTGGTTTTGAACGTCCCTTGCCATCTAAATTGACACGTTTTTGTCCTTTCTCAAATTTACTCAAAACAAAAAAATAGAAACATGTACACCAGGTATAAAACTGTCACTATCAGTTTCTATTGTATTTCTTTGTTACCGTTGTGGTGGCCTCATATCAGATTCATTTACTTCAAAATCACAATCACATAAATCATCTGTAAAGGATTTTTCATCGTTTCGTTTCAACGTGGTTGAAATTTCTTTTTTATAACAACGGGGACACAACTTGATGAGTTTTATTGGCTAAATATTAGATACAAAAAAGCTTGCACTATGTTGAACAATAATTCCACTCTATGCTCTCCGAGAACACAGCACTGACCAAAACAAAAGATCTTCGATCAAAAGATCTTCGATAGGCATGCCGATACGAGTTAATTCGAGACCGGGCAACAATGTGTTTAAGATAACTTTCAAGTCTTTATAGCAAATGTGATTTATAATTTACCTCATTGTTATCCTGTTGATATTCTAAAATCGGCTCTTCTTTAATAACAACGGAATGGTGCAAATCTTCTAACTTGACCATTTCGTCATCATATTCATTATAATATGTGTTACTGGAAGCTCGCATGCTTTCTTCAAATTTATCCAACTCTTGCAAAAGTATCACCCCGGCCATATTGCCTGTAGAAGTTGACCAAATGGAACTCTATTCCTGGTCACGCCGGATACACTCCTGTAATTCAGTTGTGTATTGTTATTAACAGTTTTAGTAAATATTGTAGAAATTTAGGGATAAAAAATTTGCAGAACAAAATTTCGAGGTTAAGTCGAGAAATGCCAACTACCGGTTTTGCAACCCATACAACAATACAAATACGCGAAAGTTATCGGTATTAATCAATACGTTTAATTAAATACACTAAATTAATTAAATAAACTCACCCGAATTAAATATAACCTTTCCTGACGTTGCTAAATAATCTAATTTCCCAACGGTTACAATTGCCAGTAATTCCAATTTTTATTGAAAGTAATACGTCGCATTAGTGCAGTGACAGTCAGGTTTTGCGAACCAAACGTTGGCATTTTAACATAGGAAATTTTCTTATTTTGTGAATTTTTCGGTTAATTGGAATATTTAAGGAAATATTTTTCTACGATAAGGTACCTGTTTGCATTAGAAATATTACACATTCGTTTTAAGCGATGACGTTAGTAATTTGCTTCTAAAAAATGAGGTTATGACACCTAATTACTTGGATTTTTATTTTTAGCTGTATTCCTTTGTGCATTAAACGACTTAAAAGTAACGTTCGAAAGTAGAACGAAGCCGGATTGAGATCGTGAATGTAGTTTTGATAAAATTACCCAATTTCTTATAATCGGAGTAACATTCCAGTCTAAATAAACTACAAACGTCTTCGTATAAGTAATTATTTATGTTCCGGTTTATTTTTAGATCTCAATGTGATTACCATGGGCCCCATACTCTGAACATTATTATTAACAAAATAACGTACATTATTAACAAAAGAGAACAATGCAAAATCTGTACATTTCCTAAAGATGAAAAGATGGAGTCGAAGGTGGAAAACCTAAGGAAAGAACTGTTGAGTTAGGGTATACTTTCATTTACTTTTTTGTGATTAGTTTACATCATAAATACTTGTTTTAGATTAAACTAGAAACTTGGCATGAAGCACGAAAGACGCAATAAGGAAAAGTGGATTAGCAATATTTTAACATAACGCAGCGACAAGGTTTATTATTTCTTCACGTTTATTGATAAAAAAGAAAAGCAAAGTGAAGAAAAACTTGACCAAGCAAAACTATGTAAATGCCAGAGCGCTTCGCTTTGTTACCGAAGTAAGTTACTTACAAAAATTGCAAACTGAAAGCAGTGTTTTATATAATATTTACTATTTTAGTTGTCCACGACAAGATTTATATGTAACCTGTTTTTTTTATGGCCGAGGTTGAAATTTACTTACAGCCAATTCAAGTAGACGAGTTAAATGAAAATATACCGCAACCGGGATTTTCACAGTTCAAATTTACATACAGATAAGTAATAACTGTACGCAGGATTGACATAAGTTGTAAATTTAAATATTTCTCTTTAACAACAGCACAATTTTCACCTAAACAGGTGCAACAAAATTCACCTTGCAGGGGAGAAACAATATTTCTTAAAAATTTGAGTTGTGGCACTTTTTATTTATTTGTGTTAGTTGGGGACACATATTTAACTAAAAACAAGATTTACATAGGAAAACGTGAAATAATTAAAGTAAATGTCTACTAGAAAATTTTATTCAACATAATTCTAAGGTTTTTCAAACATTTTTACGATATTACAGATTCTATAGAACTACTTAGTAAATCTTATGTTATTTAAGTATAATTTAATAATCAACTATTTTACGTGGGTGTGAGTTTTTAAATGCCTAACTAAACTTGATCTCCTGGAACTTTTGTAACCACAAATTTCACAAAGGAACGGTGTTTCGCGAGAGTGAGTTCTTATATGCATTTTTAAAATTGATTTCTGTTTACATTTGTAATCACAAATTTCACAGACAAACTGTTTTTCATTGCTGTGTCTTCTTAAATGCGTTCTTAAACTTGATTTAGTTGAATTTTTGCACCCACAAATTTCACAAACAAACGGCTTTTCACCGGTATGAGTTTTTACATGCCTTATGAAACCTGATCTCCCTCTAAATTTCTTATCACAAATATTACAAACAAACGGTTTTTCCCCGGTGTGTATCTTGAAATGTTCAATTAAATTTGCTTTCGGTAAACATTTGTAATCACAAATATGACAAGTAAACGGTTTTTCACCAGTGTGCGTTTTTAAATGCACGTTTAAACCTGATTTTTGTATAGTTTTGAAATCACAAATATGACAAACAAACGGTTTTTCACCGGTGTGGGTTTTTATATGACTTTTTAAACTTGACCTTTGCGAAAATTTGCTATCGCAAATACCACAACCAAAAGGTTTTTCACCGGTGTGAATTCTTAAATGGATTATTAAACTTGATTTAGATGAACTTTTGTAGCCACAAATTGCACAAACTACCGGCTTTTCACCGGTGTGACTTTTAAAATGCATAACTAAACTTGATTTATGCGTACATCTATAGCCACAAATTTCACAAATAAACTGTTGTTCACCGGTGTGAGATTTTAAATGAACTCGTAAATATTCTTTCCTTTTACATTTGTAATCACAAATTGCACAAGCAAAGGGTTTTTCAATTGTGTGCTTAACTAAATGCACTTTTAAATTTGATCTAATTGAAGATTTGTAATCACAAATTGTACAAGCAAAGGGTTTTTCACCGGTGTGCTTAAGTAAATGCATTTTTAAAGTTGATTTATGTTTACATTTGTAATCACAAATTTCACAACCAAACGGTTTTTCACCAGTGTGAATTCTTAAATGTTTTGTTAGTTGAAATTTAAATAAACATTTGTAGTCACAAAGTTCACAAACAAATGGTATTTTATCGGTGCGAGTTTTCTTAACGAGCGGTTCGTCTGAACATTTTACGGGGTGAGTTCTGAAATGCACTTTTAAAGTTGTTTTATCCGAACATTTATAATCACACATATGACATAGAAACAGCGGGTGGGTTTTTAAATGTGATGTTAAAGTTGTCCTTAGTAAACATTTGTAGTTGCAAATTTGACAAGTAAACCCTTTCCTACCAGGGTGATCTTTTAAAACATGTGCTTCTAGTTGTACAGTTAGTTCACATTCGTAGTTGCAAATTCGACAAGTAAACCCTTTCCTAGCAGTGTGATCTTTTAAAACATGTGCTTCTAGTTGTACAGTTAGTATACATTTGTAGTTACAAATTTTACAAGTAAGCCATTTTTCCGGACGGTGAATTTTTACATGATCGTCGAAATACGATTTCTGTGAACATTTGAAATTACAAATTTTACATACAAACGCGTTTTTAATGTTGTGCATTGTTGAATGTATTTTTAAATCAACTGAGCTGAAACATTTGTAGTCACAAATTTCGCATACCAACGCTTTCTTTCCGGAGTGAATTTTTAAATGTATTTTTAAATGCGCTCTGCTCGAACATATGTAGTTACAAATTTGACAAGTAAGCAACTCATCAATGTGAGTTTTAAAATGCTCTTTTAAGTATGATTTGTGCGAAAATTTGTAATTACAAATTTCACATACAAACGGTTTCTCAGCGGTGTGAGTTTGAAAATGTACTTTTAAAATGGATTTATCTGTGTTCGTATACCCACAAACTGCACACTTAAATATATGTGGTCTGCTAAAATATCTTATCGGTTCGCTTTGTGGCAGTGGATCTTCTTTAATGTCTATCGAGTGATGCAAATCTTCTACATTAAATTTCACATCGTCTAGCACTTCAGGTTTTATTTCATAATTGCAGCTTGCATTATACCTAGTGTTTGAAATCTCATTGATGTTGGCCATAATTTGAACCTCTTCCTGTATCTGTAACCCGTCGAATTTGGAAAACGGTGAATTATAGGTACAATAATTGCTTACCTCGAGTTAGAACATTTACAAGTGGAAAACCGACATTTATAGGTTGTAAAGTTTAATAGCCGCACATAACACAAAGCTGTTTAATGTAACCGATTAGGGTGAAGCTGGGTGACGAAAACTGTGCTGCAGAAGAACAAAACTGGAAAATGGTGACAATCGTCCATTTTGTATTTTAGACAATGTTTTATAATTTGGTGGCGCCCCCTACCGACAAGTTCACCAAATGTGTTAGCAGTGTCAAATGTGACAAATTAAATTCAATCTACTTTTTGGTTGATGTAGGAAGTAGACAAACTGTTTTCTTCGCATAAGATCACTCAAATCGGTCATATTAAACAGCTTTGCGTTATCTGCACCTTTTTAAGTTTAGAATCTATCAATATCCGGCTTCCACGTGGAAATGTGCTACTAAGGATTGGTAATTATAAATATCTCATTATATACTATTATATTATACCGATGCAAGCTCTTACAGATATGTCCATAGTACTTCCTCTAGAAGAGTTACAAAATATGGCCAACATGGATCAAGTTTCAAATACTCCACATAATTCAAGCGGCAATTATGAAATTAAAACGGAAGTGTCGGAAGACGAGAAATTTAATGTAGACGATTTGCATCATTCGATTGACATTAAAGAAGAAAGCGATGGTGAACTATTAACACAGAAAAAACCAGCAAGAAAATTTGAATGTGAAGTTTGTGGGCATATCACTAGAAGAAAATATAATTTAACAACGCATTTAAAAAACTCACACCGGTGAGAAACCGTTTGTATGTGACATTTGTGACTATAAATGTTCTCTAAAACACCATTTAACAACGCATTTAAAAATTCACACTGGTGAAAAACCGTTTGTGTGTAAAATTTGCAACTACAAATGTTCAGAACAATCAAACTTCAAAAAACACATTAGAACCCATACCGGTGCGAAACCCTTTAAATGTCATGTTTGTGACTTCAAATGTATACACAAACATAATTTATCAGTACATTTAAAAACCCACACTGATGAAAAACCGTTTGTTTGTGAAATATGTAACTACAAAAGTAGACACAAGTCTCATTTGACAACGCATTTAAGGATTCACACCGGCGAAAAACTGTTTGTGTGTTATATTTGTGACCAGCAATTTGCACAGAAATTCACTTTAAGAGAGCATTTAAAAACTCACTCCGGTGATAAACCGTTTGAATGTAAAATTTGTGACTACAAATGTTCACAACAATCAAATTTAAGGAGGCATTGTTTAACTCATGTCGATAGGAAATCGTTTTGTGAAATTTCCGGCTACAAATGTTCACAAAAATCAAGTTTAAGAAAACATTTAAAAACTCACACTGGTGACAAATGGCTTGTTTGTGAAATTTGTCATTACAAATGTTCACGGAAATCAAAGTTTACACAGCATTTAAAAACCCATACTCGATTGAAGCCGTTGCATCAGAAAATTAACATTAAATTTCAATCTCGCGCGTCCTAAGTGTAGCAGTTTACAGTTCGTAAACATCAGCAGAAGATACAAATAAATATTATACTGATGCTTGCGAAGTAAACTTCTATTTCGGCTGTTCAACTCTCTCGAAATCATTTATTAAAAACCAACAAACAACGACAATTGGTTCGTAGGGATGAACAACTTTTTTTTAACCGAATATATTAATCCTATCAGTAGAAGAGAAACTTGAGACGACTGAGCCGAAAGATGAAATATTGTAAAAGATTTTTTTGTTGTTAAATCTACTTTACTAATTAGAACTTTAAGTTTTAAATTATGTGAATTTGTTTAATGAATACAAACAATAATACTAATCGAGAGCGATGCATCACAAATGCCTTGCACATTCATTAAAAATATCCTTTTTGATTACGATAAATCTCGGCTGCGTTTCCTCTAAGAGATTGTATTTTACATGAGTGCAATCTATTGCACCTACGCATTGAGGAAATTTTGCAATTTTATAAATATTAAACTTAACTTTTTTTATTTCTTCAGTTATCTTAGGAATACTTCTTAATTTTAGAAGCTACCGTGACACTTTCTCTATTACCCAGCTTGTGGTGGATTTATGGACTCCAATAAAATCACCAGTAACAATTGACATAGAACCCGAAGCATAAAAACGCAACGTTAATAGCAACATATTGCTGGCAGATAATGCATAATTTCTTCTTCTTTCGGTGCCTATCCGTATTCGGATGTTGGAGTCAACTTAGCTGAAGCCAAGTTGACTTTACTAGGGAATATAATTAATTGGGTGGTTTCCCGTTGCCTTCCCCATGGTACACAGATTGATATTGGACCTTTGATCACAACAGTATATTCGACTCGACTAGGACTCGAACCACGATCTACCGCTTTCCAATCAGCCGGTGTATGCTTTACGTCAGTATAATTATTTAACAATAATTTGAACAAATGTAACCCGATAATTCATAATTACGTTACAGAACATAGATCGGCTCCTTCATTTTTAAATTCATTCGTGTTGGATAGGGTAGTTTCAATTATAGAGACTTTTCTGCAACTACTGATTTATTCGACATCATCAATTTTGAATGTTGGCAACTTTTATAGCTTGAGATTAGAGACTTGTTATCTTACGAAAGTACATACTTGATTTAACCAGAAGTTGATCTAAAATTAAGATTTAAGTTAGATTGTATGGTGAATTGATTATCCGAATAAGTGTAGTTTTCATTTTTTTTGCACCTTACCTGTGTGACGAGGGATACATTCGATACGTATATTTTTCGATTGGTTGGAGTTTGCTCATCATCGAATAATAGCTTCCTAGTTACGGGATTAAAAACACCGATTTCCTATCACGAAATCACAATCCACACCTGGACGACGAGCAACAATAAATTATTTAGTCAGTCTCAAATATCGATTAATTCGATGAAATTATTTTCATCGAAAAACCCAGCAATTACTGTTTACGATGAAGAGGATGGTGCCTTGTCTTGGGGTTACCATAAAGATCACGTTTTCCACAAGTTATTGGTAGCAATCCGTTCCATTCGTAGGTTGTATAATAAATGAAAAGGCAGCCAAAATGACTTATTATCAACATTTCCATAGTGTAGCAACATAATATGGAATTATGATGTAGGGCGCTTCGTTACGATCTTCTAGGGTGGTCCTGCAACAAAAGAGAGCTGTTAGAGCCATACCTGAAGTGTCGCAACAAATAAGCTGCAGACCGATCCACCACAGTTACAAGATGCGTACCCGAGAAAAGTAGCTACGCATTTATTATTGCACAAAATGTAGGCATATCAATTTGTAATCTAAAATAAACTAATTTAAAATTACGAACCGTGTTTTGCAAGATCGGTTGTGGTACAACCAGCGGCGGCTGGTACAAAATAATTTTGGATGTTCTGCATGACAATAAAAAATCACCTGAATTCTAATCTCAGAAAACTTACCGTATTGAATTTTTTTAAGCATTGAAGAAATACGCCAATTGTTAATTTTTCATTTAATAGTTAATGTTATACATTTAATTTTAATATTATTTTAAGCAGTAATTTATTCCATGGAGTACAATCTGCAATTACTTCAGTATTTATTTGACCGACTGGTAGTAATAACTGCCATCGCACGTTGAAAGTAGACGTATGAAATCCAATTCTTCAAATATTTTATTAATCTGAAACCTAATTATGCTAATAAATACATTAATTTTTATTATTGTTTAAATTATTATTTGATTATTACAATTCTGGGTGTTCTGCAGCCCGTAAGGGGCCGGCAGCCAACCCAACGATAATATCTACTACCATAATTTATAGTCATCTCGTAGTGCATCCACCGCAGATGGATGGATTGTTACAATTATTATTCTTCTTGAACGTTGTTTTCCACCTTAAGCAAAATATTGCAGAAATTTCTAACTCAATTTGCGTGCCATATTTTAGGTTATTTGACATTCCTCCCTTGACATTTAAGTTAAAGTTTAAAAGTGCGTTCACACAAGCATAAATTTTTAATTATTTAACTGCTTAGCTTTTTCACCTCTGTGTGACCACAAGCTCCATTTTTCCACAAGTTAAAAGTTGTATTCTGAAAAAATTAAAAACGCTAATCTTATTTATTTAACAATAAATTTTAAGAAAAACAAATGCACGGGTGAGTAAATATTTGCTCCACTAGATAGCGCGCTACACTATTCTGTCAAATAGAAAATGGATGACGTCGTCATTTGTTGTAATTTAGTGCTGTAGTGCTCTTTGTTTCATGCTGGTTCACTTGAATCTTTTAGATTTAGCTGCTTGAATTTACACAGGTTCTGAAACCCCATCGCAAGCTACCAGTGCATTCCAGACGAAAGAGTTGTGGGGCTTCTCATAAAGTGAAGAGGTTCATCAATTCGGTGTAGTATGTCTATCATCGTAAGATAAATAAATGGTACATAATTGTGGAACCCTCCTTTGGTTATAAAAAAATAATTTTAAGCTCAAACTACACATCAAGACAAAATCTACGATTCCTAGCTACCGAACTGTTCTAATTCGGAAAGGTAAGTAACACGATTATGTAAAACTGCGATGCATATTATATACTAGTAGCATGTTTCTCAATGTGTAGGTAACTATTTTACTCGTTAACAAAGCTCTCCGTTTGGCTACAATAATTTATGCGGAATAACCAATTACAAATTTTGATTTAAAATTCAGTTAAATATTCTCACAATTTGGGTGGGTTCACCTCTTAACTTAAACCGTAGACAAATTATCATGAAAATAACACGACCTGTAGGAGGCAAATAAGATAACGATGGTTGAAAGGCAAAAGATTATAAGCGACAAGTTGTAAACTTTACAATAGAGCGATTTCAAGTTGAAAATTTGTGAAATAAAATTTGTAATTAATTATCTTATCTATACGAGCAAGAATATTTGCATTGCAATGTGCTAGTTTTAAGTTTATAATTACTCGTAGACATCCAATAAATTTTATTACATAGTGTTGCTTATGCCGTTTTGCCTTTCAAACATCGTTGCATCTTTTTGTTATAACAAAAAATATTGCTATTTATTTTGTAGTAATCTTGTAATAACGAAAATAATAGCAGCGAAAGCAAACTTCACAATTGTAGGCTTACACGTTGAGATGTGCTACAGGTAAATATTAATTATTATTGTCGAATGACACATTAGTACCTCATTCTGATGCAACCAGTTACAGATATGGCTCAAATACAACCCCTTGAAGAGCTACACGTTATGAACAGCAACAGTCAAGGTTTGAAATCTCCAAGTAATTCAAGCAGCAATGCCACAATTAAAACGGATGGGTTCGAAGATGTGAAGTTTAATTTAGAAGATTTGCATCATTCTATCGACATTAAAGAAGAGAGCGATACTGAACAAGTAACACAGTATAAACCTGCAAGAACATCTAACAGTACAAGTTTGTTTGAATGTGCAGTTTGTGGGTATGTAGATACATGTGAAAAAACATTCAAAGGACATTTAAGAACTCACTCGTGCAAATCCTTTACTGTGAAATTTGTCAATATAAATGCTCTTACAAATCCACTTTAAGGAATCATTTAAAAACTCACACTGGAGATAAGCCGTTTGCTTGTGAAATTTGTGATTATAAATGTGCGCAGAAATCAATTTAAAAATCATTTAACAACTCACACTGGAGATAAGCCGTTTGCTTGTGAAATTTGTGATTATAAATGTGCGCAGAAATCACATTTAAAAAGACATTTAACAACTCACACTGGAGACAAGCCGTTTGCTTGTGAAATTTGTGATTATAAATGTGCGCAGAAATCAAATTTAAAAATCATTTAACAACTCACACTGGAGACAAGCCGTTTGCTTGTGAAATTTGTGATTATAAATGTGCGCAGAAATCACATTTAAAAATCATTTAACAACTCACACTGGAGACAAGCCGTTTGCTTGTGAAATTTGTGATTATAAATTGCGCAGAAATCACATTTAAAAAGACATTTAACAACTCACACTGGAGACAAGCCGTTTGCTTGTGAAATTTGTTATTATAAATTTGCGCAGAAATCATATTTAAAAAAACATTTAACAACTCACACTGGAGACAAGCCGTTTGCTTGTGAAATTTGTGATTATAAATGTGCGCAGAAATCACATTTAAAAAATCATTTAACAACTCACACTGGAGACAAGCCGTTTGCTTGTGAAATTTGTGATTATAAATGTGCGCAGAAATCAAATTTAAAAAATCATTTAACAACTCACACTGGAGACAAACCGTTTGCTTGTGAAATTTGTGATTATAAATGTGCGCATAAATCAGATTTAAAAACATTTAACAACTCACACTGGAGACAAGCCGTTTGCTTGTGAAATTTGTGATTATAAATGTGCGCGTAAATCAAATTTAAAAATCATTTAAAACTCACGCTGGGGAGAAATAGTTTGCTTGGGGGTTGTGAGTTTGTGACCGTAAATTTGCTCTAAAGATAAATTTAAAAAATTTATTTACACCGGAATGAAACTGCGTGCTTGTGACATTTGTGAATATGAATGTCCTAGAAAAGATGGGTTAATAAATCACTTAAGAACTTGCATAGGGAGAAACCGTTTGCTTATGAAATATGTGATTCCAAAAGTGTGCGTACAAATTAAATCTAATAAATCTAATTTGAAAATTCACATAGCAGAAAGATAGTGGCTTTCAAGTTCTAATTCTTTCAATTTCGTGTTTGTAAAATAGTGAAAATTCAATAAATCGACATTTTTAAAACAGTTTCTCTTATAAAAAAACTTGCTTGTATCATTAATTATAAGTTAATTGCTTTTAAAATATTATATCGGGATTTTTAATATTAATCGTGTATTTCAAAATGTAAATGTAAATCAAATGTAATATATAAAAATAGACTCAAATAGTATTACCACGTAAGTTTTTACACTACAAAACAATATCAATTGGCAATTATTTTTAGGTTGATGTTTGTAATCATGATTGTCTTAATTATACCAATACACTTAAATATTGGTTAGCAATTAATTAATTATTAATTTCTCGTGCTGGCTAATCTGTCCATAGAGTGACTTCATGTAATTGGAGTCGCTTATTATATTGATTGGAAATTGCGAGTTATAGGGGTGGCGTGATAGTTTTGTTTTGTTTTCTTGGTTGGAGCGATCGTTCTTCATTTGGTAACCAAGAGTGTGTTCTTTCGTCTGCTTTGGAGAGTTTTACATTATTAGATCAACCGACACCAGATGTGACGGTCACCACATTTCTGTTTGCTAGATGTTCAAGGCTGAACTTTATTGTCTTTGATTAATAAGATCGATTACAGGTATTTCTCATTTGTTTAATAAGAATTTTGTGCGTTCTTTAGTTTTAGATTCTACACTTTGGCAAAGCTGGAGTTGGTTACCATCGAACCAGGAATATACTGAAGTTAGAAGGATTCCCAATGATAAGGGATATTTTTGGCGAGATGAATAGGTTTTATTTCGGTAATCACGAATTTATTTTAGTAATTTCGGATTAATTTTCGAGATTTTCCATTTATTTCCTTAATTTTGCATTTATTTTCGAAATTACGCTATTATTTCCGTAATTTGGATTTTTTTTTGGTAATCTCGGATTTATTCCTTAATTTCATATTTATTTCGTTAATCTCAAATTTATTTCCGTAACTGATTTGTTACCGTAAATTCTAATTTATTTCAGAAATTACAGATATAAATTGGTAATCCCGGATTAACTATTGGAATTACGGATTTAATTCCGAAATTTCGGGTGTGTTTCCGTAGTTTCAGATTTATTTTCGAAATCTGCATTTATTTTGTAATTTTTCGCGTTTATATCGGTTATTTCGGATTTTTCAGTAATTTCGGATTTATTTCAGTAATCTCGAATTTATTGTTGTAAATTCTGATTGATTTCCGTAATTACAAATATAAATGCGTATTTCAGATTAATTCCGTAATCCCGTATTTATTTCTGTAAATTCGGATTTATTTCGGATTCAGCAGTGTAAATTTTATTTTGTGTTAGTTTATTTTGGTAATTCCAATTTATTTGCGTAATTTCAAATTTAATATTCTAAATTCTAATTTATTTTAAAACAAGGTGGAACTCGGATGACCGCAGTTCTTAGGCTCTATACAGCTACATTTTGGTTTACAATTATATAATATTTTGTAATTATTAGATTCAAATTTTTAAAATTATAAAGTTAATATTTGTGAGCTTTCAGCAATGGTTACTGCTGTCATCAGACATTTAATAATAATAGTGCAATTACATGGAAACGAATATAACGTATTGTCATTTGAGACGATTTCTTGATCCATAAAATTTGAAAGATAATCGCGAGTTAAGGAACAACCTACATAAGAACTCGTTAAATAGGAAAACTTAACCCCAATACGTTATTTGTAGCTTAGATAAGTAGATGGCTGTAGACATTACTTAAACCTTCGATGTCGGTTTTTCTGTTCATCGCATTTTTTTCCCTCTTGATGCAAATCATTTCGTGAAGAAGTCGATCTTTGTAATTGGTGACTGATTTGATTATCGTGGCATTAGAAAAGGCAGCATTATGTCCATCAATTAAAATATGTTTGGCAATCGCAGTGGTTTCTGGTTTATTAAAAAATAAATAAATGTTAAAAAATAAATAAATGTTAAATGTTAATTTAAAAAAATTTGAATCTAATATTAATTTCAAAGGTTAATAATATATAATTTCAAAAATATTTTGTAATTATTTTTAATTTAAATTTATAATTTTTTCTTTACGTGCACGATCATCAGATTATTTTTAATTTTTTTAGTTGGTAACAAAAATTTTCTATATAAGAAATTGATTTGCATTTTGTAAGTGTTATTTTTACGTTTTTCGTAATTTTTACTTTCACTCTTTCGCACCTTTAATTGGTTAGTTCATTTATTACCAATCCAAGAAAAGTGTAAGATGAATAAAATAATCACATAAACAATTGAAAAAACGTCCACAACTTTGTGTGTTTGATCTCAATTAATTATTTTGAATCTTGTTAATCTATTCACGCGTTTGTCCATCCACCCACAAAAAAGTAAAATTTTGACAAAATTTTTTGGGGGTTTTTGTGAATTTTACGGGTTTTGTAAGTTTTTAAAAATTTTATCTTTTAGTAATTTTGGGTAATTGAATTCTTTTTTGGGTAATTTTTATTTTCAACTTTTTAAAGTATT
Organism: Lycocerus yunnanus; assembly: GCA_036346125.1. Taxonomy (NCBI): domain Eukaryota; kingdom Metazoa; phylum Arthropoda; class Insecta; order Coleoptera; family Cantharidae; genus Lycocerus; species Lycocerus yunnanus. The sequence continues at coordinate 64,919 of JARFIX010000129.1, forward strand.
GATTTGAAAATTTTTTAGAGTTTTTTAAATTTGATATTAAATTAAAGGAAAATTTTAATTTAAATTCCCGAATAATTTTTTTAATTTTCCAAATAATGTTTAATATACCGTATTTTAAAACCCTTTCCCTTTTTAAAATTTATAAATTACCAAAAATAAAAAATGAGGTAAGTGTACAAAAATTAATTTTCATTTGCATTTGTGAAAACACAAAGTTAAAAACAAGGCTGACCAAATCAGCGGATATCAAATCCAGTTGCGTGGATTGTTTTTGAAAACAAATTAGTTTTTTTTTACTTTTGAATTCTGTTTTTTAAATTTGTACTATTTCTTGTTTTTTTTTTCCAGTATACTGGTATTGAAGAAACCTTTGTTACTTAAATGGAGTTTTAAATTATTTGTCGATTTTTTATTTAATACTAAAAAATTTTTATTTACCATTTAAACTTTGCCATTTTTAAAATAAAACTTAAATAATTCTCAATTTTTAATTTTAAAACAAATGTAAACCACATTTTTAATTTTGTTTTATCTAAAATTAATTTAAATTTTAAAACGCTTTAAATTTAATATCTAAAATGAATAAAAATAAGAAATATAGTTAAAGAGATATAAATTATGTAAAAGATTAATAAGTGCTAAAAAATTGGTCATTAGAATTTAAAGTAATTTTATCAAAAATGCTTTACAATTGTGGACAATTATAAAATCAATTATTGACGTCATTAAGAAAAATAATCGAAATAAATTTTAATATAGGAAGACCAGCGCTGGAAAAATAATTCTTTAATTTAAGTTTGAAAAAATCACGATAATTGTAAAAGATAAATTTTGTAAAATTTGACAACCATGATTAAAATTGCAATGATTCTTCGAATTACTTCAACTTCTACAAATCAAAGAAATAAATCTTTCTAGTTTCCAAACCATTTCTAAATAACTACCATATTTTTTGTTTAAAATTAATCAATAAGCCATTTAAACAAAGAAATTGATCAAGGATAATATAAATTTGTTGTTACCATCCGAATCGTGAACTGCTCAATATTTCCAAGTTGATTCCATGGTTTGTGTGAAAAGATTCATGGCCAGCTTAAACTCCCTTTTAAAATCTAAGTCTTGGCTGGTAATGGTCCATAAAATGCCCATATCCAACACCGGATTTTAATGTGCAAATGATCACAATTAATTTTGATACAAAAGAATTATCCATTAAAGTTAAAAAAAATCGTATAAGACGAAAGAATTTGTTAAAAACTGCAAAACACAAAAACTTTTTGACAAAATCATGTTATTAAAATGGTCACCGTACCTTTCATTTTCGTTCAGGTTAATAGATACTAAATACATTTCATCTTGAAAATTAATTACTATTTTATTAAAGTGTACAAAACAATCGAAACTTAGAACGGTTTTATTTTATTACCAATCCAACGCAAATAAAACAAAATTACCATATTTCTAGGAAAACTTAATAATTTAATTTGAAGACTATTGTGTTAAGGTTATATTTTAAATAAAAAATAAAATCTTGGAAAATATTTAAACCTATTTTTAAACCAATACAAAATTAGCTTATATTTTAAGATTTCTATCTTTCATGTAATATCTGATTGGTTCATAGTAAAAAAACGTTGCAATTTTAAATAATCAAAAAAATATGTTGTTTAGATTACTTAAAATGCATATCTTGATTGATAACTTTAGATAACAACATACGTTGCATGTACTTAATAACAACGAATGAACCTCAGGGCCGTACTGGGAATTTTCAAGCGCGGTCTCGGGCTATCAGCAACTTTGAATATAAAAAGCGAATATTCGATATATGATTCGTCCAAGTAATTGTTTTCAAATCGAATTCAAAATGATCAATTTTGGTTAAAAATACCATATTGCCGGGAAATAATTAAACTTGAAAGCACAATGTTAAATTTATTTATTTATTTATTTTTTACTAAGGATTAACCTTTACAAATTTACTATTTAAATTTACAGCTAAGAAAAGAAAAAAAAAACAAAATAACAATCAAAAATAAATATTTCAAAAGGACCTTTTGGGTTAAAGGAGTTAAAATAATTCTAAATATTTCCTATTAACCAATCAACCATTTAGTCACACTGTGAATCCGAATTGGTTAATGGTACTTATTTAAAAATCCACTTGGATCTTTGATTTGAAGAATTTTTATACAAACATTTCTCCAAACAACAGTCGTTTTACTGAATAAGCCTGTACGAAATTAAATAAAACCATACGTGGTCCAATGTCTTATATTCAAGTCAATGGTTACATCCGGAAATTTCTTTAAGCCAAGTTTATATATATTTAAAAATTTTTTAACCCTCAAGTTCTATTAACTTTGTAAGGGAGAAAAACTATCAATCAGTTTAAGCAACCAACGGGGACCTTTCCCTTTAGGGGAAAAAGGAGGGAAAAAGGAAGGCAAATTGCAAAAATATATTAAGATGGATTAACGATAAGAGCATCTAATCGAAAAATCATTGATTTGGTAAACTTGAAGAATTCCTTTAAGGAAAATTTTTCAGACTTAACTTTTCTTAAAAAGGAAACGTAAAACATTTATGGTTTTAAATGTTTATTTACAACCAGTAGGTTACAAACATTTTGTAAATACAATTTATGATTTATTTTAAAATTTTGACGCGGCAAACAATGTAAGACTTAAGAAAATTTGCCTATATCGTTAACAAAAAGAAAAAGAATAGGACCACGGAGGTGCCCCAAAGCAAAAATAATATAGGAAAGAAAGTTTGACTCAACCCTTGGGTTTACCATTAAATAATTGCTAAGAATTAAAGCTTACCAAAAAAACGAAATTTTTTAAAGCAGCATTAAAAATCGAATTCGAGAATTTTAAAAGCATCAACCTGATCTTTTAAACATCAAACAATAGGGTAAGGATAATAAGTTAAAAATAGAAACCAGGAAAAATCCATGTTGATAATTATTAGAATTTAATTAATATACATTTAAGACATGAAGACGGGGGTTTTAAGGCCAACGCAAAAGATGGTTAAAATCCCGCAAGTTTCTAGCTTCCCGGGCGAGGAAAAAGGTAGAAGAAGACAACCAAAAAAAATAGGTAAATTTTAGGATAAAACTAGAAGGAAAGGAAACTTTAAGGCATGCTTATCAAGAGGAAGGTGTGCGATGCAAGCATTTTAACGTTCAAGAACAGAGAGCGTTCATTTTATCACGACTACATTCTTCAAATATAAATCAGCCAGCTTGCCCAATTTTATATTTTTATCATCACTGAATTTTTAAACCTTATTACATTAAATACAAACATTTTTTTATCATATATAAGTGCTATAAAATTATAATTTTATTTTTTTCCTTCAACGTTTCCAGAGCATCACTCACAACTTTAGTTTGTCGCTTTTGTAAATTTACAATTTCATCTGTAACTCTTCTCATTTGTTGCTATAATATTAAATTATGTGTCATTTGATTTAACCCTATACCAAATATAAATACCTGATAAACATCCAAAGTGTTATGCATACGCATTCTCATATTATTAAAAAACGTAATGGCGTCGTTTTTGAACTTTTCTTTAAAAATTTTTTTCGCAGCAAACCTTAAAACTTGATTATAAAGACAAAGAAGAATTAAAACTTTAGGTGACTTACTTATTCTGTTTCTCCTGAAGTTCCTCTTGCAAAGCGGTCAAACTCTCTAATTTTTTATCTTTCAACTCTTGCGATTTAGCACAAACAGATTTAAGATTTTTAAGTAAACTCTCTTTTTCCTAAATTATTTTTGTTTGTATGAGAATATTATCTGGCAGAATCTCACATGAAATGTTAAACAAACAAACTTACCAAGTTATAATTTATCTTGTCACGTTTCATGGTATGCACCAACTCCATTTCCAAAGCTGATAATTCTTCTAGTTGCGCTCGAGCTAATTCAAGTTCATTATCGACTTGATTACTTTCTTTTACCATTTCGTTCAACGATTCTTGTAAAGCTCCATGCTTCTCCGTTAAAGTTTTATAAATTTTGTGAGCATTTCACTCACTTGCTCAAATTCCTATATTAAAATTAATATTATACTGTCAATTAAGGTGAAAATTATTGTCGACTTACTTGTTAATTGTGGCATTGGCAAAACCAGTATCTCTTATATGAAGGCACCTGAGTTCAGCATTTAAGAGCTCCAATTCGTCAATAATGCCGTTATATTTGTACGCAGACGATTCAATTTCTTGCTTTAAGTTTACAAGCTTATAATCACAAATGTTGGAGAGTTCACGTTGCTGTTTACATTTTCTTCCTTTAGCGCTTGGGTGTTCTGTAACGCTTTAATCTCTTCGGATAGTTGTAGCTTTTCCGCATACGAATAAGGCTGTGTTGCTACTAAATTTTCAAATGCTCTTCAGTTTTTGTTGCAGTTGATAATTCCTCATCTAAAATTCAGTTTTCCGTCATCCCAAGTTTTATCAAAAGTAAATTAAAATGTCGAGTTTAATTTAAATAAAGAAAAATAAGTCCAATTTATTATATTTTTATGCCCATTTATCAATAGGAAATAAGAATTACAATTAAAGAATCAACCTTTTCGTTACTCTCACTGTTTTGGTGTTCAATAACCCATAAAAAAACAGGCATTTTAAGTCAATGATTTTTCATGTATTTATTTTTTAATTTCCGAAAGCAAATGTTCTAATTCAACCGAAAAACTGATCAAAATTTAAGAAAAAAGTGAATATTTTTATTTAAAATGTTTTCCACAATGCAAACTTGAAAAAAAAATTTAATATATTATCATTACCCAAAATTTTTCCTTTTTCGGTATATTTTGTCAAATTCATACACAAAGCCTTCTCAAGTTCGTCTTTTTCTTTCACATAATTATCACATTTTTGGTTTAATACATTAATGTTGCTTTCAATAGATTCAATTTCTTCAACAAGGTTGTTCTTTTTCAAAGTAAGTTTATTTGAAAGTTGCTTCTTGGTGAGAAATCTGTTTATCTAAATTTTTGAGATCTTCGTCCTTAACATCAAACGTCTTTTCTGTAATTCACAACATTATACATCATATTCACGATTTAGATAATTTATACTCACCTAACTTTTGTTGCAATTGTGATAAAATTGTTCCCTCAATTCCCTTCTCTTGAGAACCCGAATTCCAGAGATTGAATGAATCGAATGCCGCTTTATCTACAATCTGACATAAATTTTAGCGATCAACTTCTTTACTTCACTTTACTTGAAAACTTACATCGTGTAAACTTTCGGTCCACGGTTCTTCGTAATTTATTTCATTTATAAAATCGACCAACCACGAGAGAATTGCTAATACTGCAGGCCACGAATGTGGCGTATTCACTTGAATAATAAATAAATTTATCATGTCTATCCCGTTAGACACGGTAGCTACAAAACTTACCTGTTTTCATTAAAGATGGTTTAACGGCAGTAGGGTAGCGGTACCTATTCAAATTAACTGCAACCTCGACAATATAATTTTCCCGCGTGATATTAATTCGAGAGTCGATAAGTTGAAACAAGTTGTGAGTAAGTTCGATAAAATTATCCAGTGCAATTCCATTTTTAATACTGCTGCATTCTATATGAGGAATTTCTTTTGAAATAAAAGTGCGCACTTTCACCAGCTGTTCATACTGCCAGGTTTTGTCACATATCGGGCGGTTATCTTTCTTGACCGACGATTTAGACGACTTCGTTCCTGACTTTATTGCAGTGTGACGTGACAAAGGTGTAATGCCCTTAAATCAATCAAATGTAATTGTTGAGCTTTAATAAATTTACCGATCAACTTACGTCTGGTGGTAATAACGAATTGCTACTTTGATGCTGATGTTCAAACAAATTTGAGCATTTTGCATTTCGGTCGATAGATTTTTTTTCTAAACCAGGACGAGTTAACGTCGTTCGTCCTCCGGATTTTTGTATCGAGTTTCTAAAAGCGAAAAGCAAGTTTAAATAGAGTTTAATTATTATTTGGTTTTACCTTGTGGGTAATTTAGAAGCCCTCGTAGGTACGGGAATAGAGCTGGAACTTCGAGATCTACAGAGAGCTAAAGGTTGTCCCAAAGAGCTGCCGACAGACAGAGCATTGCTACTTGAAGGTCCATCGACGTATTTTCTATCCGAACTTACGGATCTCACCAAATTTTTTTTATTTGAATCTCTAATACATTATTAGTAACATGATTTTTTTCAAAATGAAACTTAAATTTTCTTACCTGCAGAGGGACGAATTTCTTGTTTTTCTAACCGACATTTTCCAGATATTTAAAAAATTAACAACAGAATTTAATTTAGTTAACGAAATATAAAACACAAAGAAAATGTATAAGGATAAAACAGCCGATCAATGTGGTTCACAGAATAATATTAATGTGGTTCACAGATGTGGTTATAATCTGTTTGAATAAAGTGACAGAAATGAAATGCCATCTTTACAGTGGCGTATCGAGAGGTTTTCACACTGGGCAAGGTTAACAAAATTTACGATCGAAGTGTTTTTTTGGGTTAATTTTTTTAAGGTTTTGGTTTTATTAAAACTCCAAGCAAGTTTTCTCTCTCAAAAACACTGACCATCGCAAAGCAGAAATGCTACAAAAGTCGATTTTTGGACCATACAACATATCTGATTTTTTTCTTTGCTGTGTAGTCAAAACATACGATGCAGTTGGACCAAATGACCACTCCAACAATATCTCAGAGTAAGGATAGCTGTTTGAAACAGCTCTCTTATAATTCAATAATTTAAAATTGATTAATGAAAGAAGAATGATTTCTGTGATTTATATCCTAAGTCCAACAAAAAATGAAATTCCACTTCTAGACCTCCAATCTCTTGTGTGTTTTGGATAGCTCACAGAATGATTCGGGTTCAATTGGGGTAGCATTTGAGCCTGATCTAGCTAACTTGTCAGCTATTGCATTACCCTCAATTCCCTCATGACCTGGTACCCAATGAAAGGTAATTTTGTTGCCCATGACCAGTTTTTTGAGAGATTCTCTGCATTCCCATGAGGAATAACTTATTGTTTTTTATTTAAAGTTTGTTTGCTTACGGCTAAAATTTTCAAATTATGAAACTTCCATTTCATCTTTGTCACCGTCATAAAACTCGTTTTTAGCTTCCAAGTCTTGGCTTATTCTAACGTCCGGATCATCCTCTTCTTTGATTTTATCATCTTCTGGTATCGCGTCACCCGGAACGTCGTGCATTTGAACACTGGGGAATGCTGACACATTTTTAAATTGTCAAATACGTGCCTGGTAGAAAGAAAAGTATTAAATAAGTTTTTCTAGATATCTTAATTGAGATATTTACTTTGTAATTGCTTCCAAATATTGACGTCCATTAGCATTTTCTTGACGTGTGATTACTTCGGGATGTAAAGTAAAATCGGGAGCAAAAAATTCCAAGTATTCCGTGTAAGGAAGTTCATTAGATATTGATTCATCAACCAGCAGTGACGTTTCGTATGTCCAACATCTTGCCACGTTGCGTAAAGTGTAACCTCCTCCACCGACCACCAAAGTCGGCACATTAAGATCCTTTACAAATTTTACACATTCGCCATGTCCTTTTGTACTAAGAGAGAAACAACCCAACCTAATAACAAAAATATAAACAACTAAACACTTGAAGATGTTTTATAATCACATTACCTGTCATTTGCCAGACTATCTGCACCGCAGTGTAACACTATTCCAGTTGGTTGAAAAAATTCCATGACATATGAAATAACCGGTTTGAAAACTTGCCAATAACTCGCTGCCTTCCTTGAGGGGAACATTTACAGAATAATATCGTTCACTTTCAGCTCCAAACTCGTACATATCGCCCATGCCGGGAAAGAAATAGTTGCCGTATTTATGAAAACTAACGGCCATAATGCGATCTGTAAAATAGAAAGCTTCTTAAACACCATCCCCTTGATGTACATCAATGTCAATGTAAAGAACCCTCGTGTGATATTTCAACAACTCTAAAATCCCAATAACTATGTCGTTCACGTAACAAAAACCAGACGCTCAAACTTTTTGGCGTGATGCAAACCGCCCAACCAATTGATCGCAATATCACAATGGTTGTTATTTAACTTCATAGCGCCTTCTAACGACGCTCCGGTGTACATCGAGCAAAAGTTAAATAAACCGTAAAATACAGGGCAATTGTCATCCACATTATGGTGACTAAGATGCTTTGTAAATGCTTAAATATTTTGAGGTGTTACTCGTTGGAGAAAATCTGAAATAAAACTAATTGCTTTAATGGAACCTAACGGTGCGATTCTAACCTATGTTTTCATAGGAATGAAACCGACACATGTGGTGTGCACTTGCTTTGTAGGGTCTGTAAATTTGCATTTTGTTATAAAGGCCATAATTTAACACCAAACTGTGGGTAACTGAGAGTCGGTGTGGTTTCATCGGATGTCCTCTCCCGTAATGAAAATTTCCCACATTGGGATTATAAAAGTAGGACACTTTCTTGGTGCCCATCGCTATGCACTGTTTCTTCTAGGAAAAATTTCAATAATAAAACTATCACTAAAAATAAAGCTACAACTAATAAACCAAAACTTATCGGTCATTTATGTATTTACAAACATACATTTTGACATTTGGGTGGTGAAAACAAGCAGCTGCTAGGAATGCATGTACAGGGTCCTCCCATAAAATTTAAAACGAACTTTAAGGTGGCAAAAGTATCAATTATTTTCAAACACTACTAGTAGATGACTCTGATATCGATTGATCACTAGATAACGAGACAGCAAAATTTATCGACGTCTGTGTTAGTTCGTACTTTTTCGTTACTATTCGAAAATAGTTTTGACCAAAAATGCTTATATTGACAACTTAAATTGTAAATCTTTAGGTATGCAGTACTGAAATGGTTTTTCGGGGACAGTGATTTCAGGCAAAGTGTCGAAAGCATAAAATTTCCTGATTTTCAAATCCAAAGAAGGCACTATTTTGGAGTGGTTTTCGAGGTGAAGAAATACGAGATTTGATTAATCCAGGCAAAATTTTTGGGCAATAGGTAATTCTTAATTTAATATCTAAAGAACATCTAATTTTTGTGAGTGAACCCTTAACTTGGAGTAAGGAACTGTTCTGAAAATTTTATACATAATAATTTAATTGTCTGGGGTTTATTCTTCAAATTAAAATTAAATTCAACAAGTATAAATACAAAATTTTATGTGAGTGAAAGACTTTCCAATAAAACAAAAGGACACCTTTTGAATGTATATTTTTTACTTTAATAATATTTATTGTCTCGTTTTACTTATCAAGTTTTTATAAAATTGTCAAACAAGGTATAATGGAATAACAAAGTTACCCATCATATGGTCTAGTATGATCGCCACCGAGAAAAAAAAAATACAAAATGGACGACTCCCCATTTTGAAGTTGTGGTCTCGTTTTTCACTCAAATTAGTCGGATCAAGTTGGTTTACGTTATCAGGGAGGTAACCATCTGTTACACATTATCACCAGCTATCATAGTTCATAAACTTTTGGTCATGAACGTGGACACCGTGTGCCATAATGGTTCGTAGTAATTACAATAAATTGTTTTATAATGCACCATTATCACCTACTGCTGTCTCTTGCAGATATGGATCAAGTTCTACCTTCAGAAGAAAAACAAAATATAGCTAACATCGGTCGGGTTACGGAGACTCCATATAATTCGAGTAGCAATTTGAAATTAAAACCGAAGTCGAGAAGACGTTGAATACAATATAGAAGATTTGCATCATTCGATTGATATTAAAGAAGAAAGCAATAGTGAACAATTAACATTGGAGAATCCTATGGGAAAATTCATCCACTCAAATTTATTGGAAAGTGAAATTTGTGGATATAGCGGTAAAAATACATATAATTTCAAGAGGCATTTAAGGATAAACATCGGCGAAAAGCCGTTTGCCTGTGAAATTTGTGGTCATAAATTTTTAACAAGCTCCTATTTAAAACGTCATTTAAAAATTCACACAGGTGAGAAACCGTTTGCATGTGAAATTTGTGGTTATAAATTTTTGGAAAAATGCCACTTAAAAAACCATTTAAAAATCCACTCCAGAAATAAACTGTTAGCTTGTGGAATTTGTGGCTGTAAACGTACAATAAAATCACAATTAGAAGAGCATTTAAGAATCCACGACGGCGCGAGGCCGTTTACTTGTACAATTTGTGACTATAAATTTTCTCGAAAACAAGATTTAAATAAACATTTAAAACCCACAATTTGGGGAGAAGCGGTTTGCTTGTAAAATTTGTGACTATAAATCTACTCGGAGACGATATTTAAATCAGCATGTAAAAACCCACACCGGCAACTAACTGTTTCCTTGTAGAAGTTGTAACTATAAATGTTTAATAAAATCAAATTTAGAAAATCAGTTAAGAATCCACATCGGCGCAAGGCCATGTGCTTTTTGAGTAGTATGCCGGAGAAACGTTTCAAAAACCTGCTTTAGTTAACTAAAATTAGAAAGTCTCCTGCAGACAAGCATTGCGCATCTGCTGTCCGTTCCGGAAGTGGCAGAGCAACCCCGAAGAGATACGCTACCAAGTTGCAGCAGCAGCGGGACATTTTGACATTGGATTGTAGTAGTGGTTTGCTCTCGTTCAGTTACAGATCAAGTAGTTTCACGTTATCAGAGATGAAAGCATCTGTTACGCATTTTCACCATCTGTCACAATTCATAAAATTTCAGTCATGAACGTGGACACGGTTAGTAGTATTTACAATTGTTTTATAATGTACCATTATCACCTACTACTGTCTGTTGCAGATATGGCTCAAGTTTTACCTCCAGAAGAAAATCAAATTATAGCTAACGTTGGTCAGGTTACGAAGACTCACATAATTTGAGTGGCAATTTTGAAATTAAAACCAAGTAGTACAAGACGTTGAATACAATATTGAAGATTTGCATCATTCGATTGATATTAAAGAAGAAAGCAGTAGTGAACAGTTAACATGGAGAAACCTGTAAAAATATCAACGGCTCAAATTTATTCGAATGTGAAATTTGTGGGTGTATCGGTACAAATACATCTAATTTCAAAACGCATTTAAGAATTCACATTGACAAGAAACCGTTTGCTTGTGAAATTTGTCACTATAAACCTTTACGAAAATCACATTTAAAAGATTATTTAAGAACCCACACCAGTAAGTAACCTTAATCTTCATCTGCGAGATTGGTTATCAATTAATTAGACAGCGTCGTTATTGACTTGATTTGATTGTTATACTTGGTAGTTTAGTTACTTGTGTAGTTTTTCTTGATATCGAGAGGGCATTTGAGATGATAAATAGGAGCGTCTTGGTAAAAAAATTGAAGGAATATTATGGAATCAACGGGAATGTACTGAATTGGATTTGTAGTTACTTGACAGGGCGACGGCAGAAGATGAAGTATGGTAAAATCACATCAGAGGAAAGAAGTGTGATAAATGAAAAAAATGGAATGGTTATTTATCAACGACATTGGTAGAAGATTCAAGAAAGCTAAGTTCCACCTCTTTGCAGATGTTACTGTAATATACATAACAGGCGAAGATGGTCAAAGCGTAGTTGATAAGCTCAATCGAGAATTGGAAGAATTAGTGAAGTGTTTAAAAGGTAAAAAATTGGAATTAATGTAATGAAGACCAAAGCGATGGTGTTGGGGAAATTTATTTACTTACTTGATAACTGCTCTGGGCGTACGCGTACGGGAGAATATGAGATCACCATAATTTATTCAATTTTGGAATTTGCCCGTTTTAGTATTTAAAATTGATTATTTTTCACACCAAATCAGGGTGTCCCTGACCAGGAAACCTTTGCGGTGGGATAGAAGCCTTTTTAAATATATTTTAAATAAAATTTTTCCAGCCAAATTTGAGGTACCCCAAAGTTTTTAATTTTTTAAACCCATAAAACATTATTTTATCAAATAATTGGAATTTTTAAAATATTTATTTATTACAAACTGTTTATTCTTATTTCAGAACAACGAACTTGAGTTAGGTTAAATTAAGAAAGAAATTTAAAAATTAATAACGTTTTTTTTGGGAAACCTGTACTTTTAAAAAGTACTTCGTTTGTTGTTGAAAATGGGGGGCCATTTTGTTTATTAAAATAAATTTCTTTGAATTTATTATTTTTTTTACCGACTTTGTTCATTGTTTTGGAATTTTGTGAAAAGGGTTGATTTTCCCAAAAATTTTTTTAGACTAAAGGTTAGCCCAAATTTCTACACGAATTGAGGCCATTCGTTTTTTTGTTAGTGGTTTTTGCAACAAAACGAAAAAATGATTAGAATTTTTTGACATTTATTTTTAATTTAATTCATAACTCAAATCCGCATCCGAAAAGGGGGTTTTAAACTAGTTTGGATTAAATTGTCTTTAGAAAATCACTAATTTAATACCATAAAATCAAAGTTACGGTGATTTAGCCGTTTGAAGGCATAAATTCATAAAATTGATTTTTCCTTATTTCTTCCCCCCCAAAAAAAGTGTGCAGCAGAATAGAACGGGTTTTCTAACCTAACAAAATGACAGTTGAAGTTTGCATGTAATTTTCTGCTGCTCAAAATTGTAATTTCTGTGAAGATGAATGAGATAGCATATTATTATTATTGTAATTTTGACAATTTAATTTGGGCGAAATTTAATTTGGGGTTATGTCAAACAAAGCCGTTTTTGCATCTGTCGAGTAAATATTGTTTGAGTAACCGACTTTAAAAACGCAACCATTGGTTACTAGTAATTACAATTGTCTTATAATGCACTATTATCATCTACTAATGTCTGTTGTAGATATGGCTCAAGTTCTATCTCCAGAAGAATTACAAATTACGGCTAACATTGATCAGGTTGCGCGAAGGCTCCATGTAATTCGAGTAGCAATTTCGAAATTAAAACCGAAGTAGTAGAAGACGTGAAATTTAATATAGAAGATTTGCATCATTCGATTGATATTAAAGAAGAAAGCAATAGTGAACAATTAATACGTGAAAAACCTGTAAGAAAATGCAACGATTCAAATTTATTTAATTGTGATATTTGTGGTTATATCAGTACAAATGCATATAATTTCAAAAGGCATTTAAGAATTCACATCGGAGATAAACCGTTTGCCTGTGAGATTTGTGACTATAAATTTTTAACACGATCACATTTAAAACGACATTTAAAAATCCATACAGGTGAGAAACCGTTTGCTTGTGAAATTTGTGGCTTCAAATTTTCAGAAATATCATACTTAAAAGACCATTTAAGATTCCACACAGGTCAGAAACCGTTTACTTGTAAAATTTGTGACTCGAAATTTTTAACAAGATCAAATTTTAAACGGCATTTATTAATCCACACAGGAGAGAAACCGTTTGCCTGTGAAATTTGTGACTTTAAAACCTCGCAGAAACCAGATTTAACTCGGCACTTAAAAATCCACACTGGTGAAAAGCGGTTTGCCTGTGAAATTTGTAACTATAAGGCTTTACACAAATCACATTTAAAAGATCATTTTATAATCCACACAGGCCAGAAACCGTTTGCTTGTGAAATTTGTGACTATAAAACTTCACGGAAACCAGATTTAACTCGGCACTTAAAAATCCACACCGATGAAAAACCGTTTGGCTGTGAAATTTGTGAGTATAAATCTTCTAAAAAATCACATTTAAAAAACCATTTAAGAATCCACACAGGCCAGAAACTGTTTGCTTGTGAAATTTGTGACTATAAATGTTCACATAAATCAAGTTTAAAACGGCATTTAAGAATCCACACCGGTGAGAAGCATTTTGCTTGTGATATTTGTGAATATAAAACTTCACGAAAATCACAGTTAAAACATCATTTAAGAACCCACACCAGGAAGTAGTAACCGTTTGTGTTGACGATAGAATGGAGTGTATTTTAATTATTTGAGTATAAATAATGGTTTCTTTCGATAAATTGCAAATTATTCATTTCTTGTGTCTTTATTGATTTGTGCACACTTGAATAATAACAAAATTATAAATTAATGTCGCATAGCAACAAAACGTAGTAACGTACTCCTCGAGTTAAGCACTGATAGGAGTTTTATGAACATAGTTATTAATCGATAATATGGCTAATGCCCGAGATACACGAGGCTAGTTTTTCAAACCAGGATAGAAAGCTAATGCTAGTAATTATAACTTCATATAAACAGAGCTAGTTTCGTTTTTAAGCTAGCAAACTAGTGAAAATGCAAGTAAAGCCAGGCTATTAATGAAATTAAAAATTTAAGAGCAACATATTGTCAAACGTTGTCAAAAATTGAAAAATCAACCAGGTCCGTAGCAGGTGCTAACGAGGAGTATAAGCCTAAAATGAGCTGTTTCGAGGAAATGAAAAGAAAAACAATGGTAAGTTAAATTAATTTTGTAAATGCATTCATTTATTTAACACATTTAATTATTTAGAATATGATAATCATTATTAGGTGCTACATAAATCTAATTATTATACTACTCTAATATACTTTTTTATTATCCAGCGTGACCCACAAAACCCCGGACAAACATATTTTTCTCTTTCGCGAAAATCACTGAATTTTTCTGAAAAATAATCTAGTAATCCGATTCTAACAACTATGGAGATCAGAAAAACAAATGAGCAAAAAAATTAAACAATCAGTTTGTGAGTTACAAAATGTCAAAAAGTCGCACCGCAATTTTATCGTTAATTGAAGCTAGAAATCGTCAATACTCTAAGTCTGTCATGGTTTGGGGGGGCGGTATTTGTGCAACCGGTAAAACACCTTTAGTTTTTGTGGAAGAAGGAGTAAAAATTAACAACGAAATCTACCACCGGGATATTTTAGAGACTGTAGTTCTTCCGTGGGCCCAACAGCACTTTGATGACCAACATTGGACCTTTCAACAAGACTCTGCACCTGCCCACAAGGCGAAAACTACGCAAGAGTGGTGTCGAATCAATTTTCCTGATTTTATCAGTTTCGCTGAATGGCATCCATACTCACCAGATCTCAACCCAATGGATTACGCCATATGATCAATTTTAGAAGCCAGAGCCTGTGCAAAACCCCATAAAAGTTTGGAATCACTAAAACAATCTTGACGTCAGGAATGAGACAAAATATCTCTAGAAGAGGTACAAAAAACAGGCGAAAATTTCATTCGACGTTTAAAGCTCTGTATCCATGCAGAAGGTGTTGTGTAGTGTACATGCGTGGGAGAAGCCACTCACTTAGCAAGGAGTCTACACACATGAACAATCAGTGCGTACCTATCGGTCAAGACGCATAGTCACCCTCATACACATGTATTGTTAATAAGTTAAATAAATAATTAAAAATAGTTTATTTCTTTAATAACAACTATACAACATGGTGTCAGGTGTAAAATTAATTTAAATTGATGCTAAACATAACTTAAACAATTTAAGTTAGCGAAAAGGCAGTCTAAACAATTTAAATTAGTGCTAAACATAACTTAAACAATTTAAGTTAGTGAAAAAGCAGTTGAGATACCAGTACTAATTATGGATAACAACATAAAAGCGCCAAAACCGTTGTTTTTGGATGGAGAAACAAACTGGGTGAAATTTAAACAACAGTTTGATGTGTACATGAAAGCTAGCGGCTACGAAGAAAAGAAAGAGGACGTAAAAATAGCTGTCTTTCTAAATGTAGCCGGCGAAGAGGCTTTAGATGTGTTCCACACCATTAAATTAACAGAATCACAAAGAAAATGTTATAAAGATGTGGTAGCAGCGTTTGAAAACTACTGCATACCTAGAAAAAATATCATTTTTGAAAGTTATAAGTTTCATGGAAGAATTCAAAAAGAAGGAGAAAAATTTGACCATTTTCTCACGGAGTTAAGAATTCAGGCAAAACTTTGTGATTTTGCTGAACAAGAAGAAAGATTGATCCGAGACAGAATTGTTATAGGGGTAAATGATTCAGGACTGCAAGAGAGACTACTGAGGTTATCTGACTTAACCCTCACCACAGCAATAAATCAGTGCCGTGCAGCAGAAGCAGGAAAAGAACAAATGAAAATAATACAAGAAAAATCAGAAGCAAGCGTACACGGAGTAAAGTCAATGTACGAGAAAAGAGATCAACAAGCTGGAACATCAAGAAACAAGATTAAGAAGAAATGTCGTAAGTGTGGTGGAGTGCACGGTTACGGAAATTGCCCTGCCTTCGGTAAGTTCTGTCTTTTTTGTAGTGAAAAAAATCATTTTGCCAAAATGTGTGTACAAAAAACCAAGCGTAACGGTGGTATTAATAACAAAAAGGTACACCAAGTAGAAGAAGAATCAAATGATAGTGATGATTGTGAGTATTATTTAAGTTCAGTAGGATTAGTCAACAACGAAACTGTAAAAATTAAAATTGACTCTTTTACTAGCATAGATGAGAAAAGTGGTTGCAAACTGTAATTGTTTCTAATAATAAGATCAAATTCAAGTTGGATTCAGGAGCAGAATGCAATGTTTTACCATTAAGTATTTATAAAATCTTAAAAATAAGGGTAGCAATCTTGAGTTGAAGCCAATAAATGTAATACTTACGTCATACGATGGCAACAAATTAAGGCCAAAAGGGGTGGTAACTTATGATTGTAAAATAGGCAAAAAAGAGTTAAAATGCAGTTTCATGGTAATAGGTACCAACGCGACGCCTTTATTAGGCTTGAAAGATTGTATTAGGTTTGGGCTAATAAAACGCATAGATAAAATATCTATGGAGGACTCGAAAGAACTATTTATAGCTCGTAATAAAGAAATTTTTACTGGGTTAGAAAAAATAGGAAAGTATAAAATAAAGTTCAAGGAAATTGCAGAGCCTATAGTCAATCCTATTCGTCGTGCCGGAAAAATTAAAATTGCCATTAAAGAAAGCGCTCGATACATTAGAAAATTAGAGCATAGTAGCTCACGTATCCGATCCCACAGAGTGGTGTCAAAATTTGCTAATAGTAGAAAAGCCGGATAAATCATTACGTCTTTGCTTAGATCCAAAAAAGTTAAATGGGTTTATTATACGTCAAAGGTATCCGATACCGTCGCAGGAAGAAATTTGTAATGCACTCGCGGGAAAAGAGATATTCACAGTGCTTGATTTTAAAGACGGGTTTTTCAGGTAGAATTAGATGTAGAAAGTAGTTACATTTGCACTTTCGGAACACCTTTTGGAAGATATAGATTTAAACGGCTTTCTTTTGGAATTTCTTCGCCCCCGAAGTGTTTCAAGAATTGAATGTTAGGTTGTTTGGGGATATTGAGGGGGTTGAAGTCTATTTTGATGATGTCATCATAGCAGGAAAAACTGAAAAGGACCATGATGAAATCCTTAAAAAAGTGTTACTTAGGGCTATAAAGTATGGCGTTAAGTTTAATAAGAAAAAAGTACAATACAAAGTAAAGGATGTAAAGTATGTAGGTAGGATAATTTCAAAAGAAGGTATAAAACCTGATCCAAAACATGTCGAAGCAATATTAGTTATTGAACCACCGCAAAATATAAAAGGTGTACAGAAGTTTCTAGGCATGACAAATTATTTAAGCAAGTTTATTCCGAATTATTCTGAAGTAACAGCGCCGTTAAGAAATCTTATTAAAAATAATGTCGAGTGGACTTGGGGCCAACCACAAACGGAATCATTTAATAGCTTAAAATTAAGTTTAACGCGCGCGCTCCGATAACAGCAGCTAGCCGCTACTTGCACAAGTAGCTAGGGTAGTACCTACGCAATTTTGCGGAGTGTGGTACAGAAATTGGCGACCAACGTTAGGCTTCGATACTTACGGCTTCACCATCTGCCAGAATTATTCTTCTTTCTTTTACTTTTATTTAATTTTTTTATTATTTTGAGAATTATAACACATCAACAATGAGTAATATTAATTATCTTTCCACTGATGAATTAACTTGGGAATTGAGAACACGAAATGTTGAAAGTGCCGATCGTTCGGTGGAGGAAAAACGTAAATTTTTAAGAGCTCTTATGGCAAAGGAAAGAGTAAATCCTTCCTTATTTTCGCGTTATACTCCTTATAATTTTAATATTGGCACCGAATTAGAGATTTGCGATTCTAAATTAAAAAACTTGAATCAGAGGTTAGTGAATTTGTAGAGAAACCCCTCACTACAGAAGTCAAACGGTTGCGTACAAGAATCGAACATATTATTCGGAGAGCGGACTACATGCTTAAATTACATTTGGTTGAAGATGAGCGAGTGAATGTAGATTTATTATCAGGGCGTGCTCTTACTCTATTAGATACTATTGAGGAAGCGGAAACAGATCCTCAAATAAATGTTAATGACTTGGCGTCTGCTCTCGAGCAGAGTACGTCAAATCAAGAACCACCCACCACTACTAGTCAAGATAGCAAACCTGCGACAACAGCGACCACTATTATTCAAAGTCCAGTAATTGCGACAAATTTTGCCACACTATCCCAGGATAGCATTGTTTTTACCACGTCCCATCCACGCATGTCCATGCAAGAACAACCTAACTGCGCGAGTGTGATAAATCCTGCTTCACATTTTGCAAATTCGAGTCCGATTAGAGTACCACCCACGGTAGACAACCAAACCCAATTACCGGTATCTTATCCACCTTATCATGTTTATATGCCACGACCTTCTGGCATGATATATAAATGGGGACTAAAGTTTGATGGCAATACTTCCCATATGGGAGTAGGTGCGTTTTAGAAAGGGTGAATGAGCTACGCGTTTCAAGGGGAGTTACAGAAGCTCAATTGTTCGAAGGGGCAGGAGAGCTATTTGAAGGTGACGCCAAGATTTGGTTTAAGTCTATAATAGACAGTGTTTCATCTTGGAATGATTTGGTTCGTCGGTTCAAATCGGTTTTTCTACCTTTCGATTACGATCGAGAGTTGAAGCAGGAGATATTGGCTCGTAAACAAGGTTCCGAAGAGCCATGTTTTATTTTTATTGCGGTAATGCAAAATATGATGAAGCGGTTATCAGTTATTCCTGACGATGCAACGCAATTAACTTTAATAATGCCTAATTTACAACCGCGCTTTACTAATGCGTTGGCACTGGTAGATGTGCATTCAATTGAGCATTTGCAGGACTTGTGTCAAAAGTTGGAAACAGCTAAGTATCGGGTTGAACGATTTAATACCGCTGTTCCAACTGTTAAACCACTTGAGCCCGACCTAGCATACAAAGGCCCATCCGCAAGCAATTCATCATCGGTTACTAAGCTAGCTGCTTTGGCAACTAACTTCAAGACAAGGACGATTGTGAATCGAGCAAGAGCTAACACTAAATGTTACAATTGTTCGGCAGCTGGTCATACATACCACACTTGTCCAGCTGAGCGTCGCATTTTTTGTTACGTTTGCGGTACGCCAAATGCTACTTTTACGACATGCGCTAAGTGTCAAAAAAACGAGCCAGGACAGGGTTAAACGTCCGTCGTTTTAGCCCTAGTCCAGAACTGTTGGCGGAACAATCCAAAGCGTGGGGTCATTGGCTCGAGAGGGTTAAAAGTTTTTGTCATCCAGTTACTAAGGCTAGTGGAATTTTTACATCTGTCCCTGGAGACAATCGTCCTTGTATTGTTGTTCATATTAGTAATGAAAAAATTTTGGCACTTTTAGATTCAGGGGCTAATCAGACTATCATTGGCTCACAGGGTTTGTCCTTGATTAGAAAATTAAACAAAACTATACGGAAACCTACTAATCTCCCACTACTTCAAACTGCTGACGGAGCTCTGCAACCGGTGTCAGGTTTGGTGACTTTGCCCATTACCGTGGACAATATTACCAAAGATGTTGTTGTAATGGTTTCAGACGCGATCGAAACGGCGTTGACATTGGGTGCGGATTTTTGTAGGCTATTTAAACTCACTGCGAACTTTGGTGACGGAAGTTTTACTATTCCTCGCAAAATTAATAGTATGAAAGTCATTCAATCTCGGGTAGATTTATCGATCGAGGAAGTGCAAAAACTAACTTCTGTAATTAATTTATTTAAGGAACTAGTTTCGGAGACGTTGGGACGTACTCATCTAGTAAATCACGAAATTGACACGGGAGACGCTCGCCCAATAAAACAAAGATACTACCAACTCTCGCCGGTAATGTTGGAAAAAGTAAATGCGGAGGTTGACGAGATGCTACGGTTAGGGGTTATTAAACCATCAAAATCAGCATGGAATAGTCCCATCGTTATGGTTCAAAAGAAGTCAGGCGAACTTAGGTTTTGCTTTGATGGACGAAAACTTAACGAGGTGACTAAACGTGACGCGTACCCCTTACCCTATATTAATCAAATTTTAGATTGTTTACGTGATGCACGCTATCTAACATCGATCGACCTGCGTAAGGCTTTTGGCAAATACCTTTATCTTTCGATTCATGCGAGAAAACTGGTTTTACCGTTCCGGGACGCGGTTTATTCGAATTTTTGGTTTTGCCGTTTAGACTCCACAACAGTCCACAAACGTTACAACGTCTCATGAATCGCCTTTTTGGCCCGGAATTCGAAAATGTTTTTGTCTACATTGATGACATCATCATCGCATCTTCGGATTTTAACAAGCATATAAGCACTTTAAAAGCGGTATATAAACGGTTAAAGGATGCGGGATTGACTATTAATTTTAACAAATGCGAATTTTGCCGTCCTTCTTTAAGTTACCTTGGTTACGTAGTTGACGAGTTAGGTCTAAGAACTGACCCTAATAAAGTTTCGGCGATAGTAGAATATGCGACCCCTAGAACGGCTACCGAAATTAAGCGATTTTTGGGTATGGCAGGTTGGTACCGTAGATTTATACCGGGATTTTCCACCATTGCTGCACCGATTTTAAGCTTGATCAAGGGAAAATCTAAGGGGCAACGCATAGTGTGGTCCGATGAGGCAGAACGTTCTTTCAAATCTCTGAAAGATTTATTGGTTTCAGCACCAGTACTTTGCAGTCCGCGATTTAATGAACCTTTTTTTATACAAACAGATGCATCTGATGTTGGATTAGGCGCAATATTGGTTCAAGGTGAGGGTAAGGATGAGCGAGTTGTTGCTTACGCCAGTAGATCTCTCACGAAACAAGAGAGGAACTATAGCGCTATTGAAAAAGAGTGTGCCGCAGTAATTTTTGGTGTCGAGAAATACCGACCATATGTCGAAGGTTCGCGATTTACTGTAGTAACTGACAATCAAGCGTTGCTCTGGTTAAGTAAACTTAACAGTCCTACGGGAAGATTAGCACGTTGGAGCGTACGATTATCACAATTTAATTTTGGCATTATACATAGAAAAGGCAAATTTAACGTCGTTCCAGACGCTTTATCTAGGGCTCCTTTGCAATTGCACTCAATCATGGTTACCGAAGCTGATCATGATCCTTGGTATCGCAAAATGATGAACAAAATTAGTTCTAATCCTGACGATCATCCTTCATGGAAAATAGAGAACGACGTCATTTTTAAATACGTTCCAAATAAACATCAAATCATTTCTAATCTTATTGATTGGAAAATTGTTGTCCCTAGATCGCGCCGTCGGAAATTTTGCAAGATTGTCATGACAACCCTGTGTCAGGTCATCTTGGTATTTTAAAACCCTGTGTAAAATTGCCGAAATTTATTATTGGCCTCGTATGAGAACGGATATTTTGCGATACGTTCGTAAATGCGAGATTTGTTTAGAAGCAAGGCTACGAATATGCTTCGACCTGGATTAATGGGAGGAGAAAAGCGGGTACAGTTTCCTTTCAAATTTTATCTCTTGATTTAATGGGACCATTTCCCAGAACAAAAAGGTAATAGCTATCTAGCTGTTATCTCAGATTGGTTCACAAAATTTGTTGTAGTCCGTCCTTTGAAAAAGGCTACGGCGTATTCGGTAGCTGCCTTTGTTGAAGAGACTTTCCTACTTTTCGGTGTACCGCAAGTTGTAATGTGCGACAATGGGACACAATTCACAAGCAGTATATTTAAAAACTTAATGTCCAAGTACAATGTACAAAAAACATTCTATAGCGCTAACTACCACCCGCAAGTGAACCCTGTTGAACGTGTTAATCGCGTAATCGGCACCTGTTTAAGATCTTTCGTAAAAGACGATCATCGTTCATGGGATACTTATGTGTATCAAGTCGCCCATGCCATACGAAATGCAGTGCACGAATCCACTGGGCATACCCCGTCATTGTTAAATTTAGGTAGAACTGTTCCAAGCAGTGGTGATTATTATGGTAAATTGGGTGAATTAAAACCTGATGAAATCACCTTTGCAAGTCGTGAGCAGATTATTGCTGACACTAATAATTTAAACAAATTATACAAGCGGGTAGAGCAAAATTTACATCGTGCTCACGAACAAAATCGTATGCGCTACAATTTGCGAAAACGTCCTTTAACTTTCCGAAAAGGCGACACTGTTTGGAAGCGAAATTTTGTCCTCTCCAGCGCTTCTGACCATTTTTCTAAGAAGCTCGCTCCAAAGTACATAAAATGTACCATTACCAAAGTAACGGGTCCTTTGACATACCGGTTGAAGGATGAGCACGGAAAGATCTTGGCATCTTTCATATTAAAGACCTGAAAGAGCACCCTGATAATAATGAAGAATGAATGAGGTGTGAATGGAGTGTGGGTAAAGCTAAAATTCTACCTTTTTATTAAACTGCTGTTTAATTTTTGACTTGGTTCAACTTTTTCTTGAATTATGAGTACCAGCTCAATTTATTTTTATTTTTATATCGGTTGATAGTTTTCATCAAGCCGTTTTATTATGTAGCTGAATTTGTCATTTTGTACATAGTTAGTTCAGTAAGTTTTGTATATAGTAGATTTAATTTGACGAATTCAGTGTTTCTTCGAAAGAGTTTTTTATTTCGAAAAAAAATTTAAAAATTTAGGCCTAAATTTAATTTTTTGCCTATAAATTATACAGATTTGAGGAACTGGAAATTTCCTAGTTTTTCTTGATTCTCCTTTTGGGATTTAACTGTTCATTAGTGACAGTGTGGAATCAAGCACTTTAATTATTATTAACTTCGTTTTAGATGCTCAATAAATTTTTTATTGACGAAATCGGAAGTTAAACCAGAATCAAGTCAACATAGATTTTTGCTAAGCTCACACTAGAGTGTTTGAAATGTAGTTTGCTAAGTATTTTCGTTTCTCCGTAGTTTTTGTTCATGTGTTGTTAGATTTTTCAACGTCATTTTTTTCATAACTATCATACTAATTTGCTTCACGAATTAGATATGTTTTAATTTTGTTTAACATCTTATTTAAGATCAATCATGGTACTTGAGGATTTACAATACCGACTGCGGTCTTTAGGTTAGGAGGGGGAGAGTGTAGCGTTGCAAATGTCAACCAGCGACGCTAAATAAAACTTTTTAAATCCAATAATTAATTGATGTTCAATTTATTTTTGAACATTCTATACATAAAGGAATTGAAATGTTGGTATGAGATTTTGAAAATATGCAGGTTACAATGATAACAAGAACACATTTTGTTAAAGCAAATAAAAATTGTTTGAATAATTTTTTGGAAAAAACTGTAATAACAGTTAGTGCCGATATAGTATTTTATTGAAAGCCTAATTGCGAATATTTACAGGTAATACCTTGCATTTTTTTGGATCGATGCCGACTTTCAATTTTTTTTAGTTTTTTTGGATTGGAAAATTTGTATGAGGTTTTTATTTGTCAACATCTGACGACCGTTGACCATATAGTGAGGGGTGTCTCGAGACCTGATTTTTGAGCCAATCAAAATTTGATTAACCAGCTACTGTGCTCTATTTGTATGATAACGCATTGGATTAGAAACAGTGAAGCATCATCGTTTTCATCGCTCAACATCGTTCCCAAGGCAGTATCAAGGAAGATTTAATTTTACTCATTGTAATAATTTTGGTTCTGCGCGCTCTTGAGTGGATGCAAATTTTATTGCCATTTTTTTGTAGACAATACGGGTCACATATGGTCTGTTGTTTTGGGTTGTAATGGGGTTGTGATTTTTGATTTTAGTTCATGCCAATTTTTGTTGGACGGCGAGGATTCTGCGGAGAAGGGAAAGCTTTCTTGGAACCGACAGGATTTTAACCAAGCCATTTTAATAACAAAATCATATCTTACATTTTGGGTGAGTAAAAGATTACAATTTCCATTGCATGCCTTTGACGGAGATTATTGTGACTTGGTTTAATTTTTTTGAAAACGGAATTAAAAATTCCGAAGTGTCACTCAGGGGTGTGAGAGACCAATTACGCCTTCAGCAATTTGTAAGATTTTTTTTTCGATTAAGTGAACCTTCAGTTCTCATTAATTGGTCTTTAATTTTTTTTTTTATTGTTAAGGAGACACCTTCAGTGTCCCTTCTAAATTTGTATTATCTTCCGTGCAGTTGCAATAAACAAAATTTGCGTAATTTAGTGTTTTCTTCGGTTTATTGTAACTCTTGGCGCCCTGGCAGAATAATTCTAAAAGTACGACTGACCCAACAGCCTTTCTCCGATAACAGCAGCTAGCCGCTACTTGCACAAGTAGCTAGGGTAGTACCTACGCAATTTTGCGGAGTGTGGTACAATATTTCTAAGCTAAACAATACAAATACTGATGCTGTCATTTCAGCTTTAAAAAACATGTTTAGTATCCACGGAATACCGAGAACTGTAATAGCCGACAACGTTCCGTTTAGTAGTTTTAAAATGCACGAATTTGCTAAACTATACGATTTTGACATAGTAACGTCAAGTCCTAGGTATCCTAAGTCAAACGGATTAGCGGAAAAAGCAGTAGGTATATCAAAAGATATACTAAAGAAGTGCAAAAATGACAATGTAGATATTGCCTTGGGTTTACTAAACTATAGAAGTACACCGGTCTGTGGTACGGATTTTAGTCCAGCACAGTTGTTAATGTAAGAACATTTTCATGACGACATCGATCGTAAAGTTTTATGAGTTTTAACAATACAAGAACTAGAAAGATTAGTCTATAAGGAACCATTGTTTTAGGCAGTTGTATGTTAAAGGGTGTTGAATGAACCGCACCCTAAATTGTTATAAATAAATATAGTTTTGAGTTATTAATTATTTAAAGTATAAAATTATCTAACATATCAGAAGTGGGATTATACACCCCAAGGGCGTGCCTTAAATATTAATAAAAGAAAAAATTTTTTAATCGCAAAAAAAAAGACGCTAATTTAGTGCATAAGTGAAGTGAATTAGTGCAGTAAAATGGGAAGAAGTAATTCTAGCAAACATAAATCCAAGCATGCTCGACGCTCTTCGTCATGTAGTTCATCTTCAAGCAATAGTACAAGTAGTACTTCATCTTCATCGTCTTCATCTGCTCGAAAAGAAGTGAAGAAATTAAAAAGAAAATTAACCGCGTGGCAGAAGAAGATGCATGCCCCAACCGGATTTAGGGTAACAATCGACGAAACGTTAATACCATTATTTGATCCAAGTGGGGATGATCAAGATGCGGACACATGGGTAAGGAAAGTAGATGAATTAATAACATTTTATAATTGGAACGATCAGGTGGCGGTAAAATTAATTACTAACCGGTTGAGGGGGTAATGCACGAAAATGG
Source organism: Lycocerus yunnanus (assembly GCA_036346125.1). Lineage (NCBI taxonomy): Eukaryota > Metazoa > Arthropoda > Insecta > Coleoptera > Cantharidae > Lycocerus > Lycocerus yunnanus. Next base: position 90,580 of record JARFIX010000129.1, read on the forward strand.
TATGACTCCCCTGACAAATCCATGCATGAAATGGCACGTTATGAAACAGAAAATCATGGAAAGTTTTCCATCCCCAATTCGGTTTGGGACAAAATTGATTGAAGCAGCAAATTATAGACCCCTGTTGAATCAAAATTTGGGTGATTATTGCTTTGAAAAGGTCGCTAAACTAAATAAATTAAAATTAGAAATTCCGGAGGAATACGTAATCGATTGTGTTATAGAAGGTTTAAACGATAACAGTTTAAAATTGTCGACCCGAGCAGCGAATTTTACGACCGTTGGTGACTTAGCAGGGTACTTAAATAATGCTAGTGCGGGAACATCAAATGAAGCGTATCGTAATGATTTTAGAAGAGAAAATGTTTTAAATGTTTCGATGAAAACGAATGTGTGCATGAAAACACAAATCAAAAAACGTCTTCGACTGATTCCAAAAATGTTAAAACAAAAAAATGTTTTAATTGTGGATTGGACCATTATGTACGTAATTGTTCAAAACCGTTGATTAAGTGTTGGCGGTGTAATAAAACCGGTCATATTGAAAAACATTGTTGGAATAAAAAAATGTTATAAACAAGAAAGAAATGTCAAATAAAGTGGGTGTCAGTCACGGATTCGGAATAATATAAAGGACGTTACATAGCAGGTGCAAAAAATTACAAACGAGGCAAAAAATGTGAAGTGAAATATTACGGGAAGGATGTAAAAGGCGCAATAAGGTAGTAGAAGTAGATAAGATGAAGCGATGGGTGTCATTAAGGGACAGCCCCGAACCAGAGGCAGATACTATTGATGGAGGTTGGTAATTGTGGTAAAGATGAAAAGAGTTATGTTGATGTGAGCGATGAGGTTGAAATATGAAAATGGTTATGTTGGTGTGAGTGGTGAGATTGACATATGAGAAAGGTTATGTTGATGTGAGCGATGAGGTTGAATTTTGACAAAGGTTATGTTGATGTAAATGATGAGGTTGAAATATAATAAGGATTATGTTGACGTGAGCATAAGGTTGAAAGATGTAAACAATAATGTTAGAAGGTAACAAAAGGTTGATTATCAAAGGCCAGTTAACTAAACAAGACAACTGATAGAAATCAGTGGATTGGCATATTCATGTGTGACATGTGAATATGTCAATTATGTGATTAAGGGAAAATACTGATTTTGGTCAGTGGATTGGCATATTCATGTGTGACATGTGAATATGTCAATTAAGTGAACACTGAGCGTAGTGGTTCACTGACATGTGACATGTCAATGGCTAATTGATGGATTGGCATATTCATGTGTGACATGTGAATATGTCAATTATGTGATTAAAAGAAATACTGATTTGGTCAGTGGATTGGCATGGTCATGTGACACATGACTATGTCAATTAAGTGAACAACTGAGCGTAGTTGGTTCACTGACATGTGACATGTCAAAGGCTAATTGATGGATTGGCATATTCATGTGTGACATGTGAATATGTCAATTATGGAATTAAAAGAAGATACTGACTGTAGTCAGTGGATTGGCATGGTCATGTGTGACACATGACTATGTCAATTAAGTGAACGACTGAGCGTAGTCGGTTCACTGACATGTGACATGTCAATGGTTAATTGATTAAGTTCTACCATTAAAAGTCGTTAATGGTTTAACTGAGAAGATAATGGTTACCAGACAAACTCTCTTGGATGGATGTGAGTATGGCAAATATTCGTTATCAAATGAGTAGGCCAGAATTGTGAGTATGGATTGGCATGGTCATGTGTGAAATAAATAATGTATCGTATGGGTAATGATGTATTTAATTACTTCAGTTTCAATGAATGTTCTATGATAACAATTATTTCAATTTTAAAATAAAGAATTATGTTGAGAGTAATGGATTTGTATTATTATAGAGTGATGTCGGTCTGAGGACAGCCGAAACGTCAGGATGGTGAATGTAAGGAACATTTTCATGACGACATCGATCGTAAAATTTTATGAGTTTTAACAATACAAGAACTAGAAAGATTAGTCTATAAGGAACCATTGTTTTAGGCAGTTGTATGTTAAAGGGTGTTGAATGAAACCGCACCTAAATTGTTATAAATAAAATAGTTTTGAGTTATAATTATTTCAATTTTATAAATAAAGAATTATGTTGAGAGTAATGGATTTTGTATTATTATAGAGTGATGTCGGTCTGAGGACAGCCGAAACGTCAGGATGGTCGAATGTAAGGAACATTTTCATGACGACATCGATCGTAAAATTTTATGAGTTTTAACAATACAAGAACTAGAAAGATTAGTCTATAAGGAACCATTGTTTTAGGCAGTTGTATGTTAAAGGGTGTTGAATGAACCGCACCCTAAATTGTTATAAATAAATATAGTTTTGAGTTATTAATTATTCAAAGTATAAATTTATCTAACATTAATGAGTAGAAATTTGAGAACAGAATTACCAAGTACCGATAAAACTTTAAAACCCAAAGTAATATCCGATGAAGCTGTAAATCAGTTTAATCACCGGCGAACCAAGATCGAAAGTTATTATAATTTAAATGCTAAAGAAAAGTTAGAATTTCATGAAGGGGATAATGTATTAATCCAAGATTTACCAAAAAAGACGTGGTCACCTGGTCTAATAATTAGTAAGCATAAAACGCCGCGCTCTTATATTGTTAGAAATGAGCAAGGAGGTGTATTTAGGCGTAATAGTCAACATCTGAGACCGTCAGTAAATAAATTAATTAAAAATAAAGTTACTGATGGCGATGATGGTGATGACGATTGTGACCAACTAAATGATGAAAATGTTTCGCCATCGTCTTCCACTCATGAATCTATAACAACTCGTTCTGGTCGAGTAATACATAAACCAGCTTATCTGAACAGTTATACTTGTTAGTTACGTAAATAGTTTTAATGGTTATATTATTGTTATATATAACTCTCGTCATTATAATTCTTACGTATATATGCATGTTAATTTAAGAGTTTTTTTTATTATACTTTATTTTTATTAGATGAATAAGGGGGATGTTGTGTATGTGTACATGCGTGGGAGAAGCCACTCACTTAGCAAGGAGTCTCACACACATGAACAATCAGTGCGTACCTATCGGTCAAGACGCATAGTCACCCTCATACACATGTATTGTTAATAAGTTAAATAAATAATTAAAAATAATTTATTTCTTTAATAACAACTATACAACAGAAGGAAACCACTTTAAAATTTTATAATTTATGATGTACTTAAGGTTGTTGTTAATTATCCATTTTTAAATTTTTAAAAAAACGTTTGTTCGAGTTCTTGTGGGTTACGCTGTATATTATTATTTTTCATTTTAGGACAGTCAAGAATTAGAAACAATTGATGAAGTTCCGGAAAACAGCGAAGCCAATATTAATAATAGTGAAGATAATATTGACAACAATGAAGACAATATTGATAAAAGTGAAAGTATTTCAAATCTGGTTGCACAACCATCTACATTTTCATCATCTTATAAAAGGCCATCCACGTCAACATCTGTACCAAATCCGAAAAGAAAAAGAATTGCGCAAGTGACGTCATTAGTTAACGAAATAAGGTCGATCAAAGAAGATTTAAAAAAATATACCAGAATATCAGACGAAAATGTACTTGACATATTTGGAAAATTTGTAGCAAGTCAACTCAAAAGGTTATCCACTACACAGGCATTTTGGCTCGTGATCAAATAAATACTACATTATCTCGTTGCCGATTGCACCATTTAAACTATGGGAACACAACTTTTCATTCCAGAGGCCTTCCCACAACTCTTTAGACTCGAACATGACAGGAATATTAATTCTTGTCTTAGTTCTATTAGTTCTTTTTTATTTTCATAATTTTCACTCAAATAATCTGTAGTTCCACCTAAACTAATTTGTGATTCTTCTATTAATATTTTTTTATCCATATCGTAATATTGCAGAGAATAACAATGCCTGACACAACTAAATTTTCTATTTTTAGGTCATGTTGAGTATCTACAGCAAAATTCCACTGTAAAAACTTGAATAAAATTTATTGATAAACTGTACAGCATGGTTTTATTATTATTACCAAATAAATTCGGGTAAGTTTTTTCCGTAGCCTGCGAATCTTCAAAAATTCACACACGGGAGTTTATTGTAAATCTATGTAGTGCTCAGAAGCAAAGCAAAAACCATCCATGAAATAAAAACAAACGGGAAAAAATGTTTGTCATAATGCTTGGAGTAGTGGGGATTTAAAAAAAGGTTTTTTCCTCCGCTCCAGGCCATTTTGACAAACGCTTTACTAACTAAAAAATATCTTCCTAAACCGGTAATTTATTCCATGGAGTACAATCTGCAATTACTTCCGTATTTATTTGACCAACTGAGTAGTAATAACTGCCATCGCACGTTGAAAGTAGACGTATGAAATCCAATTCTTCAAATATTTTATTAATCTGAAACCTAATTATGCTAATAAATACATTAATTTTTATTATTGTTTAAATTATTATTTGATTATTACAATTCTGGGTGTTCTGCACCCCATAAGGGCCGGCAGCCAAACCAACGATAATATTTACTACCATAATTTATAGTCACCTCGTAGTGCATCCACCGCAGATGGATGGATTGTTACAATTATTATTCTTCTTGAACGTTGTTTTCCACCTTAAGCAAAATATTGCAGAAATTTCTAACTCAATTTGCGTGCCATATTTTAGGTTATTTGACATTCCTCCTTGACATTTAAGTTAAAGTTTAAAAGTGCGTTCACACAAGCATAAATTGTTAATTATTTAACTGCTTAGTTTTTTCACCTCTGTGTGACCACAAGCTCCATTTTTCCACAAGTTAAAAGTTGTATTCTGAAAAATTAAAACGCTAATCTTATTTATTTAACAATAAATTTTAAGAAAACAAATGCACGGGTGAGTAAATATTTGCTCCACTAGATAGCGCGCTACGCTTTTCTGTCAAATAGAAAATGGATGACGTCGTCATTTGTTGTAATTTAGTGCTGTAGTGCTCTTTGTTTCATGCTGGTTCACTTGAATCTTTTAGATTTAGCTGCTTGAATTTACACAGGTTCTGAAACCCCATCGCAAGCTACCAGTGCATTCCAGACGAAAGAGTTGTGGGGCTTCTCATAAAGTGAAGAGGTTCATCAATTCGGTGTAGTATGTCTATCATCGTAAGATAAATAAATGGTACATAATTGTGGAACCTCCTTTGGTTATAAAAATAATTTTAAGCTCAAACTACACATCAAGACAAAATCTACGATTCCTAGCTACCGAACTGTTCTAATTCGGAAAGGTAAGTAACACGATTATGTAAAACTGCGATGCATATTATATACTAGTAGCATGTTTCTCAATGTGTAGGTAACTATTTTACTCGTTAACAAAGCTCTCCGTTTGGCTACAATAATTTATGCGGAATAACCAATTACAAATTTTGATTTAAAATTCAGTTAAATATTCTCACAATTTGGGTGGGTTCACCTCTTAACTTAAACCGTAGACAAATTATCATGAAATAACAGACCTGTAGGAGGCAAATAAGTAAATGGTTGAAATGGAAAAGATTATAGCGACAAGTTGTAAACTTTACAATAGAGCGATTTCAAGTTTAAAATTTGTGAAATAAAATTTGTAATTAATTATCTTAATCTATTACGAGCAAGAAATTTCATAATGGCTAGTTTTAATTTATAATTAGTGAGACATCGAATAAATTTATTACATAGTGTTGCTTATGCCGTGCGTTCACGAGTGCTATTCACTTGCAAATTCAAATCGACATAACTTTGGCTACTTGTGGTATTATAAATGAAAATAACACGACCTGTAGGAGGCAAATAAGATAACGATGGTTGTAAGGCAAAACATTATAAGCGACAAGTTATAAACTTTACAATAGACCGATTTCAAGTTGAAAATTTGTGAAATAAAATTTGTAATTAATTATCTTATCTATACGAGCAAGAATATTTGCATTGCAATGTGCTAGTTTTAAGTTTATAATTACTGTAGACATTGCAATAAATTTTATAACATAGTGTTGCTTATGCCGTTTTGCCTTTCAGACATCGTTGCATCTTTTTGTTATAACAAAAAATATTGCTATTTATTTTGTAGTAATCTTGTAATAACGAAAATAATAGCAGCGAAAGCAAACTTCACAATTGTAGGCTTACACGTTGAGATGTGCTACAGGTAAATATTAATTATTATTGTCGAATGACACATTAGTACCTCATTCTGATGCAACTATTTACAGATATGGCTCAAATACAACCCCTTGAAGAGCTACACGTTATGAACAGCAACAGTCAAGGTTTGAAATCTCCAAGTAATTCAAGCAGCAATGCCACAATTAAAACGGATGGGTTCGAAGATGTGGAATTTAATTTAGAAGATTTGCACATTCTATCGACATTAAAGAAGAAAGCGATACTGAACAAGTAACAAAGTATAAACCTGCAAGAACATCTAACAGTACAAGTTTGTTTGAATGTGCAGTTTGTGGGTATGTAGATACATGTGAAAAACATTCAAAGGACATTTAAGAACTCACTCGTGGAAACCTTTACGTGTGAAATTTGTCAATATAAAAGCTCTTACAAATCCACTTTAAGGAATCATTTAAAAACTCACACTGGAGAGAAATCCTTTGCTTGTGAAATTTGTGATTATAAATGTGCTGAAAATCAGGTTTAAAAAGACATTTAACAACTCACACTGGAGATAAGCCGTTTGCTTGTGAAATTTGTGATTATAAATGTGCGCGTAAATCACATTTAAAAAGACATTTAACAACTCATCACTGGAGATAAGCCGTTTGCTTGTGAAATTTGTGATTATAAATGTGCGCAGAAATCATATTTAAAAATCATTTAACAGCTCACACTGGAGATAAGCCGTTTGCTTGTGAAATTTGTGATTATAAATGTGCGCAGAAATCACAATTAAAAAATCATTTAACAACTCACACTGGAGACAAGCCGTTTGCTTGTGAAATTTGTGATTATAAATGTGCGCAGAAATCAGGTTTAAAAGACATTTAACAACTCACACTGGAGATAAGCCGTTTGCTTGTGAAATTTGTGATTATAAATGTGCGCGTAAATCACATTTAAAAGATCATTTAACAACTCACACTGGAGACAAGCCGTTTGCTTGTGAAATTTGTGATTATAAATGTGCGCAGAAATCACATTTAAAAAATCATTTAACAACTCACACTGGAGATAAGCCGTTTGCTTGTGAAATTTGTGATTATAAATGTGCGCAGAAATCAGGTTTAAAAAGACATTTAACAACTCACACTGGAGATAAGCCGTTTGCTTGTGAAATTTGTGATTATAAATGTGCGCGTAAATCACATTTAAAAGATCATTTAACAACTCACACTGGAGACAAGCCGTTTGCTTGTGAAATTTGTGATTATAAATGTGCGCAGAAATCACAATTAAAAATCATTTAACAGCTCACACTGGAGACAAGCCGTTTGCTTGTGAAATTTGTGATTATAAATGTGCGCGTAAATCACATTTAAAAGATCATTTAACAACTCACACTGGAGACAAGCCGTTTGCTTGTGAAATTTGTGATTATAAATGTGCGCAGAAATCACAATTAAAAATCATTTAACAGCTCACACTGGAGACAAGCCGTTTGCTTGTGAAATTTGTGATTATAAATGTCGCAGAAATCATATTTAAAAATCATTTAACAACTCACACTGGAGATAAGCCGTTTGCTTGTGAAATTTGTGATTATAAATGTGCGCATAAATCATATTTAAAAATCATTTAACAACTCACACTGGAGATAAGCCGTTTGCTTGTGAAATTTGTGATTATAAATGTGCGCAGAAATCATATTTAAAAATCATTTAACAACTCACACTGGAGATAAGCCGTTTGCTTGTGAAATTTGTGATTATAAATGTGCGCAGAAATCATATTTAAAAATCATTTAACAACTCACACTGAGATAAGCCGTTTGCTTGTGAAATTTGTGATTATAAATGTGCGCAGAAATCAGAATTAAAAAATCATTTAACAACTCACACTGGAGACAAGCCGTTTGCTTGTGAAATTTGTGATTATAAATGTGCGCAAAATCATTTAAAAAGACATTTAACAACTCACACTGGAGATAAGCCGTTTGCTTGTGAAATTTGTGATTATAAATGTGCGCAGAAATCACATTTAAAAGTCATTTAACAACTCACACTGGAGACAAGCCGTTTGCTTGTGAAATTTGTGATTACAAATGTAGTCGCAAAACAAATTTAAAAAGGCATTTAAAAACTCACGCTGGGGAGAAATAGTTTGCTTGTGTTGTGAGTTTGTGACCGTAAATTTGCTCTAAAGATAAATTTAAAAAATTCATTTACACCGGAATGAAACTGCGTGCTTGTGACTTTTGTGAATATGAATGTCCTAGAAAAGATGGGTTAATAAATCACTTAAGAACTTGCATAGGGAGAAACCGTTTGCTTATGAAATATGTGATTCCAAAAGTGTGCGTACAAATTAAATCTAATAAATCTAATTTGATAATTCACATAGCAGAAAGATAGTGGCTTTCAAGTTCTAATTCTTTCAATTTCGTGTTTGTAAAATAGTGAAAATTCAAGAAATCGACATTTTTAAAACAGTTTCTCTTATAAAAAAAACTTTGCTTGTATCATTAATTAATTAATTAATTAATTAGTTAATTGCTTTTAAAATATTATATCGATTTTAATATTAATCATGTAATTCAAAATGTAAATCAAATGTATATATAAAAATAGACTCAAATAGTATTACCTACCACGTAAGTTTTTACACTACGAAACAATATCAAATGGCAATTATTTTTTAGGTTGATGTTTGTAATAATGATATGTACTTAATTATACCAATACACCTTAAATATTGGTTAGCATATTAATTAATTATTTAATGGTGCTGCGTGCTGGCTAATCTGTAACTTTATGTAATTGGAGTCGCTTATTATATTTTTGAATTGGAAAGTGTTGGCCAGTGAGTTATAGCGCCCTGTGTGGCGTGATAGTTTTTGTTTTGTTTTCTTGGTTGGAGCGACTGTTCTTCATTTGCAACCAAGAGTGTGTTCTTTCATCTGCTTTTAGAATTTTTAGAATAATATAATAATAGCTCTTAGCAATTTTATCGGATATCTCCGTATGTTCCAACTATATACATTTACTACCTTATATACATTCATTTTAGGCTTCTATACATAGTAGAGAAAGAAGCCTTATGATCTGGCTTCGTGTCCGTCCGTCCGTCTGTCCGTCCGTCTCGTCCGTCCGTCCGTCCGCATAATTCAAAGTCACTAAATTAGTAAAAAAAACCTTTTGTCACTAAATTTTACTTTTTTTGTGGGTGGATGGACAAACGCGTGAATGGATTAACAAGATTCAAAATAATTAATTGAGATCAAACACACAGAGTTGTGGACGCTTTTTCAATTGTTTATGAGATTATTTTATTCATCTTACACTTTTTTTTGGGTTGGCAATAAATGAACTAACCAATTAAAGGTGCGAAAGAGTGAAAGTAAAAATTACGTAAAACGTAAAAATAACACTTACAAAATGCAAGTCAATTTCTTATATAGAAAATTTTTGTTACCAACTAAAAAAATTAAGATAATCTGATGATCGTGCAGATAAAGAAAAAATTATAAATTTAAATTAAAAATAATTACAAAATATTATATAATTGTAAACCAAAAAGGTAGCTGTATAGAAGCCTAAGAACTGCGGTCATCCGAGTTCCACCTTGTTTATATTAGAAAATATAATAGTCCAATAGCTACATGTTTCTTCTTTCATTTGAGCTTTTGAATGCTCAATTTCATTAATTAGTTTAAAAGTTACAACGAATTTAGTGCAGCGCGATCGATGCCGGACGCGCACTCACATATACGTATATCGCAGTTTTTGACAAAATTAGAAAAAATCGTCGTTTTTTGACCGTAGTTTTCGACCATACCACTTGACCAAATTATTAAGTTGTGGTACTTATTCGACGCAGAATTTAACGCTCTTCAATTTGTTAAACCACAAATGTTTTGATAGGATCCACGGTTTAGGAGTTATATGCAAAAAACTAAAAAAAGTCCTAAAATTTTGAAGTTCTTTGGCTGCCAAAAGTTCTCCCGAGGTCGCCCGTGTTAGCATTTTTGTTTTTCACATGCTTGTACCTATTTATACAAGTTAAAAAAATAAAATCTTCTACACCACCGTTTGCAACATACCACCTTATTTCGATTCTCTACTGACTGGCCTATTGTGGCTCTCCTAACCGTCGGAGCTTAGCCAATGCAAGGCAGGGTAAACGTGTTTTTGTAAACAAGAGCTTTTTGATTTTTGTCTTTACGAACGAATATGAGTGTATTTTGATTTAACCATAATTTCTGATTTTTTTAGAATCGTGGAGATACCTCTTTATTATGAAACTTTTTTTTCATTTTCTTTGTTAATAATTAAAATTATTAACTAAATTAAAGAAAAATTAAACCGGAAATACTCCTGAGCAACATTTTTCCTTGTATATGGAAAAGCAAACTGCCAATAAAGTCCAAAAGCAAAAACGTTTATTCTCAGGTAATGAAACAGAAAACCTTTCAAGGAAAAAAGAAAACAGCAGTTGAAAAAATACTGATTATGGTGACCATGTAGAAATATCCGAAACTAAGGAAGACTTTTACCGGGCCGGTTTTACAATTGCAAGCTCAATCGCGGCTTCACTGAGCTTGATCTGAGCCGAAGCTTAGTTGAGCCGCTGTTTTCAAGACATACAGGTTTTACAATTGCGGGCTTTAGATGAGCTTAGTTTAACAGGTTCACATTCTGGCAACACAGCCAAACACAATTTGACAGTTCATTTTCAAACGAATTTATAGCGTTTTGTTTGTGTCATTATTTGTTTAAAACATCATTACCTTATTTAAATTATTTTCAATAAATTTTTATATTAAAATATCAATTATTGAGGTATGTATAATTTAATTAGTTAGCTATGTAGTGTAAACTGCAAATTTCATGTTATAGATAGTGATCGCACGTGGTGATAGTGTAAGGTGACCATATATGTATATGAAATGTAAAACCAGGACATGTGACCTTTTTTTTTTACTAAATAACCTTAAATTATATTCCAAAATTACACACATTTAAAACTACAAATAAATCATTCATTAGATAAATTACGAAAGAACCAATCATATTTCCGATTTTTAGTTTTGCTTGTGTCTGGCTACTTAAATTTAAAATTTAAAATTAATTTTAAAGGAGATTAAAATTTAAAACCGGTTAAAGATTAAAAAATCAGAGAACTTAAAATATTGGAAAATTTACCAAAAATTAATTTACCAGTACATTAACCAGGACATTTCCATAACCAGGACAAAACCAAAAACAGGATCCAAAACCAGTACTGTCCTGGTAAAACCAGTACGGTTGGTCACCTTATGATAGTGGTAAAGAAGAAATTTCTATAAAATTCTACTGTGTTAAAAATTATTAATTTTGGTATGTATTATATTAATACTTAGTTTATTTCTGTAGTCCTTCACTACATATTTAAAGTATCGTAGGTGCTGGTTTCAGTAAATTTGTCTTCCTGGTTAAAGGCCTTATTCTCACATATCTTCTCGAGTTCTGTACACTTTTGATGCCCGGGAATGTTCAATTACAGTTAATAATTCCAAAAAATCCTCATCATCTGTTAAAACGCCAACTAATTCTTCCATTTTTTGTTACACTAAATTTTTATAACCCTACTTATATAATAATTACTGATATTTGGTGCGAAAGCAAACGTCAAATAACTAAAAATAACGTTGAGCTCAGTTTGAGCTCCCAACGCATGAGGGTTCAAGTAAGCTTCAAGTTGAGCTTGGCTCAAGTACTAAGCAGCTATTGTAAAACCCATTTACTGAAAAAGTTAAAGCTTAAGGCATGTTCAAAGTTGAGCTTAGCTTAAGCTATTATTGTAAAACCGGCCCAGTCATTTTGAGTGAATCCGCATTGGTAATTGAAAGATTACTGGTGAGTTTTATGTTTTCATATTAATATTATTATAGCAAAAATAATGTTTTAGATTCCCAAAGATGCAATTGATAATATTCGAAAAGAATCGGTTGGTCAATTTGGCAATAAAGTATATGAAACTGAACGAAAGATGCGTTTGACAGCTTCATTGTTTGGAAAAGTTATAAACAGGAGACCGCATACACTTTGTAACTCTTTCGTTAAGGCATGCTTGATGCCTTCCATATTTTCTACCGATGCCACGGAATATGGTATAGCCAAAGAAAGTGTGGCCATACTGAAATTAGAGTAAATGTTAGATATTATTATTCAACCTTCAGGTTTTGGATTGACGAACAGTATGGTTTCTTGGGTGCTTCGCCAGATGGTAATTTTGAAAATACTGTATTATACTTTTTTGTGTTATTTACATTTTCTTATGCAGGACTGGTTGGTCAAGATGCAATTGTGGAGGTGAAATGTATTTATGCCCCAGACAAAGACGCTCACAGTATCGAGAACTTGATTCCACTTCTAAAAAATTCCTTTTTAATTAAAAATAATAATGGCATATTATGCTTAAAACAACTGCACAATTATTATTATCAGGTAATTACTATTTTAATTTTATTTTTTAAAACATTTCAAATTTTTTATTTGTTAGATTCAAGGACAATTGAATATCACCAAAAGAAGTAAATGCTACTTTGTCGTTTATGTCAATGACAAGATCCATATTCATATCCAGATAATAGACAGAGATGAAAATTTCTGGATTTCAAAAATGTTGAATTAGAGGAAATTTGAAGAAAAACAAAAATGCGTTGATCCTCCATATATTACAAGAGCAATTACCCCTTATGAAGAAAAAAGAAGCTTAGTGAAGAAACGAAGAAAAGAAGAACACAGCACATGTGGAAATTTTGGATCCCCAACCTTCCACTTCAAGAACTTCAAATTTGGAAATTTTTGAATTTTGAAAGTACGTTTAAAATTTCTAATGGACATCAAAAAGAAGCCCAGCAAAATTTGGATACCCGACAGATATCAGGGAGCAACTAGTAGTTTTCACAACTTGTGACTGTCGACCTAGTCACACGAAAGTCGAACACTGCACTTTTAGTGGGTCAGCAATTATTTTACTAATTACTTGACGATTTTTGATCAACTTTAAAATTTTCTTAGTTAATTTTGTGTACAAATCACTCCGTTTGACATCTTCTGGGTTATCGAAATAGCTGTGAAAACACAAAGAATTTAAAACGTGTAACTTCAAAAGCTAAAAGTATTATACTTACTACATATATTTAATTAGTGTTTCTATTTAAACTATAATGTATGTACAAAAGTCAGAGATAAATTGTAAACAAACATTGTTATCCATACTTCTACTTATGTAATACTTCTAAAATTTGTAAACCGACCGCAAATTTTATATTTTACATCAATCCGAATTTTGAGTCACTTCATAACATTGTTTGTATAAAGTAAGCTTTCAGCAAAAAAACATTCAAATTTTACTCATTTGAAATTGGAAGCTAACCTAACTTACCGCGATTCATTGTCGAGTCAATTCTAGCACAAAAACTGATACAAATACATAACAGATCATTACGGCCAGTCAATTTTGCATTGTTGATCTGTTTCCGAAAGCAAAATGAATGAACTCCCACATGGTTAGACAAAGATTTCCATTGTTGGTAACAAAATTAAGTTTAGTTTTAAGTTTGTAAATATTTATTTTTAGTTTACGTTGAGTTTGCCAAGACAATTAAATAAACGGTAATGCTTCGGGTGGATAAACAATGTACTTCGGGTTAAGAAAAATGCCGCGACTCTTTAAACAATTCAAATGAAAGTGGTTAATGACACTTTACGTGTGTAGAAAGAAGTTAACGACAAAAAGTTCAACGAGCAGCAGCACATCTGTGCCTTCGAAGAATCCCAAAATCAGCACTATACGAGAAATCTGACAGAAAATCAAGAAAATGTTGATACCAATAGAAAGGCCATAAAAATTACTTCAAATAAAACGAGAAAGTCGAGTGGACAAGAATTTACTAACAAAATTACGTGAAAAAGGCCAAACGACGATCAATTGTCGTAATTAAAGTTTTGAAGGTAAATAATTAGCAAATAATCCAGGTCAACAAAAATCTCGTTGAGAAATAGTTTAGTGTTTTCTAAACAGCAAGTTTACGAAAGATAACCCGAACGTTTGAATGAGTTTCGCATCAAATTTTTTTTACTCTATAAGTTTCGGCGTTTTGACGTGAAATCATAAATTCTACATGAAAAAGCAAAAATATTTATTACAACAACAGAAAAACTAAAGAAAATATATAATTTCATTCGGGCCGAGTGGGCACGGACCTTCCCGAATGCGACATTTGTGAATTTTTTTAGAATTATGTGACATTAAACATCGACATATTGTTAGTATACAATATATTACACAAAATAATTAAACCTAACCTGCAAGTATATAATAAACAAGAAAATTTAACTTAGAATAGCTACCGAAGTTCCAATATCTTCGGTTCTCTTCTGCTCGTCTGGATCGGCATGGGTTTGTAAATGTCTGTTCAAACTCGCTCGTTTGGTACATTTGTAATCGCAAATTTTACACCCATAAGGTTTTTCGCCACTATGGCTTAGTAAATGACGTTTCAAACCGTCACTGCGAGAATATTTAAAATGGCAAATTTGACATTCAAACGGCTTTTCGCCAGTGTGAGTTCTTAAATGGCCCTTCAAACTTTGTCTCAGGGCAAATTTAAAGCCGCAAATCTCGCATTCGAACGGTTTCTCACCGGAATGTGTCCGTAAGTGATCTTTTAGCGTATACTTTAGAGTGCATTTATAATCACAAACATTACACCGAAACGGTTTTTCCCCGGTATGAATTATTAGATGTGCTTTCATATGTCCTTTATTATAACAGGTATAATCGCAACTATTACATTCGATCGGTTTTACCCCGGAATGAGTTAATAAATGAACTTTTAAAGTGTACCTATGAGAACACCGATAATCGCAAATGTGGCACTTAAAGGGCTTCTCGCCGCCATGACAGAGTAAATGACTTTGCAATTGTTCGTTAGTGGACACTTTATAACTGCAAATGTTACACTCGTACGGCTTCTCGCCGGTATGGGTTCGTAAATGTCTTCTCAAATTGTTCTGATGAGAAGACTTATAGCTGCAAAAGTTACACTCAAACGGTTTTTCGCCGGTATGTGTTCGTAAATGACAGTTAAAATCTCCTCTTCGAGAACTCTTATATTGACAAACGCTGCACTCAAACGGTTTCTTGCCAGAAAATCGTTTTTCGTTAACGAAAGTCTCTTCCTCTTTAATTTCGATGGAATGATGTAAGTCTTCCAGCTTGAAATCTACGTCATCCAGTTCTGTCTTAATTTTTTTGCTACCATTTTCCACTTCCTGCAATAATACCGCCTCGTTAATCAAAGTTATGTCTTCCGACTTGATATCCAAGTCTTCCTTTTTAATTTTATTGCTGTCATTTTCTAAGATCTTATTCATAGCTAATCACCACCAAAGCATCGAGTTGGCTCTGACGCCACGTTATCGTAAGGTGTCCAGTGGCGTACTTATGGGCGTATCCAAACTTGGAAGTTAAGAGGTACTGAAAATTATTAATGAAAACAATTATGACAGCCATGTTCACATGGTGAGAATAAAAAAGGTGTGTCAAGGGGCGTGATCAGTATGAGCCTCGCTCAGATGTTAATTACAGGGTAACTGTTAGAGCTGATTATATATTAAGTGATAGGAAGGGAAAGATTTTGATTTCGTGGGCGGAAGGGGCGTGGTTAGTATACTCAAAGGGAATAATTGAACCTATTATCGGTGTGGTTAAGATTGTGACTCCCAATGTTGAGGTTCGACTACGGGCAAAGTATTTCTGATCGTTTCCCTTCGGAAGGCAATGGCAAACCACCGAAATTCCTAAATCCCGAAGACAGGGGATAACGAATAAAACATTTGACACACTGAAAGGCCCTGCTTCAGCCATAGTTTTAAAGTTTGTATCTTTCAAACGTAAGAAAAGATTCGGTCGAGCATATGGATGCAGAAAGTAGGGTTAAAGAGCATATGGATGCAGAAAGTAAGGTTAAAGTGCAAATTATATTATTCAAATTTAGCAACGGAGATTCATGCGTGAACATTCCTGAAGTTCTCTCTGATTCTGATGATGAAAGAGAGAATGAAACGAAAATCAATCAATTTTCCATGATGGAAGAAGAATTAGACCAATCATTATAATTCCGACGTAATAAGTAAATTTTGAGTAATTGAATAAAAATATTCGTTCAACTTTGAAGTATTTTATCTCAGAATCTATTAAAATAGAGAAAGAAATGTTGTAAACAAAAATTTAGGGACTTTTATACCAAATAAAATTGACATTTTGACCGAAAAGGTAATTTTTCGCCCATATTTTCCAATATGGCGGTGCACGCGGCAAAGGCTCAAGGTCAAAAACTTAAGGTTTTCATTAGATCACCGAAATGGAGATCTCCACCAATTCTTATTATTTTATGACCTTCTGCATGGCAAAACTACCTTGCCTGCACAAATTACTCCCACGTTCAACATACAAAATGGCGGATTTAAATGGTTCAATTTAAAATAAAACTCATATTTCTTAAATATTTAATATTACAGGTCAAATATTGTAGCACAGGTGATTTTGTAGTCATCGATAATTCAAGATTCAAAATATAAAATGGCGGAATCAAAATGGCCGAGTTAAAAAAATTTTAGAGCAAATATTTCTTCTGAATTAAAATAAATTGAAAAATTACAAACAAAAATAGAAGAATTGTAACAATTTGAAAAAACAATTGAATTATTACACTAAAAGTAATTAAAATGTTGAACAAAACAGTTGAATAATTGTATCAAATAGCTGAATTTATTAAACAATACAGTTGATTATTGAATTGTTGACAAAAAACAATTGAATTGTTGACCAAACACAATAATTGAATTATTCAACAAAAAAACAATTCAATTATTAACTAAAAGTAATTACAATATTGAACAAAACCGCAAAATTATTAAAATCAATCTCATAATGCAATAAAAATTATTTTAATTAAACGCTAAAAACTGCTGATTAAACCGCTGTCAAAAGTTAAAAAAGTTTAGGCTTTGGCAAATCTGAAAAAAATGAACCACAAAGCTGAATTTTTAAACAAAACAATTGCATTTTGATAAAGCTTTTTTGCACAAAGCAGTAAAATCGTTGAAAAATCCGTTGCATTGTTGAAGAAACAGTTGAATTGTTGAATCAAGGATTATTGAATTGTTGACAAGAAACAATTGAATTATTCAACAAAAAACAATTGAATTATTAATTAAAAGTAATAAACATGTCTATTAAACCAAATAGCTGAATTTAAATCGTTTCATTCAAACTGTGCTAGAAGTTCCTTCAAAAACCCAAGGTTGACCCCACGAATCCATTTAAACCGCAGATTAAAACGCGAATCAAAATTTAGGTTAAATTGATATCAAAAGTGGTAGTATGATAGCACTAGAAAAGTATTTTTGAATTAAAGAAAACCGCGAAATTTTAATTAAAACACGAGAAAACCGCGAATTGAAGCGCTAATTCACATAAAACGGCGAATTTATTTCTAATTCAACCCCAAAACCGCAAAATCTAATATATATTTCTCAGTGTGTGTGTGTTCGTGTGTGTGTTCGTGTCCTTTGCGCTTCTGATTGGTTCGTTCATTTATTATACCAACCCAAAAGAAAAATTTTTCGACCAATGAAATAGTCGAATCGAGATATTCTTCCAACTTCAAACACAAGCTATTGCTATTCAAAGGTATTAAGAGGGATTTTTATCAAAGAAGAAAAATTTTATAAGCATTAATTTCTTTAAAAAATGAGGTTGTTTAAGCTTTCTCAACAAGAGGCTGTATTATCACGTTATGGATTTCGTTAAACCGATAATCCCTATGTACCAACTACAATTTATTATATATATAAATAATTATATATATCATCATATCTATAAACTAAAAAAGAAAAGATGTCCGAAATTGAATATATTGTTGTTGATGACGATATTAATGGAACGGAAAATATTAACGAGTGTCATAAAAGAAAGTTATCTATAACAGATATTTCAGAAACACCTTCGCCTAAAAGAATTAAACTTGGAAAGTCTTCAAATACGGCTCTTAAGCAAGAAAAATCTGATGAGCACTGAAAAAAAGCGGTGTGTATTTAACGAATTTTGTCGTTAATTTTACCACAGGTTTGATCCGATGTAAGATTCGTTAATATTACTACAGGTAGTTCGTTAATATTACGTAGGTAGTATTCGTAACATTTACGAATATTTTGTAATATTAACGAATATATTTAGTACTATTAATAACCAAAACGTGGTAATATTTACGAATATATTTGCAATATTAACGAATATATTTAGTACTATTAATAACCAAAACGTGGTAATATTTACGAATATATTTGTAATATTAACGAATATATTTAGTACTATTAATAACCAAAACGTGGTAATATTTACGAATATATTTGTAATATTAACGAATATATTTTGTACTATTAATAACCACAACGTGGTAATATTTACGAATATATTTGCAATATTAACGAATAAATTTAGTACTATTAATAACCAAAACGTGGTAATATTTACGAATATATTTGTAATATTAACGAATATATTTTGTACTATTAATAACCAAAACGTGGTAATATTTACGAATATATTTGCAATATTAACGAATATATTTTGTACTATTAATAACCAAAACGTGGTAATATTTACGAATATATTTGTAATATTAACGAATATATTTTGTACTATTAATAACCAAAACGTGGTAATATTTACGAATATTTTGCAATATTAACGAATATATTTAGTACTATTAATAACCAAAACGTGGTAATATTTACGAATATATTTGTAATATTAACGAATATATTTTGTACTCTTAATAACCCAAACGATAAAAGCATAAGGAAAAATAATAAAAAATATTTCTTTTATTTATTACTCATTTATTTAAACTTTCAACAAAACAATAACAATAAATAACAATAACATTAGATAAAAATAATATAACAACATTCAACAATAAATTTAATTAACATCTTTTAATAAATCAACCACTTCTTCTAGCCGTGGATAGCTTTCGTATTCCATTTTGTAATAGAAATGTGCCAAAAAATTCCATATTATTTTAGATGCATTCGGAAACTCTACATGAAAACATAAAATATCTTAAAGCAGGTATCAACAGCTTTAAGGAAAGTGTTGAAAACAAATTTGTGATCATGAAAGAAAACAATAATATCGCTTATACTGGATATATTATTTCCGACGCATATTATAAATGGTTGAACAGGGTCTTCCAATGTTTTGACATGTGCAATATGCTCATCAACTTCTTGCGTACAACTAACCAAATACACGAACGAATTTTGGGAATCTGCTATAGTATATTTGGAAGTTGATTTCTTCCCAGTTCCGTTCTGGTTGACTCGCTTGGCAGTTGGTGGTAATAATGCATGAAGGGCCCAGAACATCGTAGAATCTCTACAATCTATAAAAAAAAATTGTAAAAACTCTCTAGATTATTTATAAGATAAATTAACGAAGTAACCAATCAGACAGAAACAATTAAATTTCGCTATAACAAACCAAAAAGATGATTGGTTACTTGGTTAATAATAAAATTCTTCTAATAAATTCGTATCTTAAAGATATCTCAAGGCGAAGAAATCGAATATTATACGAATATAATTAAATACATACTTTCTTGTAAAAGAGAATTTTGGAGAAATGTCATTTGATTTTTTACGGCGCCGTCTTTCAAATGGTTCTTCAACAGTTTTGATACTGCGGCTAATGACAAGTTCCACCCGTCCAAAAGGCCATTGCCATCTTTTAGTAATTTAAGCCCATCAAAGTCTATCGAAATCTAAGAGAACATAAAATAAGTACCTACCTACTCTTACAAATTTAATGTTAAAATTATATGCTTACTAATCTATCTCCTTTAGGAGATGTGTACTGAGGCCATTTCTTGAAAACCTCATTTAATGATAAATTTTGCATATCAAGCAGGCGATATTCCCGACATGCTTGCCAACACCGATCAAACTCTTCGGCAGTTAGACGGCTAAATTTAATTAACCGTACCGATTCTTCAGCATCTTCTTCTGCGACTATTAAACATTTAATTTTAATAAAAACAAATCTATAGTTACGTTGTGCTGCTTACCAAGTTCTCCGTATTTCCTTTTTGCGGATTTTGAAGTGGAGGGACTCGCATTGTTAATTTTTAAAATATCCGTAACAGGTTTCCACTTCTTCTTTAAATTTTGATATTTATTATAAATTTTTCCTCTATGAGTTCCATTTCCGTTATAAAGACTCTAGAAAAAAATCGTTACAAAAAACATAAAATAATTTGATTTAAATTCTTACTAATCTTTCTGTAGGAAACATATCTACAATTTCATCAACAATTTTATCATTTTGCTTAATTGATAAACCTAATTGCATGGTTGAATAATAATTTGCGATTGTTTCGATCAACATCGATCTTTGCTGGTCGGTAAAACGCTGCACCAACTCATAAGCACCCTTAAGTGCTTTGCCATTTTCGGTTTCGGACAAAATTTCCTAACAGAAATATAACTTTCATTATTTTGAAGACACCGTTTGGGTGTCCCAAAATTTTCAGACCATTCAATTTCTTTTTCCTTATGTTTTGCAGTGACCACTGCAGGTGTTGATTCCTTCGGAAACGTTAAACATGGAATTCAATTGCCATTCTCCATTCTTTGAATTTATTTTGGAACACAATTTGTGCTCCAACATTTAATTTTTTTAACAGATCAAAGTGATAGTACTCCATAATTTCTAACACTTTAATGTTTATATCATTATCTAAAAAGAATTTACTTAAATACCTTTGCCGTAATGTGTCTAAACTCAAACTTACCATCGTAAAGGTAATCAATATATTTTACCAAAGTATCAGACCATGAAGACAATAAATTTCGAAGGTCTGCTTTGTCGGAATCTTCAATATTATTAAATGCCATTTTTAATTACTTGAAATACACTAGCTAAACACACGAATCACACTCAAACACTAACTGCTGGATGTTCCAACTAGGCTTTATATATGTTATATTTTTAACCCTTAAAGTTGGTAGTAAGCTGGTAAGCTAGGTTGGTTAGGTACTGAATACACTAACTTGAAGATTACAAGTTCTAAGACCTGAAATTATTTTTCATTTGCATTAATCTCTTTACAATACAAATTACTGTAATGCAGGTAAATACCTTTTTGGAAATTTGCAGCATTGTGTTTTTGGTTGCTAAAAGCTGTTTTACATTACGGGGTTGCTCACAAATAAGACTCCACGCATCTTGATCTCCTCCTTATTTATTAATTTTCAAAAATTTGAAAATTGAAAAATATATATATAAATTGTAAACATTAACAAGATATACGTGACGCACCCCGCCCTCATGGTCAGAAACCGACTGGTTGTGACGTAATTTGTGGACGACCCTACTAATTTAATCATCACAAGTTTGAATAAAATATGTCTTATATGGGATACAATTGAACTTTCTGTTTCAAAGTGAACGAAATTGCTTATCTGGTAGTATAGCGTATCTTGTAATAAATTTCATTCAAAAATTTTTCATTTGAAACGGTAGGTAATAAGTATAACTTTATTATGCTGAACTAAAATTCTTCTATGACTTCTACTTCATCATTAATAATAAATGGTTTCAGATCATCGCATATTCATTGTTTTTCAACCATTTCAACAGCAAGTGTTCAGTATTACAGATTTCAAACGATTCTTTGCATTGACTTATTAAATCCAAAATTTGTTTTGACTTCTATTTTCCATATTTTCTTTCAAACGCTGTAAAAATATCAAATAATGGATCGATAATATGTTCTACAATATTTATGCATATTTCGTTTGCATTTTTCTTGTAAAATTGAATTGTTATTATGAGATAGGAAGCTTTATTCAGTTTTAAAATTACCTAAAGCATGTCCTTGATTAAATTGAAAGCACTTGATGATTTTCATTCTTGGTAAAAATTTTGAGTTTTCATTGGCAAATCGTAACATTGATTGTTGATTAAAGTTAATCATTATTATTATATTCACATAAACGATTTTCTTGTTTTAAAATTTCTAAAATTTTAAAGCTAGTCACTCATTGTATATAAACTGTTTCAGTTTATTAAACCGTTTTTATTTAAGCTAATAAAAATTTCTAAACCCTTGATTACAAATGAAGCACACTTTTTAAATGAATTTTAAATTTCACGTAAATTTAATTTCAAATTAATTATACTTAAATAATTTTATATCTAAAAGTACTAGTGGAGTATTTAACAAATAATACCTATAAACCGTTATGTCAAATTTAACGAATAATACCTAAACCGTTGTGCCAAAAGTTGAAGTTACTTAAAGTTGTGTTACATTACACATATAATACAAGAAATTGTCATTGGTCCAAAATTGGCTTTCAAGAATATAGCACAATAAACTTTGAGTTGTAATAGTAACGAATAGAGAGTAACATTAACGAATACCACAACAATCTAAAATTAATAATAGTTACGAATGTGTCGTTAATACAACGAATTAGCGTTTAACGAATATCTTTCGTTAATATTTCGACCTACTTTAGTTAACTTTGAGTTGTAATATTAACGAATAGAGGGTAGTAATATTAACGAAGTACAATTTTACTACAACAGTCTCAATTAGTAATAGTTACGAAACTTTCGTTAATACAACGAATTTAAGTTTAACGAACGTCATTCGTAAATAGTACTACGTACTTTAGTAAACTTTGAGTTGTAATATTAACGAATAGTGGGTAGTAATATTAACGAAGTACAATTTTACTACAACAGTCTCAATTAGTAATTGTTACGAAACTTTCGTTAATACAACGAATTTAAGTTTAACGAATTTCATTCGTAAATATTACTACGTACTTTAGTAAACTTTGAGTTGTAATATTAACGAATAGAGGGTAGTAATATTAACGAAGTACAATTTTACTACAACAGTCTCAATTAGTAATTGTTACGAAACTTTCGTTAATACAACGAATTTAAGTTTAACGAACGTCATTCGTAAATATTACTACGTACTTTTTTCAGTGAGGAAGTAGCGGTCCAGAGAGAAGCAGTAAAAGACGGAAGGCGGAGCGAGAAAAGGCCCGTCGTGAATATATCGTTATAACTGAAGGAAACGAAAATACTGCCTTGATTCGACGTGAAGCTAATAGGTTGAGAATAGCCAATGCTAGAAGTAAAGAAAACGAAAATGCTGCCTTGATTCGACGTGAAGCTAATAGGTTGAGAATGGCCAATGCTAGAAGTAAAGAAAACGAAAATGCTGCTTTGATTCGACGAGAAACTAATAGGTTGAAAACCGCTAATGCTAGAAGTAAAGAAAACGAAGATGCTGCCTTGATTCGACGTGAAGCTAATAGGTTACGGCAAGCAACAGCACGAGTTGCGAAATGGTCTTTGTTGAAGAATGAAGCATTCAAATACGATAGTAATCTTGAATACGAAAATTACCATATAATTGGTATTGGAGGATTGACAGCAGTTTGTCCTCACTGCAATGCAAAAATGGATTGGCGAAACACCAGGAATGTGTTGTTCCGGAGGAAAAGTTCTGTTACCTAAACAATTTTGGTGTATGAGTACCAGCAATTTAAGGAATTTATTAGCAATTACATTCAATATTATCTTCTAAATCTATTATATAAAATTGAATGTTTGTTGGTTTGTTCGTCTTTAATAACTCCTAAACCGTTCGACCGATCCCAACCAAATTTTGCACACTTACTCTCTAGGACCCTAAAGAGGTTTTCCGCTAAAACCGGGACCGAAAAGCTTAATTTAAAAAAAGTGAAAAATTGCGGACGAGCATGAATGGATTAACGAGATTCCATCGCCAATACCTGTAATTGATATATGGTAATTTTACGTTGGTATATTCACATTCAGTACCTACACTATTATAAGTGATTTGAAATACTGGAGAAGAAAAGCTGTAGAGAAAATTGTAGAGTACAATATAAACCGTTCTGAAACACTCGACAACGGGAACACTAAAATCATTCTGAAACGCTCTAGCAACGGGAAGCAAGATTTCGTCGAGAAGAAAACCTTAAGCGAAGCAGGATACTGGAAAATCTAAATACTTCACACAAAGGCAAAGTATTTTAATTATAGGAGACCCGGGCGAAGCCGGGTATCCAGCTATTCAATCATTCAGACAAAGGCAGAGTTCCACCTTTTAATGAGACCCCGGGAAGCTGGGTATCCAGCTAGTTATTAAAATAAATCTCATACTATAAGTAATAGAAAATACTTTAATTAAACGCTAAAACTGGAAAAATTTTGTTCAAAAGTGAGCTAGAACCGGCTTACTTATACTACTAAAGCAGTTTAATTATTGAACCAAACAGTTGAATTTTTTAAACAAAACAATTGCATTTTTGACAACGTTGTAGCTTCTTTGCATAAAACAGCTGAATTGTAAAAAAACAGTAAAATCGTTAAAAATCTGTTGTATTGTTAAAGAAACAATTGAATTGCTGAATCATGGAAAATTCAAATGTTGAATACATACTTCAATTGTTGAATCAAAACAATCTAACTATTCAACAAGAAACAATTGAATTATTAAAAGTAATTAAAATGTTTAACAAAACATCTGATGCATGTTTCGACAAAGTAGTGGCTTTTTGAATAAAACAGTTGAATTGTTGAAAAATTTATTGAATTGTGAAAGAAAAACAAAACCGTAGCTTTTTTGAATAAAACCCTTAATACTTGAAAAACCTGTTGAATTGTTAAAAAAAATAGTTGAAGTGTCAAAGAAACAGTTGAATTGTTGAATCAAGAATAATTGCATTATCAAGGTTTCCACCGAACTTTTTAAAACAAATTTCCAGACTTTTCGAAACTTGGTAAACAAAATTCAGTTACGGATCAATTATTATTTAAAAAATATTTGAATTGTTGAACATAACAATTGAACAAACAAATTAATCAAATGAGCTTTATTTAACAACGCAGTTGCATTTTTGGACCAAGTAGTAGCTTTTTTGCATAAAACAGCTGACTTGTTAAAAAAACAGTAAAATCGTTAAAAAATCTGTTGTATTGTTAAAGATACAATTGAATTGCTGTATCATGGAAAATTCAAATGTTGAATACATACTTCAATTGTTGAATCAAAAACAATTGAAATGTTCAACAAAAAACAATTGAATTATTAAAAGTAATTAAAATGTTGAACAAAGCAGCTAAATTATTTAACAAAACAGCCGAATTTATTAAACAAAACAGTCGATATTTTAAACAAAACATCTGTTGCATGTTTTGACAAAGTAGTGGCTTTTTTGCATAAAACAGTCGAATTGTTGAAAAAAAAACAGTAAAATCGTTAAAAATCTGTTGTATTGTTAAAGAAACAATTGAATTGTTAAATCATGGAAAATTCAAATGTTGAATACATACTTCAATTGTTGAATCAAAACAATCGAACTATTTAACAAAAACAATTGAATTATTAAAAGTAATTAAAATATTGAATAAAGCACCTAAATTATTTAATCAAACAGCCGAATTTATTAAACAAAACAGTCGATTTTTAAACAAAACGTCTGTTGCAT
Organism: Lycocerus yunnanus; assembly: GCA_036346125.1. Taxonomy (NCBI): domain Eukaryota; kingdom Metazoa; phylum Arthropoda; class Insecta; order Coleoptera; family Cantharidae; genus Lycocerus; species Lycocerus yunnanus. The sequence continues at coordinate 116,412 of JARFIX010000129.1, forward strand.
GTTTTGGCAAAGTAGTGGTTTTTGCATGAAACAGTTGAATTGTTGAAAAACAATAGTAAAATCGTTAAAAATCTGTTGTATTGTTAAAGAAACAATTGAATTGCTAAATCATGGAAAATTCAAATGTGGAATACATACTTCAATTGTTGAATCAAAAACAATTGAACTGTTCAACAAAAAACAATTGAATTATTAAAAGTAATTAAAATGTTGAACAAAGCAGCTAAATTATTTAACCAAACAGCCGAATTTATTAAACAAAACAGTCGATTTTTTAAACAAAACATCAGTTGCATGTTTTGACAAAGTAGTGGCTTTTTGGCATAAAACAGTTAAATTTTTGAAAAATTTATTAAATTGTGAAAGAAACAACAACAAAAGAATATCTTTTGAATAAAACCTCTAATATTTGAATAACCTGTTGAATTGTTACAAAACATAGTTGAAGTGTCAAAGAAACAGTTGAATTGTTGAATCAAGAATAATTGCATTGTCAGGGTTTCCACCGAACTTTTTAAAACAAATTTCCTGACTTTTCGAAACTTGGTAAACAAAATTCAGTTACGGATCAATTATTTAAAAAATATTTGAATTGTTGAACATAACAATTGAATAAACAAATTAATCTAATGAGTTTTATTTAACAAAGCAATTGCATTTGTGGACAAAGTAGAAACTTTTTTGCATAAAACAGTTATATTGTAAATGGAACAGTTGAATGTTCATCAAAATGTTAGTTAAATTGTTGAAACAAAAACAATTTAATTATTAAATCAAACTGTTGAATAAAGTAATTGAGTTATATTGAACAAAACAGCATAATTATTTAACAAAAACTGGAATTGTTGAAGAAACAGTTGAATTATTAAACATTGAAGTATTAAACAAACTAATTGAATTATATTAAATAAAACAACTGAATTTATTAAACAATACAACTGTAGCATGGAACTAAACAGCCAACTTATTGAACTAAGGAGCAGAATTATTTAACAAAACAGTTGAATTAGTTAGCAAACAGTTCAATAGTTAAAAAAACAATTGAAATGCAAAACAGTTGAATTATTAAATAAAACAGCTGAATTATTGAAATAAACAGCAAACTTATTTACCAAACAGTTGAATTGTTGAGCATAAAAATTAGAAGTATTATAACATTCATCATCATCAACGGCTATATCATCCACCGTCGGATATGAGCCTTCCCCCATTTTCCTCCATTGCTGTCTAAACCCTGCTTTCTGCATCCAGATTCTTCCCATATATCTCTTCGCGTCATCTGTCCACCTTGTCAGTTCTTCTCTTTGGCTTCGTGGTTTCCACTCAATTACTCGACGGATCCATTTAATATCATTTATTTTATTTATCAATTGTTGTAGCTCCTCCTTCTTTTTTGATATTAGGATAATGTCATCGGTAAATCGTAAATGATTCATTCTTTCACCATCGATAACAATGAATTGTGAATTCGGGATGAGTTCTCGATGTAGATCTGGCGGAGTGTTGATTCGGTTAACCTTTCAGGATACTTTATAACCCAAGCGCTTAGACGTAAAGGAACCTACTCCTTGTCGATCCTCTGGTTATCCCTCCTTACGAGATCACAAAGAGTGATCAGAACTCTTCCTCTATCGATATTTGCTCCCTCTGAAATTATGCCGATTCGATACCCCGAACCTGGGGCGGTTCCATATTTTCTATTACTACCGCTTCCTCCACGTCTTCTAACAATGATTTATGCAGACTATTTGCATGTTTATACAAAATCTTCTCTTGTACCTTGATCAAAGAGGTTACTCCAATTATTACTTTCATAAACACATCCTCCCAATTGGTTCTTGTATTAGGACCCAACAAGGACATCAATACTTTTTCCCTATTTCAAACAACTTCGGAGATACATATTCTTCGAGTTTCTTTGCAATTAACTTGTCACTTGACGGCATCATGTCGTTTCGAGATATTTTTGTTGCTACAATTATTGGAGTACTTCTGTACTAAAATAAAAAATTCACAATCTGATGTTCCAGCGACAAGCTCGATTCCTCGTTAATCGATTCCGGACGGTGTCGACCAACCTATGGCATTCGTCCATATCTTGAACGATGGACACTTTTTAACAAACAATATGGGCACACCGTACTAAAACAAAATGTTTATATAATTTCACGTAATTCTATTGTTACTTAAATAACTTACGAATCCATTTGGTTTAAATAAAAATGTTTCTTTCAAAAGAAAAACAAATTAACAAATCTAATTATAACCTATAAACAGCACATTATTAAAAATTATGTTATCAGACAAGAATAGCAATGAACAATTGCTGTTTATTACAATTTATAACACTAAATTACAAAATACTGTCGAAAAATTTTCACCCCTTCAAAAGTCAGTACAAAACGCGGGTAAATATGTTGACGTTTTATAAAATTCACAGTACTGCACGATAGCTTTTATCCAATAGAATTTATAGTTTTTTCTGAGGTTTTTTTCTATTTCAGCAGTTTGTTCGATTTTCCGTGGGGTTGATATTTAATTCTTGTGTTTTATTTTCTGGTGGGGTTATTTTGTATTCTATTTAGGTAAATCAGGTTTTCGTAGAGAAAATACTGTATCCGTTACATGTTTATTTTAAATTTTCTTCTTTTCGTAAGGCAGAATCGGGAAACTTAAAATTGCTATTTTAAAAATTATTAGCTTTTCATTGAAATTTTTGTAATTAAAAACAATTGAATGTTGTTACTTAAAAATGTAAAACGTGTTATTATAGAAAATTAATCATCGGTAGCAACAAAGATGCTAACGAAGATGAGTTTTCGAATGATATTGTAAGCCACATTTACTGGTGGATTTGTAGTCACAAATTTCACATGCAAAAGGTTTCTCCCCTGTATGAGTTCTTAAATGCAGTCTCAAGGTTCCTTTCTCTGTGCATCTGTAATCACAAAATTCGCAAGCGAACGGTTTCTCGCCACTATGAGTTCTGAAATGTTTTTTTAAATCTCCACTTCGTTTACATTTGTATTGACAAAATTTACACAAAAACGGCATCACCCCGGTATGCGTTATGGAATGAATTCGTAAGTGCTCCTTACGTGCACACTTATACTCACAAAGTTCACATTTAAACGGTTTCTCGCCGGTATGGGTTCTGGAATGGATTTTCAAGTTTTGTTTCTGAACACATTGAAAATCGCAACTATCGCAAGTGTACGGTTTTTCACCAGTGTGTGTTTTTAGATGAATCTTTAAGCTTCCTCTCCATGAACATTGATAATCACAAATTTCACATTTGAACGGTTTCTCTGCACTGTGAGTAACCAAATGCATTTTTAAAGTTTGTTTTCGTACACATGTATAATCACAAACATCGCAGGTGAAGGGTTTTTCCCCACTATGTATTCTCAAATGATGGTTTAGGCTTCCTTTCTGGGCACATTTATAGTCACAAATTTTACATCGGAAGGGTTTCTCGCCAGTATGAGTTAATAAATGTAGTTTCAAGTTTTCCTTATGTGCGGTTTTGTATTCACAAGTCTCGCAACTAAACGGTTTTTCTCCCGTATGCGTTCTCAAATGACTTTTTAAATTTTCTTTACAAGCACATTTGTAGCCACAAATTTCACATGTGAACGGCTTTTCTCCAGTATGTACTCTCAAGTGATGTTTCAAGCTGCCTTTCTGTGTACATTTATAATCACAAATATGACATCTGAACGGTTTCTCGCCAGTGTGGGTTCTTAAATGCATTTTCAAGCTTTCCTTTGTGCAAATTTGTATTTGCATATTTCACACGAGAAAGGCTTCCCAGTATGAGTTTTCAAATGACTTTTAGGTTTTCTTTACGTACACATTTGTAACTACAAATTTTACATGCGAACGGTTTTTCCCCGGTATGGGTTCTCAAATGAACTTTTAAGCTCGACTTATAAGGACATTTCAAACCACAATATTGACAAGTAAACTGTTTCTCTTGTTTGCGGTTTACATTCTCTTCCGGTTCAAATTTAACGTTAAAGGCTCTTCTTTAATATCAATCGCATGATGCAACTCTTCCACCTTGAACTTAATTTTTTCTTCTTCTTCCGTCTTGATTTGGTGGAGATAGTCGAATGGCTTTCCTGTAATAATCAAACAGGCAATAAATAATTAGTAAAATAAACTTAGGAACATTAAAGTTTATCGTGTTAAAAAGTTTAGAAATAATAAAATTTTAAAATTGACAAATTGTAGCTATTTTAGTGCGGCAGATACTTGGCCTCTACTCGTTTTTAAAGAAACAAATGCTACTGATAATGATTTATAAATCATCGGCGAATTTGAAAGTAAATACTGCAGTTTTATAAAACCTTTCTTTGATTTACGGCAGAAATTTGAAAAAGTCATCATGCGGACCATTGCCCCGAAAACTAGATTTCAAAATGTTCGACGTTTTCGAACAATCATTCATTCTGCGGTTTATTGCTAATGTTTCACTTCGATTTAATATTTTGAGATGAAAGTCCCTGCAGTCCACGCATACTTTCTTTTCGAAATCTGCACGTTGGAATTTCAAAATGTTCGCTGCTCTTTTTCCCAACAATCAATTCATTCTGCGGTTTATTACTAATGTTTCACTTTCGATTTAATATTTTGAGATGAAAAAGCGCCTGCAGTCCACCGCATACTCTCTTTTCGGAAATCTGCTTTACGTTGGAATTTCAAAAATGTTCGGCTGCTCTTTTCCGAACAATCAATTCATTCTGCGGTTTATTGCTAATGTTTCACTTTCGATTTAATATTTTGAGATGAAAAAAGTCCCTGCAGTCCACCGCATACTTTCTTTTCGAAATCTGCTTTACGTTGGAATTTCAAAAATGTTTAGGCTGCTCTTTTCAACAATCAATTCATTCTCAGGTTAAATTATCTAATGTTTCACTTTCGATTTAATATTTTAATGAAAAGTGCCCAGTCCAAATGCATACTTTCTTTCAAGAAATCTAACTTTACGAAATTGGTAATAAGAGTTTATAAATTTTATCTCGAATATCAATCACATCAAATAATACAGATCAGAAATTATCAATTTATTTTTAAACGAATTGTTATATAATTAAATGGATTCGAATAATGAATTTCTATCAAAATTAAAATTTACACTACAATTGGTTACTCGGGAGGGTGTATATAAATTTTGAAGGATCGGAACTAACCAATAACATCAACATAATATTTTAACATCAGATTTGCTGTTTTGGCAGTAAATTGGGTAATTACATATAAATCTTACCATTTTTTGGGTTAACTTGAGAAATACAACATACACTGAAGTTCACAATAAAAAAAAACTACACTCTTGGAACTATAAGTGGGCTAAGCTAAAATTGTTATGTATAAGATTTTCTGTAAAGAAGTGGACATTTTATTTCTTGAAGTTCCTATTAGCATTAATTAAATCAGTTATTACACTTACGCCCATTTTATTTCATTTTTTATAGGTTATGTATATTCGAGAAATGACATCTGGATCGTACAATACTATTATTCCCCTGCCATCTAGGATTCGTATATAGTAACTAATGTTTTGTTAGTAATTAGCAGAGTACCTATAGGATTTATCAAGCTTTTCCTTGGTTTCGGTGATGGTTTTTTACGCAAAAAATAATGCTTAATGAGCACAAATTCACAATTTTTTTCCATTTTCGTCTAAATTCACAAGATTTTCTGTCAATGGCTGTCAAACACAAACTAAATGACCTAACTTACTCAAAATTTGACAGTAGTCTATTGACAGATTGTAGGTCACAGGAATAGTGTTTGAATATGAAAAAGTTTTTTTTAACAAAAATTTGATCCGTTTATTATACTGCAATAACTGAAACATTTTATTTACTCAAATTGGGGTTAAAATTTACAGTACAGAGCAGCGGTAATTTCCCACCTCCACCCATGCACTGCGGCGCCACTGTTAACCTCGTATACGTTAAGAGATGGCGCTAATAAAATATGAATGTCAAAATTGCAGATGTCTCACCACGCCAATTATTAATACATTGAAATATCATTTTTGTTATTAAAATTGGGCTTTAAAAAGTGTTTGTGCCATAAGCAGTGTGTTTTGTTAATTTATAATTGATACTCATCAGGGTTTCCCAGCAGAAGGTGAACAAGTCGATTTTTAATGATCGAATGCATCAGTGTTTTTAATACCGAAGAAGTTGATCCAGAAAATGGTAAGATAAATTATCGCATTGCTTCCTCTATATAATTCTCTATTTATGTTGGTATAAAACTCTCAAGAAGGTCGAGTCACCTGTCCGATTAATTACCTTCCAGACGGTAGGTCTGGGTGGCCAACTAAGAGATGATGCCGGCTGTTTATCGGAAACTTAGCATCCCACAGGTTTGGGAAAAATAATACATCTGCAGTTAGGTAAAAGTATAACGTAAGTCATAAAATGCGTTTTGTGTTATTAGTACCAAAATGTTGTAAATTTTACGATCAATGATTGCTATAATAAATGAAACCTTACTGAAAATTGTATAGTTTTGTTCTTTTACCAACAAATTTTGGAGATTAAATCTACCGCATATTAAAGACATTTCTAAGGTGGCCGTTTATCGTATTACAGTTCGTAAATTGTTCCAATTTTCTTTTAATATTTTAACAAGACTCAAATATTATAACAGAGTTGAGTTCAGGTGCTCAATTACAGAGTGTAACCGAATAAAAGCTGTAGCCTGCCGATGTCCACGTTATGTTCAATGTTCTAGTTAGTCAACTGTTGCTTGTATGGACGGAATTTAACTTTAAAAGATTATAATTCTAAACAACGTCATGGATTGGATGATCCTAAGCGTAAATAAGATATTGTATTCAAAGTTTACGAATGGAAGTCAAATTAGAAGATTTCATCATTCCATTGATATTAAAGAAGAAGATGATCGATTTTAGATCTCAACAAATAGAGAATTTTAATTCGATTTTTTAATAACAAAATCTTAACGAAATAAGTCAACCAATTGTACCTTGTTTTATCGACTACTGTTAAACAAGTGTTCAACACTTCAAAACCGGATTAATTTAAAGTGTCAAAATATTGGATTTCAATCCATTACCTAAAAAGAAATGTCAGTTAAATACATTGAACTAAATAAATTTTAAAAGACGCCAGAAACTCGTAGGACTCATTGGTTTGCTGAGAATCTACCGGATTCGTGAAATGAACCTTGTTGCTCGACCTTGTATCTAATCCTTTCTAGTTACATTTTATTTATTTTGCTTACTGCTGTTGTGTTCCCAAATTTTATCATTTAAAGTTTAATTTAACGGATAAATCAATTTACTAAATACAAATATTAACTAAAATAATAACACAACCAAGTCTAAAGCTTAGTTGTAGGACAGACTCAATATCCCACATGATGTTTCTTTTGAGGTTAAGAAATGATGTTTGGGATATATTGAAATCTTGAATCCTTCAGTTTGTTTGCCAGTCGAATCGTTAATTGCGAATGAAACCAGTATGACAGGCATTGCTATTTGTAATGTGACTTTCCAGTGTGCAAACGAACACCCAAATTGTCAATTCATGACACGATTAAGAGGTAACCGTTAATGCAGTAGTCAAAACGTTTAGTACGTGATCACAGAATATTTATCGAAATTTAAATTAAGCTTGTTGTAGTGGCACCACCGGTGAAGGCTATCAAGATCTTGTAATAATAACAATTCTGAATGGATTTAATTGCTCTGTATATTTTAAAGTGTCCAAACAGCAGATACCAACTGTTTTTGATATACTGGCAAACATTACAAACAGCAAAATAATCGAGCAAATGTAGTTTGCATCATTCCATTGATATTAAAGAAGAAGATGATCCGATTTTAGAATATCAACAAAATAGAGAGGTAAATTATGAACCATATTTTATAATATAAGAAATATACTTAAGAGCCGTTAACTCGGCCGGAGGTACACCACTTTTTGAGTTTGACTGACTTTTCAAACAAGTGTTCAACACTTCAAAACCGGACACGAGTTCCAATTGAAAGTGTCAAAATATTGGATTTCAATCCATTACCTAAAAGAAATGTCAGTTAAATGTATTTCATTGAAACCTACAACTAAATTTCAAAGAAGACGCCACGAAACTCGGTAGAATATTTGGTGGTATCGTTGCTGATATTTATGAATCTACCGGGACTCGTGATCGTGAACCTTAGTATCGCTGTCGCCCCTCTTCGGTTCATCTAATCCTTTCTGTTTTAGATGTATTTAATTTTGTTGACTGCTGTTGTGTTCCAATTGTATGTTTTTTAAAAATTTAATTTAACGGATAAACCAATTTACATAAATACAAATATTACAGCATAAAATAATAACACAAACAAGTCTAAAGCTTAGTTGTAGGACTGTTTCTTTTGAGGTTAAGAAATGATGTTTGGGATATATTGAAATCTTGAATCCCATTCAGTTTGTTTGCCAGTCGAATCGTTAATTGCGAATGAAACCCCGAGTATGACAGGCATTGCTACTTTGTAATGTGACTTTCCAGTGTGCAAACGAACACCCAAATTGTCAATCTCCATGACGCGATTAAAGGTAACCGTTAATGCAGTAGTCAAATACGTTGAAGTACGTGATCACAGAACATTTATCGAAATTTAAATTAAGCTTGTTGTAGTGGCACCACCGGTGAAGGCTATCAAGATCTTGTAATAATAAACAATTCTGAATGGATTTAATTGCTCTGTGTATTTTAAAGTCGTCGGCAAACAGCAGATATCAACTGTTTTTGATATACTGGCCTATAACCTTTATAAACAACAAAAATAATATCGGAGCACAATGGGATCCTTGAGGAACACCAGGTGACACTAAAATATCCGTAGAATGGTAATTTTTAATGCGCACCTTTTGTTTCCTGCCTACGAGATTACTACCGAGCCACTTAATTATCAACCGACCGAACCACAAGGCGACAATTTTCGATAGGAGAGCAGAGTGAGATACACGATCAAATGTCTTGGAAAAATCTGTATACACAGTGTCGACATGCATACGACAACAGCAGTAACGAATTACAACAAGTTTGTAGTTGTCGAGCGGCTTATGCCGATTAACCACAATGTGCATCTTACTAGCCGACAGAAGTTGTACTGCAACTAATTTATTCGATAATTTACGAATCGAGGACTGAATAGAAATACCCTATATTTTCTGATATCGCAGCGATTGTTTTTTAAAATGGCCGTAATAAAGCTTTTTTTCTAAATGCTCGGAAACTGGCTAGTCAACAATGATAAAAGGAAGATATTATAAATAATAAATATAAAACAGTCAAATTAATCAAAATCCTGTTGAATTGATAAAAAACAATTGAATTGTTCAACAATCAATTAAATTATTTTAACCAAACAAGCTGAATTGTTGAACGAAACTTTTTAATTTATTAAACAAAGCAGTTGAATAGGTGAAAATTATGTTAAATTGTTAAAGAAACTGTTGAATCGAGGATAATGATTGTTGAATTAAAAAACAATGGAACTATTAAACCAAAAATAATAAAGTCGTCAAACTAAAAATAATTAAATTGTCCGGTTGAATTTTGGAACAAAACAGCGGAATTATCGAACAAAAGAACTGAATTATATTGATCAAAACAACTGAGTTATGGAGAAAGGATAATTGAGTTGTTGAACCGAAAGCGACTGAATTATTAAACCAAAAGCAATTAAATTATCAAACCAAAAATATTTGAATTGTTGAAAAAAACAGCTGAATTTATTAAACAAATGCAATTGAATTATTTAACAAAACAATTGAATTATTTATTAAACAGTTGCAATTACGTACAAACTGTTGCAATTGATCCCAACGACTGCATCGTAGTGAACATCACAATCATGTGCGTTACAATAAACTGTTGAGAAATACTTAGCAAACAGATCGACACGTTCTTGGCCCGAGTTGGAAAATTCACCATCGAGACATACAAAAGCCAGATAATCTTTGACTTTTTTTGCAATCGTTCATATATCGTCAAAACACTTTAGGCTTCATAACAATAACTTCTTTAGGTGCCCTTTACCAAGAAGTAGATGCAGAAGGATTACCAAAATTTTGCCACGGTGATAATGATTCCGTTGCTGACGATGGTTATAATATCTGTAGCGATCTGATACCGAACAAGAACGATGAAAACAGTAGTTCCACGAGAGGGGCTTGGTTTAAATTTTACTATGGTAAAGATGGTACAAAATCTCTTTCACTAAATGTCGGAACGCATAGACAAAGTATCGTTGCTCCTCTTTCGGGAGTTTTGGGAACGGCAAAGATTCTAATGATTGATATCGAACCTTTGGTTACAGCAGTGTATCCGATGCGACACGGACTTGCATTGTGGTCTTCTGTTGGTCACAATGGATTCATCCGAAGCCAATCCTTCCAAAGTATTGTAATGTGATTTTTTTTGAATTGTAGCCCACCCCAAATTTTCGTTCCGTCATTTTATAAATTTTTACAAACTCTGAATTAATTTCGCATTTAGTTAGGTTGATGTCAAGTTTTATTCCGTGGAAGAAGTTTTGAATTTATAATTTCATTTATCGCCAGACAAGGTTAAACAAGTCGAAACGTGCTCAAAGCAGCTGCAACTTACAGCTGCTAGTAAGCGGCTTTCCGATTGGTCCAAGCGCGTTCATGCCATCCCTTCTTCGAAAAGCTTAAGATTGACTCTTCAACCATCAACGAGTGAACATCGTAAAGTTAGAGGCAAAAATGTGTTGTTAGTTTTGTAGACCGGTGACGTCAAGCTATTAATGAGATACGAGTGCCACCAAATTTTAAGTGCCGTTTTTACCGTGCGTAGTATGTTAATACGCCTATTTACCCGTGTTTGGGGAGAATTATCATTATTGGTGCACCAAATCGCTCTTTGTCGTTCCGTGTTTGGAAACAGCCCGCTGAGGGGAAAAGTTAAGTCATCACCGTGTCCAGCAACATTACAAAATCACCTTGCGTCTCTACAAATTTCAAGTCAATGACCCCGTTTACAACCGTCACACCTGATTGTCAATACCGCCGTCAGGATAAAGCAAATTCGATCGCCACAGCTGGATCGCAATATTTAAGGTTAGTTATGTACTTTCGATTAATCAGTGCATTTTCGCTGTGATAAATTTTAACAGTGCTACGTCATCATTTTGTTTAGTCAATTTTTGACACATCTTTCGCGATTTAATTGTAAAAGTGACCACGAACGCCATCTGCGGTCGTCGGCCGAAAGCATTAGCTTTTGTTTTGATTTGTGATCATATGTTACCTGTCAAACTTTTAAGTAACTTTAAATTTTCAAGAACATTTACGTTTGTTTGTTTAGTAATCATCGGTTTACTACCAATACCGTTAATAAGTTTTGTTTGTAATAAATGCTAGTTTTACTTATAATAAATTTTAATATTCAGGCGAGTGCACTCCTACATTATTTTGAACTGATGTATTGTGAATGTTACAACCTATGGTTGTTGTGTTTTTATATTACCTGTATTATATTGTTGTTTACCGAACCTGTGTTTGTTTGCTTTTGTATTCTTTTGCAGATCCTAGTTGTGAAGCTGTGCGAGCGAATTACGCTTTATCAACGGTAGGTACAGGTGGATAATTTTCAGCATCTCGTTTTTAAAGGTGTATCGGTCTAGTGTACGATACATTATTATTACTTCTAATCACACTAGTGGCGCCCTTGGAATTTTTCCCATATCGAGACGATCGCGATTTCGACGTCCCCATTTATTATTTTTTTTGAGCGCACACAACCCCAAAATTTATACTTTCTCGTTATACTCACACCTCACGACGAGTTAGTCGGCACCTTTCGGCCTTTGTTACACCTGTGTGCGCCGAAGACGAATTTCGCCCGTAACAGTATTTAAGTCCTCGCTCATCAATTTCTCACATTTAGTTGCATTTTCTTCGGTAATATCAATGTGTCAGTTTGAATTTGCAGTATCTTAGGCAGTTTGCATGTCATTTACTTACAAAACAAAAACCAATACTGCCCTGTGGAACTCTGTCATCACTACTGAGTTCATCAGATGTTACACCATAATAATCTATGCGATTTTTATTTATCTTGCGTTTATTCTTATAAATTTCCCTAAATTAACTATTAGCTTAAGATTTACATTTAGTTTGTCTTCAAAATATATTGCAGTGTTCAGGCTCGTTACGATCCAATTTCAAGTCGGTTCATAGTCGGCCTTCAGCGAGAAGAGGGAAGCCGGAAACAATTAAAACGAATTATTTGTAATTTGCAGGTTACGTAACTTACCACTAATCATTGTTGATTTGGTTCTTTTGGGAAAGCTTATGTGAAAACATTTGACATCGTAAAGAACAAACAATTTGCATTGTTGATCTTATTCTACGAAACCATAGGAATGGAATCAAATTTCCATTGTTGGGAAGAAAATCGAGTTTAGTTATAAGTTTTTTAGTTTAACGGGTTGAAGTTGAGTCCACCAAAACATTTAATAAGTAGTGCTTGGTAAAAACAATATATGTACTTCAGGTTAAAAAAGTGCTGAGACTCTTTTAAACAATTAAATGACAGTGGTTAATGGAACTTTATGTTCACATGAGCATTAGGATGTGTACGAACAAGTGTAAATTTTATTTTAAAAATGATTTTATATTTTTATTATTTATTTCAATGTCAGTATCGACTTCGGGCACAATAAAAAGTATCAGCATAACAGTTCGGCTGAAAAGTTCATATCGTTTTGAAGAAAAAACATTTTTTGACAAATTCAACTTTACTATTCAAGGTTGTTGCCTTCGAGGTGATACACCGATTATAGCGACCTTCCAATTTTTCGATACCATTTTTGTAGTACGATTTCACTTTAGCCTCAAAGTAGGCTTCCGTTTCAGCGATTACCTCTTCATTGGGGCTAAATTTCTTTCCAGCGAGCATTCTTTTGAGGTCTGCAAACAGGAAATAGTCGCTGGGAGCTAAATCTGGAGAATACGGTGGGTGGGGAAACTATTCGTAGGCCAATTCATTGAGTTTGACCATCGTTTTCATCGACTTGTGACACGGTGCATTGTCTTGTCTCAGCTATCTCGATCAACTTTACTTTACGGTCATTCAAAATTATTTTATGTTTTCGTCTGTAACGGCCTCTTTTGAACGTTCACTGCGCTCATCATCTTTGATGCTCATATGGCCTGTACGGAATTTAACAAACCACTTACGAATGGTTGCTTCCGCTGGAGCAGAGATCGGATAACACTTATCAAGCCAAGTTTTTAAAACAGTGTTTCGTTAACACACGAAATTCCTTTTCCAATAACAAAAGTTGCTTTACTCAAAATGCTATAACTCACGTACCAATTGTTCGATTGCTGTCAAATTTTGACATGTATCGTTTAAAGGTTGGTTCTCATTGAAAATCATATGAACTTTTCAACCTTGCAATAATGTTGCATTCTAAGTCACTAATGTTCGTATTCACAAACAAAGTAATCAACCTAATAACGATTTATTTTTTACAGGAAATTCCACATCATGCAAATAGCCCCGTTCAAATTAAGACAGAAGAAGAAATGGAATTCAAATTGGAAGATTTGCACCATTCCATCGACATTAAAGAAGAGACTTCTGTTGTCGAATCTAAATCGAATAGAAATTGCCAACCCAAACCCCAAACAAGTGGGAAAAAACTTGTATGGAAATTAATTTCTTTCAGAACCGGTAACGATGACGAGTTATATTCATGTGAAATTTGTGACTTTAAATGTGACACTGCGGTAAAATTAAACAGTCATTTATTTACTCATACCAAAGAGAAACGCTTGGCATGCAAAATTTGTGCTTTTAAATGTAACAATGAGAGATCTTTAAAAGTGCATTTATTAACCCATACAGAAGAGAAACGTTTTGCATGCAAAATTTGTGATTATAAATGTAACGCTAAGGTAAATTTAAAAATGCATTTAGTAACCCATAGAGGGGAGAAATGCTTTGCATGCGAAATTTGTGATTATAAATGTAACGCTAAGGGAAATTTAAAACTGCATTTATTAAGACATAGAGGGGAGAAATGCTTTGCATGCGATATTTGTGACTATAAATCTAACTATAAAAGATCTTTAAAAATTCACTTATTTACTCATACAGGGAAAAACCTTTGCATGCGAAATTTGTGACTATAAATGTAACACTAAAGGATCTTTAAATAGTCATTTATTTATTCATACGGGGGAAAAACGTCTTGCATGTGAAATTTGTGACTATAAATGTAACACTAAAACTATGTTAAATTATCATTTATTAGCTCATACAGGAGAAAAACCGTTTGCATGCGAAATGTGCGAGTATAGATGTAAACGTAAAGTAGCTTTAAAAGAGCATTTACTTACTCATACAGGCGAAAAATGGTTAGCATGCGAAATTTGTGACTTTAAATGTAACTATAAAGGATCTTTAAGAAGGCATATATTAACTCATACGGGAGAGAAACGCTTTGCATGCAAAATGTGTGATTATAAATGTACACGTAAAGGAGCTTTAAAAGTGCATTTATTAACACATTCAGGAGAAAAACCGTTTTATTGTGAAATGTGTGACTATAGAAGTGCCACTAAAGGATCTTTAAAAAGGCATTTATTTACTCACTTAAGCGAGAAACCGTTTGCATGCGCAAATTGTGACTTTAAATGTAACTCGAAAGGATATTTAAAAAGGCATTTATTAACTCATACAGGGTAAAAACACTTTGCACACGCAAATTGTTACTATAAATGTAAACGTAATCCCCTACGTGATCTATCTATTAGATAAATTAACGAAGTAACCAATCGGAGGGCAGCAAAACAATCAGAAATATGATTGGCTACTTCGTTAAGTTATCTTACAGATATCTCTAGGTGAAGAAATCGGGCATAAATAAATGTTCCCGAAAAGTAATTTTAAAGTGTAGGTAATAATTTTGAATTTTGCCGCCAACAAGTCAGTAAAATAGGAATGATTATGTTTATGTTGTCTTATGTGAAGCGTTTTATGTTATACCGTTATACCCTTAGGGAACGTCCATTAATTACGCGAGCTCAAAATGGGGGGGTTCGGTAAAATATCACCAAATCCTATTTAAAGGGAGGACGTCAATGAAAATCTCACGTCAACTTTGTAATTCAGAGAATATATTGTAATGTTACGATTACATGAATTCCAGAATTTAGTCACTTCACGACATTTTTATATTAAGTAAGCCTTCAGCAAGTACCGGTAGAGCCCGAAACATTTAAAATTTAATTATTAGAAATTAAAAGGTAACGTAACTTACCAGGAATTAATGTCAGGTCAATTCCGTTAAGACACATTCAGCAAATACAAATTAGTTCATCAATTGCATTGTCGGTTTGTTTCCGCAAAGCCGGAAATGGACTCTCACATACATGATTTCCACTGTTGGAAAAAAATCAAGTTTTAATTTTAAGTTTTGCAAATATTTAGATTATAAGTTGAGTTAGCCAAGACAATGTAGTGCTACAGATAGGTAAACAATATCTCGAGTTAATCAAAGTTTTGAAGTTAATCAAAGATTAATGAAACTACTTGGGTTAAAAAGTTCAACCGCCAGCAGATTCGACTAAAAACGCTTTTGTGCATTAAACGAATCCCCACTAACAATCTTTAATAATATTAAAATTAAACACCATGAAAATGTCACGGAAAACATCCGAGTGGACGAAAATTTAGTAACAAAATTGTTTAGAAAAAGACAATCAATTGAAATAAATAAAATTTTCGAGAAATTAAGTTTTCACGAAATGGTAATGAGAAAAGATAAAAATACGAGGGACCAAAAAAGTTACCATTATTGTGTAATCCTCATTGGTCGTTCGTGCAGTGGTGTGACGAGATTGGCCAATAGCAGTGAAGACAGTCGACAGACACCGAGCGTTTTTTCGAACTTTTAGTCAGTTAATTCCAGGAGCTCAACAGTTGATTACAATATAATTTATTTAGTAAAGTTGAATTTTACTTTGTGTAAACCCCCAGTTTATAAAACTTTGAAGTTATCGGTTTGTATTTGTTGAATGTGGTTAACGGACAAATAGAAGTAACAGTTTCAATTTGTAAAATATTAAAAATTTAGGTTTAAACCATAACCACACTATAATACATTATTATGACAGATACACTGTAAAAAATTATTGGTCTCCGGTGTGGAAGAAATGGTAGGGCAAATCTCACCAAGAGTGAGGGGGCTAAATTTAAAGTAAAACATCTCGCGTAATTAATGGACGTCCCCTTATTTATAGATTTAAGTTATGTGAATAAAAGATTGTTTTATGAATTTTATTAGTTTTATGTTACGAAAGCAACCTACAAAAGTTTCATTTAAAAAACATACTGGCAAAAGGTTTCTAAAGTGATACGACTACCCTCTGTATATTTCTACTTCATCGGAAAGAAGAACCGGCTCTGTGCTCTATCGTAAGCGTTTCCTGCCTCTCCGAACTAGCAAAGGGCAAGTCTATTTTTGGTACCCCCCCCTTGAGATTAGCGGTTTTAATGTACCGAAACATCTTTGTATTTCACCGCCGATTTCCTCCTGGTGGGAGGAAGCCAGAATATACCAAAGTTAGAAGGATTCCCAATGACAAAGGATATTTTTGACAAGATGAATACGATTCTCTTGTGCGGAGCTGGGTGAGCTTTCAGGATGTGCAATGCTTGTTATTTACTGACGAAATCCTGTAGACATTTTGTCATTCATTTTTGTTGTCGACTGTATTGTTATGTCGACGTAGCATTTCATTGTTGCAGGGTAGCTTATTTTTATTGTTTGTTTTTCCCTTTCAGGGAAACCAGCCAGTCAGAGACGGTTTTGGCCTAGTAGTTGGAGCGATCAACTACTGATGCAAAGGCACCCGGTTCGATCCCGGGAGGAGTCTAGTAAGGAAAATATTCTTTCTGACTTTCTATCCGTGACCGTCTCCCGTGCTTCGGAGGGCACGTAAAACAGGCGGTCCCCCTGAGTTGATGACTGCCAACATCAACAATAATAAAGGGTTACAGGCAAATTCCCCAACCCGGACTTAAGCAGCCGTGGGGTCTTAATGCTGTTCACCTTTCTCTTAGAGAAAGAGGCTGATGCTCAGGAGTGGGCGGAAAGGGCTGACAAAGAAGAAGGGAAGCCAAATCCCACTTAGACTCGATTATCTCTACCAGCAACATCGCCCTACGACGCGCCATGAAGGCCCCATGGTTCGTCACAAACAAGAGGCTGCAGGCGAACTACGGTGTGGAGCCCATCGAAGAGTTCATCCGCCACCTGACGGAAAAATTCTACGAAACCTCTGGGCACTCTGAATACCCACTAATCCAAGGGCTTGGTAACTACCAACTCGAAGATTTTTTGCGGTATAAGAGACTCAGAGCTATTTTGCAGCCTCCCAATTAGATCTCTACACTCCGCAGCAACACCCCCAAGCCCCCAGCAAGCCCTTGCAAACCACTACTCTCGAACGCTATTTTTCTCCCGAAGGGATCATGCGGAAGACTGTGACATGCAAACAGCTCCGCGATCCCCCCCCCTGCAAAATTCAGAAAACTCATAACCCCGACACAGAGGTACCCACCTCGGCGCGACCCGCAGCAACGCGAAACTTTCTGTCATTTCAGAGCCAAGAATCCAGGCAATCATGCTAGCCAGATGAAAGAGGTATGGGGGAAAGCCCCGGTACTCCACAGTGCTAAGAAGACAAAACAAGGTGGGGCCAACTAGAGCATCGCGAGGTGGGAGTCAATCACTCCCTGCTGTCCGTTGGGTCACCATCCACACTTTTTCGAGTTGGACCGTTCTTGGGGATATTTTTAATGAGTAAAGCGCTTTTCAAAACGGCTTGTAGCGGCCAGAGCGGAGCGAAGGCTGCGGAATATTATTTTGTAGGTAAACATTATTCCTATAGCACATTTATTATTTCGGTAAATCTAAAATTATTTGCGTTACAAGAAATATTAATTGTATATAACAAAAATTAGTTCTATATATCAAAAATCACATCTATAATACAGTAAAACCTGTTTTATGCGGCGTTTTTTAAAGTGATTTTTATGTGGGGAATTGTTGATGAGTGATTTTTTCCTTTTTGTGCTATATATCAAAAAATTCTATCAAATGTATTGTACGAATTAAGGGATTTTTTATGCGGTCTCTATCCCCGCACAAAAACAGGTTTGAGTGTATATTGGGTTCATTAATTTTTCTAGTTGCAGGAAGTTAAGCTTGTTCTTCAAATGTTTCCCCATATGGGAATATCGTTCAAGCATTCCGTAGAATCTCGTTAATCCGCTCAATGACGCGCACAGTTGGATAGTCAATTCCTTTTCCCCTAAGGGGTAAAACAAACTTTAAAATGCCTATGAATGTTATGAGAATTAGATTCAGTTGTTTGCTTTAAAGCATCAGAAGAACAGTTTAATTACATCAACTGTATAGGTAAATATTTTTATATAACGAACATTATTTCTATATAACGTTTAATATTGCATTTTTGATTACTTATCATTTATTACTTTATACCTCTATTTTAATCTTCATAATATCATCACTATGTCTCTAATACTTCTAAATTATCTTGATTTCCTCTTCACAATTGCTATATCTGTCAATTTCCTGTTCCTTCTTTGTCTAGTTTAGACAACTTTAGTAACGAAGAGAAATGGATGAAGTGGGATAGGAAATAGGTAACCTAACGGAGATGAGTTCTCGAGTGATATTTTAAACCACTTTTACTGGCAGATTTGTAGTCACAAAACTCACATCCAAATGGTTTCTCGCCTGTGTGAGTTCTAACATGCATTTTTAAGCTTCTTTTTAGTGTACATTTATAGTCACAAATTTCACATGTGAACGGTTTCTCACCAGTATGCGACAACAAATGAATTTTTAAACTTCCCTTCTGCGTGAATTTATAATCACATATTTCACATGTGAAAGGTTTCCCGCCAGAATGAGTTAAAACATGCATTTTTAAGCCTTTTTCGTGCGCGGACTTGTAGTCACAAATTTCACATGTGAAGGGTTTCTCCCCAGAATGGGTTAATAAATGAATTTTTAAGCTTCCTTTCTGCGTACATTTATACTCGCACATTTCACATGTGAACGGTTTCTCGCCAGTGTGAGTTAACAAATGCATTTTTAGGCTTCCTTTCTGTGTGCATTTATAATCACATATTTCACATTTGAACGGTTTCTCACCGGTATGAATTAATAAATGCGTTTTTTAAACCTTTCCTATTTGCGGATTTATAATCACAAATTTCACATGAAAACGGTTTCTCACCAGTATGGGTTCTTATATGCATTTTTAAACCTTCGTTACGTGCACATTTATATCCGCAGATTTCACATGTAAAGGGTTTCTCGCCAGTGTGAGTTCTTAAATGAACTTTTAAGGTTGCTTTATATGTACAATTAAAAGTACACAATTGGCAAGTAAAATGTTTCCCGCTAGTTTGTGGCTTGCATTCTCCTCCGGTTGAATCTCTAACTTCAACGGCTCTTCTTTAATATCGATGGAATGATGCAAATCTTCCAATTTGACTTCTTCCATTTCTTCCTCCATCTTAATTTGGAACTTGCCATTTGAATCCCCGAGGTTTCCTGTAACAAACGCATTATAAACAGTCAGTCGAATATTTACAAAAGAGCAATTTAGTAATGCCACTGATTATTTATTTCTTCAACGATCGGTTCTTTATTTTGAGAGTAAGTAAAGTCATCGTGTACACAATCACGAAAAGTTGGTTTCGGTTGAATGCGAGATTTATTTATATCCTTTTCGAGCTCTTGTTCGAGTGTAATCGTATAAACAATGGTGAAAAATGTGTACCGGCTAAATGACTTTAACAAAACCTAAACCTAAAATTAATAATAATTGCTGAGATTATAAAAATTTAGGGACGAAGTATAAATAATCAGAACATTTATTTTTATTAGCGCCATCTACATACTTATAGGGGACAAATTGAGGTCGCCATATCCTTTCGAAGATATTCGACAGGTCCATTAAGCCGGATACAAATTGTAATGTGGGATCTAACCAAGCCGCTGTCAAATTCAGTCTAAGACACAAGAAGTGTCAAGCCAATCAATACAATTAAATCAAACTGCCAGAAGAAGCATTTTACGTTTCATCACATACAGGGTAATCATGATAAATCTTTGAGGTGGTGATAGAAGTTACTTTTCTAAGAGATGCTTTTAAATAAAATTTTTGTCCTAGTCCAAACCCTTGGGGTTACCCTTTTTAAAGCAATTTTTCTGAATTTCTGCCTTCAAACGGTCATAGCACCGTAACTATTGATTTTACGGTATTAAGTGATTAGTAATTTTTTAAAGATCTTTTTCTTATCTACAAACTGGTTTATAACCTCTAATCCTCTAGAATCAACGGATTTCAAGTTATGAATTAAAATAAAAGAATTTTTTAACATTTCTTCTATTAATTTAACTCATAACTCAAAATCCGTTGATGCTAGACAATGGAGGTTATAAACTAGTTTGTAGATAAGTAAATTATCTTTAAAAAACACTAATCCGTTAATAACATAAAATCAATAGTTACGGAGCTATGGTCGTTTGAAGGCAGAAATTCAAAAAATTGCTTCAAAGAGAGACACCCCCACCCAAGGGTTTGAACTAGGATAACAATTTTATTTAAAAATATCTTTTAGAAAAATGTCTTCCATCACCACCTCAAAGGTTTACGTCAAAGGTTTACCTGCCAAAAGTTTATGAACTGCAATCTATTGCAATCAACATTTTTATATTTTGCATATTATAAACAACGTAAAATTGTCTTGTTAGTATTTTCCTATAGTTCGATGTGCTTTCGTCTGTTTGGCAACTAAAGCGTTCAAAATGCAGCCTCCTCCGAAATATCCTTTTCGAGATATTCGACATTCATTTTAATAATTAAGGTAAATACTATTTCAATTTTTTAATTACAATAAATCTTACCATTAGTAAACCTCTATTTTAGAAGCACCGATGCATATTAGTAATAAAAAATATCCTGCAGTTCACTTCTGTCTACGGGTTAACCTCAAATTAACACGGTTCTTCTCTCCATGTTGCTGTAACACTAAATTGTCACAGTTAATTCTCACGTCGCAAATTTTTATGATATCCAAAGCCCAATTTCGTTAATAAAATTTTTTCAGCTCAACTAACTGTCAAAAGTAATCGATGGTTTAATAACGTAAACGTATCAAACAAATGACTTGCCTAGAGCGCCATCTCTGCATAGCATTGTAGAAGTACAGAGTGTATTTTGACGTAACAAACAAAATATTTCTAATTGAAATTAATTATCAATGCCTTTTTTTTAATTACACCCTAACACAGATTGTTAAAACAAAGATTAATGAAAATCAGTAATATTGTAGCATTTGCACTTACAAATATTACAACTTACAAAATCTATGATTTTTAAATACTCGCGCCAAAAACCTTCTGTACATTACTAGCGCCATCTGATAATTATTGTCAGTATGGTTGAACCGATATCGTTATTTTGAAATACAAAATGGACGATTATCAAGTTGTTGTATTGTAGTTTTGTAGCAGTCTTTTTAGGTACTCAAATCGGACAGATTAAACAGCTTTGCATTATTTACACCTCTTAAAGTATATAATGTGCTACTCATGGTAAGTAATTATAAATATCTTGTAATGCACCATTACGTTTTTTTAATGCCATCTCTTACAGATATGGTTGAAATTCTCCGTCCGGAAGAGTTACAAGCTATGGCCAACATGGCTCGAGTTTCGAACATTCCATCTAATACGAGCAGCGATTATGAAATAAAATCAGAAGTGCTAGAAGACGATAAGTTCAATTTAGAAGATTTGCATCATTCGATTGACATTAAAGACGAAAGCGACAGTGAACAATTGACACGGAAGAAACCTGCAAGAAAATGCAACAATTCGAGTAAATTTGAATGTGCAGTTTGTGGATATACCGCTACAGTTAAATACAGATTAACAAGACATATTATAAAAAACTCACATTGGTAAGAAACCGTTTGAATGTCTAATATGCGACTACAAATGCTTACGGCAATCAAGTTTAAAAGTACATTTAAAAATTCACACCGATGGGCAACCATTTTCTTGTCAAATTTGCGATTACAAAACTTTTAGAAGAGGATATTTAACAAAGCATTTAAGAAATCACACCGGTGAAAAGCCGTTTGTGTGCCAAATTTGTGATTACAAATGTAAACGGAAAACAGCATTAACGGAGCATATGAGAACTCACACCGGTGAGAAGCCTTTTGTTTGTGAAATTTGCAATTACAAATTTGCAAAAAAGTCAAATCTAAAAGGGCATTTAAATACTCACACTGGTGAAAAATCGTTTTCATGTCAATTTTGCGACTACAAATGTTCCAAAAAAAGAAGGTTTAACTAGACATCAAAGAATTCACACCGGTGAGAGGCCGTTTGTTTGTGAAATTTGTAACCACAAATTTTCCCAAAAATCACATTTAAAAGGGCATTTAATTCTTCATACTGGTGTAAAATCGTTTTCATGTCAATTTTGCGACTACAAATGTTCACATAAAGGAAGTTTACCTATACATTTAAGAACGCACACTGGTGAGAGACCGTTTGTTTGTAAAATTTGTGACTATAAATGTTCTCAAAAAACAACTTTAAATAGCCATTATTTAATTCACACCGATAGGAATCCATTTGTTTGTGAAATTTGTGACTACAAATATTTAAATAAATCAAGTTTAAAAAAGCATTTAAAAACCCACACCTGAGAGAAACTGTTTGTTTGTGAAATTTGCGACTTCAAATGTACACGGAAATCAAAGTTAATACAACATTTAAAAGCTCATACCAGGTAGAAACTATTGCATCAGAAAATTAACATTAAATTAAATTTGAACCTTGCGTCTTATACATAGGATACAAATAAATATGATATTGTTACAGGTAACTCCGTATAACACGGTAGATAGGTCTGTGTTGTGTGAAACCGTGTTATATGACTCGGGTATTCACATATGAATTGAATGCTGTCTATAGTGTAATTTAGATTTTTAAATAAATAGATATGTTAAATAGTAGAAGTAGATACAATGTTATATGAGGATTTCTGCAAATTTCTGATCTTGTTAGATCGAAACCATGTTATACGAGGATTACCTGTACTTGCAAAGTAAACCACTGTATCGGCTTTCCAGCTCATGTAAGATCATTTATTAAAAACAAATAACGCAAATTGTTTCGAAGAAATAAAAAATTCTTTTTAAACAATTTTGTTAATTATATCAATTGAAAGAGACTTGTGATGACGGAACCGAAAGTGCTACTTCATTGCTAACGGTTGTATGGATTGGTAATGTGTTCAACATTGTAAATGATTTTTTTTTGTTAACTCAACCTTATTGATTTGGTCAATTTGTAATTAATGATTATAGAAATTTTTTTAAGTACAATTAACTGGACCAGTGTGAAGTCCCTGTTTTGCAAGGCCGCTAGTAGTAGATCGTGAGACTGGAATAAAGTCCCTTATTAGTCGAATAATCCAAACTTGACGTAGAACTAATCGAGTGATACTTGAAAATATTCGTTTTGAATGTATGTTCAAAATTACGACATCAGCTGTATGTGTTGACAATAATTGTAGGCCAAAAATTAAAAAGCTAATGCCCGGTTTCACAAAGGTCCGCTTTAACAATTGTTAACGGATAACCTCTTGTTAAATTTTGAATGGGTTGCAGAAACTACCTGAAAACTATGATTAGTTAACCTCTGATTATGTGCGGATTTATTATGTTGGTACTAGAAAACGCCAACTTTATAGTACAAAATTAAACAGTGTAGTTTTGTGTTGACAGTTGAACAAACCATAATAGTGAGGTTAAATAATTTATTTAAATTTGTTATTTCTTGTACGATTGGTGATTTCAAATCTTTAAAATGGCTGAAAGAACGAAAAATTTGACAGAAGTAGAAAAACAAGAGCTGTTGGGTCTTATAGAAACGTAAGTATTAACTATATAGTATTATTATAACCGAATGACAATTCTTCATCGTAAAGGATGACAGTTCTTCTAGAGGATGTACCCGTAAATAATAATGGTCCATTTAGTGAATGTACCTATTTTTTCTATTATTCGAAAAGATTTTTTTCTACCAGCAAACAACGGTTTGGAGGAAGCCTTTTAAGTTTCGTACAAATGCTATTTTAGTCTAATTTTTAAATTTCTGATTAAAACGATTTAATTTTAGATATGGTCACATAATTAATAATAAAAGAACTGATGGAGTTACCATAATCAAAAAAAAGAGAGCATGGAAGCTATCGCAGCCGACTTTAATTCAAGAGCTTTAACGGCAGAAAGAAGTGGTGAGCAGTTAAAAATGCTCTACCATAATTTAAAGAGGGCTGCAAATAAAGAACTTGCCGATAATCGTGTATGAATTCTTGTAAATTTTAAATACAAATTTGTGATTGTTTAAATGATTTGTTTTAGAAAGAAGCATATTTAAAAGCAAAACAACTCAGAGCTGAGGACAATGTAAATATAATATAGTTGTGCGTTTATGAATTATCATTAAAATAATATTTCTTGTTAACAGAGAGAACAGAAGAAAACTGGAGGAGGGAGTTATACTCCCCAACTGACGCCGCAAGGGGAAAGAATTCTTGCATCGATGGCTCCTGTACAGGTTCCCTCAACACATAATACGCATGACGATTATTTTGTAGAAGGTTTATTACAGTAATTATTTGTAAATCGTGATTCACAATACCATGTATTTCAGGAGCCGGTAGTTCACACCAAGGTGTATTAGAAGTTTCCCAAACCGTAAGATTAGATAATCAGGAAGATTTGCTTTCCAATTCTATAAATCGTACAGCTGTAAATGATACACCTGGTGTAAATCGCACACCTAGTGCAAATCCTACACCGAATAGAAGCACTCGTCAACGTAGGAGAAGAACAAAAACGTTATCAATTAAAAACATTCAACGTCGATATTATTTGATCAAGTTGCAATCTGCACGATTAGAATTAAGATATCGACGTCAGAAATTAATTTTACTTAATCAGCAAATTGCCGGTGGTTAATTTGTTTTAGTATTTGTAGTAAATAAAAAAAGGTTTTAAAATAATACTGCTTTTATTAACATTTAATAAATTAACATTATTTTTTATTAAAAACGATTGAGGATCAAGGCAGTACGTGCACTAGTGTTTGCTTCTCGTGGGTTTTGAGGAAGTAGTGGGAAATCTGCTTCTGCTTCGTGTAAATTAACCACATCGTCATACTCTGCTTCATCACGCAGTTCTATTGCAATGTTATGCAATACGGCACATGC
Source organism: Lycocerus yunnanus (assembly GCA_036346125.1). Taxonomy (NCBI): domain Eukaryota; kingdom Metazoa; phylum Arthropoda; class Insecta; order Coleoptera; family Cantharidae; genus Lycocerus; species Lycocerus yunnanus. The sequence continues at coordinate 141,827 of JARFIX010000129.1, forward strand.
AACTATTATAATAACCGACGTTTCTAGTTTATTTCGCAAGCCAGTGTGAAGACAGGGGAAACGGCGTTTTAACACTCCAAAGCACCTCTCGATAGTATTTCGTGTCGAAATGTGACTCCGGTTGTACGCTTCTTCAGAGGGTGTGGTTGGATGGAGCAAGGGTGTGAGCATGTATGTTTTACATGCATACCCATTATCTCCAAGTAGCCAAGTGTTTGGTCCGAAGTGGTTAGTTTCTAAATCTGCACACAAGGGCGAATCATTAAAAATTGTCGAGTCGTGAACTGATCCTGGCCACCTTGCAATGATATTTCGTATACGTAATTGTGAATCACACACTGTCTGTAAATCTCATTTACGACTTAATTAGCTAATTTTTACTAGCTAATAATAGTTTACGGTGACAACTTAATTCCAGTTGTGGTGATTTTAGTTTTGTCAAATTATATCGACACCGAATAACATTGATAATATTCTTTAGTGGTCGGCAAGGACAGAAGTTGCATTTTGTTTCATCGTGATACCTGAAAAACTGCAATTTTTCTTCAAATTCAAAATAGATGAAACTAGATTCTCCTGACAATATAACCATATCCTTCGTCCAAGACATCATTTTTTCATGAACAAATGGAAATCATTGACTGATGATATTAAATAATAATTAATTAATCACAAATTAAGTAGTTATCATAACAAACCTGTTTCAAAATAATCATCGCAGTTAAAAACAAATAAAAAAAGGTCTGATCTCCTTATCAGAATTAGCAGTGGAATAATTATAATGATCCACAACCGACAAAATTACAAACAAATTATTTGAAATACAAAAGATACGAAGTACATAACCTTAATAAATATATTGTTGTCGGTAACTGACGTTTGTAAATGTCAATTTTGTACTATGAAGTACCAACATAAAGAATTGGCACATAATCAGAGATTAACAACTAATCATAGATTTCAGGTAATTTCTGTGGGCAGAGTACGCTAACTGCCACTCGAAGATACAAGTTTTCTTATAAAAATGAAAGCAATTTATGAAAGAGCTTCAAATTAGAAGAATTATACGGCGAGGATGAATTGAAAATTTTAACGTTTAGGCATTAAAAATCAAAATTAAAATACGTTTTTGTGATAGGCCAAAATCGTAACTCAAACCCCGCCCATTTTGAATTTTTTTTTCAATTTTACCTAAAATCATTTATTTTATCACTTTTGTGATGTGACATGTTATTTAAATAAAAGATTAAAAAGCGTCGATTTAAGAAGTTTTTAGAAAAAATTTACTTTTTGTGTGAAACCGACTCTTGACGTAGTTGCGTTTATCAAAACCGCTTGTAGCGCCCGGAGCGTCGCACAGGGTGCGGATTTATAATAATGCGAAGTATTAATCCAATTTGTTGGGTTAAGCCAGGGTTATCCACGTGTGGATTCGAAGTTTTTGGCGCAAACTTTGAACTGCGGGTTTACATATTACAACTATTAAACCAAAAATAATTAAATAGCCAAACAAATTAATTCCCCCCTATATGTCATTATTCTCAAGAAAACCGAAGCGCTATAATAAACCCTACCTCAATCTATAAACATTGAATATTTTGCCTTTTAACAGTGAGGCACTGGAGGGTGTTCCACACCCCCCAGACCCCCCGGTTTGTGTAGTTTGTTTTTTATTAGAAATAAATTGAAGATATCAGCTTAATCAATTATAAAAAAATTTCTAAAGAAACTAATTAATCCTAACTTTAACCAAGGTTTAAGAAACCGTGGGGTCTGGGGGGTGTGGAGCACCCCCCAGGTATACTCAAACTGTGATAGATAAATTTGCAAACTTATGGTTTTCAGTATTAAGCAATTAATAGCAAAAGTTTTTAGCAAAAGAAATATAAACCAACGACCAAATCTGGGGGGAGGGAGGTTTATGAATTCCCCCCAATACGTCATTATTCTCAAAAAAAAAAACCGAAGCGCTATAATAAACCCTACTCATAATCTATAAACATTGAATATTTTGCCTTTAGCAGTGAGGCACTGGAGGGTGTTCCACACCCCAGACCCCCCGGTTTGTGTAGTTTGTCTTTTATTAGAAATAAATTGAAGATATCAGCTTAATCAATTATAAAAAAATTTCTAAAGAAACTAATTAATCCTAACTTTAACCAAGGTTTAAGAGACCGGGGTCTGGGGGGTGTGGAGCACCCCCCAGGTATACTCAAACTGTGATAGATAAATTTGCAAACTTATGATCTTCAGTATTAAGCAATTAATAACAAAAGTTTTTAGCAAAAGAAATATAAACCAGCGACCGAGAATCTGGGGGGAGAGAGGTTTATGAATTCTCCCCAATATGTCATTATTCTCAAAAAAACCGAAGCGCTATAATAAACCCTATTCTCAATCTATAAACATTGAACATTTTGCCTTTTAACAGTGAGGCACTGGAAGGTGTTCCACACCCCCCAGACCCCCCGGTTTGTGCAGTTTGCTTTTTATTAGAAATAAATTGAAGATATCAGCTTAATCAATTAATAAAAAATTTCTAAAGAAACTAATTAATTCCAACTTTAACCAAGGTTTAAGAGACCGGGGGGTCTGGGGAGTGTGGAGCACCCCCCAGATATCCTCAAACTGTGATAGATAATGGTGATCAAGGTCAAAATGTGATAGGCTAAAATCGTAACTAAAACCCCGCCCATTTTGAATTTTTTTTTCAATTTCACCTAAAATCACTTATTTTATCACTTTTGTGATGCAGCCGCCACGTATGAATGTGACATGTTATTTAAATAAAACACTAAAAAGCGTCGATTTAGGAAGTTTTTTCGGAAAAAATTTACTTCTTGTGTGAAAATCAAAACCGCTTGTAGCGCCCGGAGCGTCGCTCAGGGTGCGAAATTATAATAATGCAAAGTATTAATCCAATTTGTTGGGTTAAGCCAAGGTTATCTACGTGTGAATTCGAAGTTTTTGGCACAAACTTTGAACTGCGGGTTTACATATTATAACTATTAAACCAAAAATAATGAAATAGTCAAACAAATTAATTGAATAATTAAACAAAACCGCTGAATTATTAAACGAAACAGTTGAATTAACCTGAACAAGATAGTTGGATTTATGAATCAAGGTTAATTTGAGTTGTTGCACCGAAAACAAGTGAGTTACTTCATTAAACATATACCAATTAAATTACTAAACCAAAAGAATTAAAATCGTTAAATAAACAAGTTGAATTATTGGCTTATAAACAGCTGAGTTTATATAACGCAGTAGTTTAATTGTTGAACCAAAATAAATTAAATTATCAAACCAAAAATATTTTAATTGTTGAATAATAAATAAATAAATTGAATTGTCAAACTACACAGCTAAATTAATGAACAAAACAGCTGAATAATTTATTAAGCATCAAAGCAGTTGAATTATTATACAAAACAATTGTATTATTTAAACAAAAGAGTTGTATTTTTGAAAAAAGCTACATTGTTGAACCAAAAACAGTTATACAGAATTTCTACAAAACTTCATAAAACAAATTCTCTGACTTTCCATGTTTTCTAGGATTAAAACACTGATAAAAGTCATGTCGATGCTGGTTTGTGAACAAGAAAAACTATTACCATTGACGACAAAATCTTGACAACACACTAATATTGCTGACAATTTACATGGCAAGAGATTTTTAACAAATTAAAGTAAGCTTAACAACAAAGAAAGCTTTTACAATGTTTAATAGACTTCTATTCCATCCAACTGTGACCGATCGTACTTGATTTGGAGTACGGCATCACTCGTTTCTCTTCGGTTGATGTTTACAAACAACTGCGCAATGATATTTATGACACTTCCGACGAGCGAGATTCAAATTTAAGGTAAATTTTTTGACACAACGGTTTCTATCTGGTATGAGTTTTTAAATGCTTTACTAAATTTCCTCTTTGTGCACATTTGTATTCACAAGTACCACAAATATACGGTTTCTCACCCGTGTGTGTTCTTAAATGCCGTGTTAAACATCCTTTCCGTAAACATTTATACTCACAAATATCACAAACAAACCGTTTCTCACCGGTATGAGTTTGTAAATGCGATAATAAATGGCATTTTCGTGAACATCTGTAGCCACAAATTTTACAAGCAAACGATTTCTCACCCGTGTGAGTTAAAAAATGTGCTTGTAAAGCTGTTTTTTGTGAACATTTGTAATCACAAACTTCACAAGAAAATGGTCTCTCACGGGTGTGAATTTTTAAATGCCTTTTGAGACTTCCTTGTTGTGAAAATTTACTCCCACAAGTTTCGCAAACAAGCCGTTTCTCACCCGAGTGGTTTTTTAAATGCGATATTAAACTTGATTTATGTAAATATTTGTGATCACAAATATGACAAGTAAACCGTTTCCCAACGATGTGAGTTTTGAAATGCACTTTTAAAGCATATTTACTAGCATTTACAAACCCACAAACTGCACATTTGAATATACTTGAGCTGTTGAATTTTCGTAAGGGTTTCTCCTGTGGCAATTCTTCTTCTTTAATGTCAATCGAATGATGTAAATCTTCTATATTAAATTTCTCATCTTCTAGCATTTCTGCTTTTATTGAATTACATAAAGTGTCGGAAACTTGACCGATGGGGGCCACATCATATTTCTCGTCTTCTAGCACTTCTGATTTAATTTTATATTCGCTGATTGCATTGCATGGAGTGTTCAAAACTTGACCGATGTTGGTCATAATTTGCAACTGTTCCGAAGAGATTACTTGAGCCATATCTGTAAGAAGTAGCATTAGGAGAAATTAAATGTGCATAACGAAGCAATCATAGTTACCAACCATTAGTAGAACATTCAGAAGTGAAAGACCGACATTTGTTAATTCTAAAGCTTATTAGACGCAGGTAACGGAAATACTTATATTTAATATAATTGTAATTCGAAAGCACTTGGGTGAAGAAAACAGTATTACATACACAAAAACTTAAAAATTATGTTCGTCCATTTTGTATTTTAAACTACAGAATCTACTGTATGTCGGTAGCGCCATCTTCCGATAATTTTATTCTTAGCAATAAAACAAAACCATCAGAAATTAATTATTTAAGAAAGGTGAAAAGATCGGGCATAAAAGTGCCAACATATTTTGTGTAAATGCGTCGAAATTATTCACGATTTCTATTTTACTATCACTCGTAGCGCTGAAAATTTCCCATAAGAAATACATGTAATAATTGTATGCATTGTATTTACGGTGCGTGTACTGTAGGTAGGTTAACACGGACTTAGTGCAATCTCTCCCTGCTATCTGTCGGATTAACATCCCCAATGATGAGATAATGAGTAAAGAGTTTTTCAAAACGGCCTGTAGCGGCCGAAGCGCAGCGGAGCGTCGACTGCGGAAAGTCAGATTTGATTAACGCAACCATTAGTAACGTACGACTTTTATTAAACCTTGACAGCAAGACATACAAATATTTTTGAACTCTTTAAACAAACCTAAACGATGGCTTAAAGTATATTCAAGATGTCGTTTCTTAATCAGAAATTTGGGACGCCGGGCTTAATTTATTTGGTGTTTTTGAGTGTGTATTGTTTTTGTTTTGTTGTATATGTTTTTAAGTTTGTATTAAGCTGCTTTTCAATACAGTAAAACCTCGATATAGCGGACTAATTGGGGAGGAAGGGGTTTCCGTTAAAGCCAAAAGTCCGTTATATAAAAATAGGTTTAAAATAAATCAAAAACTTATTTTGAAAATACACTGGACTACTTTAGATATAAATAAAAAATACAAAACACCAAAAAAATTCTATTAAATTGTCTTCGGACACTCGTCTTTGTTTTTTGAAGTTTTGCAGAATCTCTCTTTAACAGTTTTTGATTCAACAATGTAGCTTTTTACAAAAATTCAACTTTTTTGTTTACATAATTCATCTGCTTTAATGCTTAAGACATTTAAGCCAATAAAACATAAAAACCATCTTCTTCTAGTACGAGATTAAATTATGAACAAAGCAAATTTTGATTCACCCACGCTAACTATTAAAACCAACATGTTTACCCGTTAAACAAAAGATCATCCCTAAGTAATCGAAGGTATTGATTTTTGTTAATATTACATAAAAGGTACTTACAGTAAATTTATTCACACAAGTTTAACTTACTGAGATCATAAACAATATTAAATATTGTTTCAGTCTTACGTCAATTGCAAACAATTTGCGCTCACCCGGCTTTCGTCTTGAATGCGGTCTGTATTTTTACACCACAATAGACAATACCACGTGCGGGAGTTTAACCTCTATCGAAAAACGATTGATAATATTTCTTCGATGGAATTTTAAACACTGTTAAATGACAACCGTAAGGTGAACTAAACCACCTCGGTCATCCGCCTTAGGGTGAATATTACATCTAACCGCACAGGGATGGCGTAACGTAAGTTTGAAAAACGCGCTAAATTTAAACCCCGCAAATATTTGAAAATATAAAAATAAATGTTGAAGGCTATTTTTTTACCGTTGTTAAAAAACTTTTGAAACAATGATGGCATGTCACGCTAAAATTATAATTAGACATCATTAATGTGTTGTTCAAAATGTTCAGCAGTTAATAAAATTAATTGCATGAGCTTGAGCACAGAGCGAGACAAAGAGTTGGTGATATTAATTTTCATATTACCGGAAAGAAACACCTCCGTGAAAATTATATCCAACCGTATCGAGATGGCGTAACCTATCTAACAAGGGAGACCGGCAACTTTCCTCACTGAATTGATTCATTTTTATTGTGCGTGTAGGTCTTGTGCTGGACTTCAACAGGCGCAAGCATAAGGGCACGCTTCTTTGCCAATTTGGAGAAATTTGAATAATTATATATTACTGATGAACTGCATAAAAATTAACATAAATTTGGTAAGTTGTTAATGGAATTGCGTAGGATTGCAAAAAAATTAAAACATATGCGAAGGGTACTGGGATCGCATCCAGCTCCGCAGTTTACAGATTATGAGTAGGGTTTATTATAGCGCTTTGGTTTTCTTGAAAACGATCATATATAATACTGGGGAGAATTTATAATCCCCCCCCTGATTTTTGGTCACTGCTTTATATTTTTGCGCTAAAACTTTCACCCTTATTGCTTAATACTGATAACCATAAGTCTGCAAATTTATCTATCACAGTTTGAGATACCTGGGGTGCTCCACACCCCCCAGACCCACCGGTCTCTTAAACCTGGGTTGAAGTTCGGATTAATTTGTTTCTTTTGAAATTTTTTTAAATTGATTATGCTGATATCTTCAATTTATTTCTAATAAAAAACAAACTGCACAAACCGGGGTGTGGAACACCCTCCAGTGCCTCACTGTTAAAAGGCAAAATATTCAATGTTTATAGATTATGAGTAGGGTTTATCTTTCACAGTTTGATAGTTCCTGGGAGTGCTCCACACCCCAGACCCCCGGTTTCGACAACTTTGGCTTATAATTTGGGCTAATTGGAGTATTAGTTACTTGAGTGTGACTTGTTAAAGTTAGGATTAATTAGTATTTCTAGAGATTTTTCTAGATTGGTTATGCTGATATCTTTAATTTATTACGAATAAAAAGTAAACTGCACAAACTGGGGGTCTGGGGTGTGGGAAAACCTCCAGTGCCTCACTGCTGAAAGATAAAAAATTCAATGTTTACAGATTATGCGTGGGGTTTATTATAGCGCTTTGGTTTTCTTGAGAACAATGACATATTATCCTGGGGAAATTAATAATCACCCCCCGATTCTTGATCACTGCTTTATATATTTTGTGCTTAAACTTTCACCATTATCGCTTAATACTGATAACCTCTCCCATGTCTGTCCCATGGATTCTGGGGGGGACAACAAATTGACAAGAACAGCCATCCTACTGAAACACTATATATTGCGACTTACAATATACGCACAATGAGCAGACCAGAACACCTAGAGCAATTGGAAGAAGAAATAAGCCACATAAAATGGGATATACTGGGAATATGCGAAACCAGACTACCCGGAGAGATGCTACATACGTTGAACTCAGGACATAAACTTTTCCAAAAAAAAACAGCGAAGAAAATTTCCGAAATGGAGGAGTAGCAATACTTATAAACAAAAAGCGAAAACACCTTATCACGAAAATACAAGCAATATCAGACCGAGTCATATACGTGGTCATGAAGATTTCGGAACGATACAAAATACAAATAATACAAGAATATGCCCCCACTGGTTCCGCAGATGACGAAGTTGTTGAACAATTCTATGACGACATCACATCCGCAAGAAGATCCGAAAAAGTCCAATACTGTCTAGTAATGGGAGACCTAAATGCCAAAATTGGAACAAAGACAGAAGACTCAGAAAGTGTAGGCAAATTCGGCATGGGAGAAAGAAACAATCGCGGCGAACTACTCTTAAATTATCTAGAAAGTGAAAATCTATACTGTATGAACACATTCTTCAAAAAACCTACGAAGAGGAGATGGACATGGAGAAGCCCAGATGGTACGACAAAAAACGAGATCGATTTCATAATAACAAACAATCGACGAATGGTGACAGACGTGTCGGTTCTAAACCGATTTGATACTGGGAGCGATCATAGATTGATAAGAGCCGCATTAAGATTTGAAAATAAAATAGAAAGAACAAAAATGATAAAAAGCAGATATCACCCAACTAGAGAAGTGATAGAACAAAATCAAGAAAAGTACCAAACCGAATTAAAGAAAAGGTTATCACCTACACCACAGCTACAAACCCTAACACTAGAGACATTATCCAAGAAAATCACTCAAGATATACAAGTTGCAATAAAAAAGATCAGTACCGCAATCGTACAAAGAAAGGACATGAAGATAACTCTGGAAACCAAGAAATTAATCCAGGAAAGAAGGAAATTGAAGAGGGGATCAATTGAACAAATTGAAATGAATAAAATTGTAAAAAGAGAAATTCGGAAAGACATGAGAAGTTATAACACCAAGATGATCAAAGAAACCATCGAAGATAACAAAAGTATGCGAATACTAAGAAAGAAGTTAACACAAGGTAGACAAAACATATACCGCATTAAAAACAAAGAAGGTCATATAACCAACGACAGGTCACAGATAATAAAAATAATTGAAAACTTCTATAAAGACCTATATGACTCCAAAATCGACAACCCTTTCAAGAACACGCCGAATAGAATCATACAAAACGTTGGCTCAGAAGATGTCCCAGAAATTACAACCGAAGAAATTACCGAAGCACTGAAACAGATGAAAAATGGTCGAAGTCCCGGAGACGACCACATAATAGCAGAAATGCTTAAAATGGGAGGAGATATACTAACAGATGCCATCAAAATATTACTTAACTGCTGCCTACAACAAGGAAAAATACCAACGGAGTGGAGAAAAGCTAACGTTGTGCTAATACATAAAAAGGGTGATATCGCAGATATTGGAAATTACCGACCAATAAACCTCCTTTCACACTTATATAAGTTGTTGTCAAAATTATTACCCAAAGACTTACCAACCTGTAGAACAAGCCGGCTTCAGAAAGGGTTTTAGCACCATCGACCATCTGCAAACCATACGAATATTAATAGAAAAATGCGAAGAATATAATATACCAATACACCTGGGTTTTATTGACTTCCAGAAGGCATTTGATACGATTGAACTATGGGCGGTTTACGAAGGACTGGATGACGCCAGAATTGACTCAAGATATACAACACTATTAAAGAATATCTACGAAAACGCCACAATACAAATAAAATTGACGACGTAACGAGTACATCAAAATTCCTATAAGAAGAGGCGTAAGACAAGGGACACCATATCCCCGAAACTATTTACACTAGCACTGGAGAACATATTCAAGAAATTGAACTGGGAAAACAAGGAATTAATATCGACGGAAAGTTTTGAACCACCTCCGTTTCGCAGATGATATTGTAATCATAAGTTCCGATGAAGATGAACTAGAAGAGATGCTAATAGAAATTGGAAAGAACGCTCAAAACATCGGCTTAGAAATGAATATTAAAAGACAAAAGTTATGACCGAAAGCAACAAACAATACACTATTAACCACCAAAAAATAGAAAAGGTGGAAGAATATATATACCTAGGACATCTCATAAAATTAGGAAAACAAAACCAAACTGCCGAAGTAACAAGAAGAATTAGAATAGGATGGGCAGCATTTGGGAAACTGGGGTGGATTCTGAAGAACAAAGAAATACCAACTTGTTTAAAAACAAAACTTTTGACTTGTGTGTTCTACCAGTGATGACATATGGTGTTGAGACGATGGCGTTAACAGAGAAAAGCGTGAACAGGCTACGTATTGCACAACGAGCGATGGAAAGGGCTATGCTAGGAGTTAGCTTGAGAGATAGGATCAGAAATTCGGAAATAAGAAAAACAACTAAAGTGACAGACGTAGTCAGAAGAATAGCAAATCTGAAGTGGAGTTGGGTGGGACATGTAGCAAGAAAATCATACGAAGAGTGGCCAATTCGCATTTCCCAGTGGCGCCCAAGATTAACAAAACGAAGTGTAGGTAGACCACAAAAAAGATGGCTTGATGACATAAAGCAAAAGACTGGAAGACAATGGTACCAAATGGCTAAAGATAAGGAGGCTTGGAAGAAATTAGGAGAGGCCTATGTCCAGCAGTGGGCGAAAGACGGCTGAGAAGAAGAAGAAGAAGACTGATAACCAAAAGTTTGCAAATTTATCTATCACAGTTTGAGTGTTCTTGGGGGTGCTCCACCACCCAGACCCCCGGTATCTACAACTATGGTTTATAATTTGGGATAGTACTTACTTGAGCGTGACTTGTTAAAGTTAGGATAAATTAGTTTTCTAAAGATTTTTTGGTTGGAACAATGAATAGGCTTGAGGCGTTTGAGATGTGGCTACAGAGAAGAATGCTGCGGGTTTCATGGGTTCAACATGTAACCAACGAAGAAGTCCTTCGTAGGGCTCAGACGGATAGAGAACTTCTGACAACAATAAAATGCAGAAAGATTTCATATCTTGGACATCTCCTGAGAAATGTCAAGTACCGACTGCTACAATTGATATTGAAAGGCAAAATAGAGGGAAAACGAGGAATTGGAAGAAAGCAGCAGTCCTGGCTGAGAAACATTAGAGAATGGACCGGAATGCGTTCTGTGGAACAACTATTCCGCGTGGCACAGGATCGAGGTGCACTAGCTGAAGTGATCGCCAACGTCAGGGAGACCCGGCACGGCACTTGAAAGAAGAAGAAAGATTTTTCTAGATCGGTTATGCTGATGTCTTCAATTTATTTCTAATAAAAAATAAACTGCACAAACCGGGGGGTCTGGAACACCCTCCAGTGCCTCAGTGCTGAAAGGTAAAACATTCAATGTTTACAGATTATGAGTGGGATTTATTATAGCGCTTTGGTTTTCATGAGAACGGTGACATAAATTATACTGGGGAAATTAATAATCAAATAAATAAAAAACAAATTGGCAGGAGCTGAATGCGATCCCAGTACCTTTCGCATATGTTTTTATTTTTTTTGCAATCCTACGCAATTCCATTAACAACTTACCAAATTTATGTTAAATTTTATGCAGTTCATCAGTAATATATAATTATCCAAATTCAATTTTTTCAAAATTAGCAAAGAAGCGTGCCCTTATACTTGCACCTGTTGAAGTTCAATACAAGACCTACACGCACAATGAAAACGAATCAATTCAGTGAGGGGAAGTTGTCGGTCTCCCCTTGTAAGTTTGAAAAACGCGCTAAAATTAAATCAACTGAATTTTACTTTCAATTTGAAAAATGTGAAAACTAAAATTACTAAAATATAATACTGCAGAGTTAAGAAAAATATTACAATATTATTAAGTTCAAAAAATGTGTGCAAAAGCTTAAATATTTTCATTTAACAAAGTGGTTGTTTAATAAATTTATTTTACCTAACGTAAGGTCAGGGGTTATGTAATAAATTAAATCTTGTTTTATTGGACGAAAAATTTAATGTAAAACTATAATATTCTATTTAGGTATTGTCGTACCAATATTATTTTATTAAAATTTAACTGTAATAAATTAAAAACTTAAATAAGGCACAAACTGTACATGCAAACAGCTTCACATTAATACAACATATTATTTTTAAATGAATATTTTTATATTTCAATACATGCAAATTTTTCAAGTGAACTGTGCCTCACTGTTATGAATTATTAAATTAATTTTAAGTTTCTCTTGTTTCATACTAAATAATATCTAATGTTAACATTATATTAGTAACTAGAACAGTTTTTGGATTCAAGGAGATTTAACTTTTAAAAAGTAAAATTTTGGCCTACAATTATTGTCAACACACAGTTGATGTCGTAATTTTGAACATACATTCAAAACAAATATTTTAAAGTATCACTCGATTAGTTCTACGTCAAGTTTGGGTTATTCGACTAATAAAGGACTATATTCCAGTCTCACGATCTACTACTAGCGGCCTTGCAAAACAGGGACTTCACACTGGTCCATTTAATTAAACTTAAAAATTTCTATAATCGTTAATTACAAATTGACCAAATCAATAAGGTAGGGTTAACAAAAAAATCTTTACAATGTTGAACACGTTACCAATCCATGTAACCGCTAGCAATAAAATAGCACTTCGGTTCCGTCATCACAAGTCTCTTTCAATTGATATAATTAGCAAAATTGTTTAAAAGAATTTTTATTGCTTCGAAACAATTTGCGTTATTTGTTTTAATAAATGATTTCACATGAGCTGGAAAGCCGATAAAGAAGTTTACTTCGCAAGTACAGGTAATCCTCGTATAACACGGTTTCGCTCTAATAAGATCAGAAATTTGCAGAAATCCTCATATAACATTGTATCTACTTCTACTATTTAACATATCTATTTATTTAAAAATCTAAATTACACTATAGACAGCATTCAATTCATATGTGAATACCCGAGTCATATAACACGGTTTCACACAACACAGACCTATCTACCGTGTTATACGGAGTTACCTGTAACAATATCATATTTATTTGTATCCTATGTATAAGACGCAAGGTTCAAATTTAATTTAATGTTAATTTTCTGATGCAATAGTTTCTACCTGGTATGCGCTTTAAAATGTTGTATTAACTTTGATTTTCGTGTACATTTGAAGTCCCAAATTTCACAAACAAACAGTTTCTCTCAGGTGTGGGTTTTTAAATGCTTTTTTAAACTTGATTTATTTAAATATTTGTAGTCACAAATTTCACAAACAAATGGATTCCTATCGGTGTGAATTAAATAATGGCTATTTAAAGTTGTTTTTGAGAACATTTATAATCACAAATTTTACAAACAAACGGTCTCTCACCAGTGTGTGTTCTTAAATGTATAGTTAAACTTCCTTTATGTGAACATTTATAGTCGCAAAATTGACATGAAAACGATTTTTCACCAGTATGAAGAATTAAATGCCCTTTAAATGTGATTTTTGGGAAAATTTGTGGTTACAAATTTCACAAACAAACGGCTTCTCACCGGTGTGAATTCTTTGATGTATAGTTAAACCTGCTTTTTGGAACATTTGTAGTCGCAAAATTGGCATGAAAACGATTTTTCACCAGTGTGAGTATTTAAATGCCCTTTAGATTTGACTTTTTGCAAATTTGTAATCACAAATTTCACATTTGAACGGCTTTTCACCGGTGTGAGTTCTTATATGCTCCGTTAATGTTGTTTTCGTCTACATTTGTAATCACAAATTTGGCACACAAACGACTTTTCACCGGTGTGATTTCTTAAATGCTTTGTTAAATATCCTCTTCTAAAAGTTTTGTAATCGCAAATTTGACAAGAAAATGGTTGCTCATCGGTGAATTTTTAAATGCACTTTTAAACTTGATTGCCGTAGGCATTTGTAGTCGCATATTTGACATTCAAACGATTTCTCACCAATGTGAGTTTTTATATGCCTTGTTAATCTATATTTAATCGTAGTGTTATATCCACAAACTGCACATTCAAATTTACTCGAGCCGTTGAATTTTCTTGCAGGTTTCTTCTGTGTTAATTGTTCACCATAAATTTCTTCTTTAATGTCAATCGAATGATGCAAATCTTCTAAATTGAACTTATCGTCTTCTAGCACTTCTGATTTTATTTCATAATCGCTGCTCGTATTAGATGGAATATTCGAAACTTGAGTCATGTTGGCCATAATTTGTAACTCATCCGGAGGGAGAATTTGAACCATATCTGTAAGATATGGAATTAAAAACGTAACGGTGCATTACAAAGTATTTATAATTACTAACCATGAGTCGCACATTTCCACGTGGAAGACCGACATTTGCAAATTATATACTTTAAGAGGTCTTAATAATGCAAAGCTGTTTAATCTGACCGTTTTCAGTAGATTTGAGGAACCTGAATACACAAAAGATTACTACAAAATTACAATACAACAACTGAACAACCGCCCATTTTGTATTTTAGCATTCTGAGTAAAGCACCAGATAATTTGCAGAGGGCGTGCCTGGTGCTAGTAAAATTAAAAATGTACATCTGATGTAGAGGTTTTTGGCGCGAATATTTAAATATTATAAATTATTTTGTCAAATTTTCAGTCACGAAACTCGTAAAAACTTTTTGTTGGTTTGTCATCCTTTAAAACCATAATAATATAAACACTAGTACATATATTATTCACAAATTATAAGTATAAAAGTCCATTCTAACCTAAAAAGTACTTTACAAAATATGGTTAATTAAAAAAGTAAAATGCTTTGAAAGGCACGTAAAGACTGTGGTCCTCCTATGTTAATGAATTGCCATCATAAACAATATAAAATAAGGTAACACTCAAGTAACTAATATTCCAATTAGCCCACATTATAAAACAAAGTTTTAAAGACCGATGGGTCTAAGAGGTGGATCACCCCCCGCTCCATCCCCACCTGGGTTCACTCAAACTGTAATATATACAGTTACAAACTTATGGTCTTCAGCATTAAGCGATTAATAATGAAAGTTTTCAGCACAAGAAATATAAAGCAGTGACCGAGAATCTGGGGAGAGAGGTTTATGAATTCCCCCAATATGTCATTATTTAAAAAAAACGAAGCGCTATAATAAACCCTACTCATAATCTATAAACATTGAATATTTTGCCTTTAGCAGTGAGGCACTGGAGGGTGTTCCACACCCCCCAGACCCCCCGGTTTGTGCAGTTTGCTTTTTTTAGAAATAAATTGAAGATATCAGCATAATCAATTTAAAAAAAATTTCTAAAGAAACTAATTAATCCTAACTTTAACCAAGGTTTAAGAGACGGGGGGTCTGGGGGGTGTGGAGCACCCCCCAGGTATACTCAAACTGTGATAGATAAATTTGCAAACTAATGGTCTTCAGTATTAAGCGATTAATAATGAAAGTTTTTAGCACAAGAAACATAAAGCAGTGACCGAGAATCTGGGGGAGAAAGGTTAATGAATTCCCCCCAATATGTCATTATTCTCAAGAAAACCGAAGCGCTATAATAAACCCTACTCATAATCTATAAACATTAAATGTTTTGACTTTAGCAGTGAGGCACTGGAGGGTGTTCCACCCCCCCAGACCCCCCGGTTTGTGCAGTTTGTTTTTTATTAGAAATAAATTGAAGATGTCAGCATAATCAATTTAAAAAAAATTTCAAAAGAAACTAATTAATCCGAACTTCAACCCAGGTTTAAGAGACCGGGGGGTCTGGGGGGTGTGGAGCACCCCCCAGGTATACTCAAAATGTGATAGATAAATTTGAAAACTTATGTTCTTCATTATTAAGCGATTAATAATGAAAGTTTTTAGCACAAGAAATATAAACCAGCGACCGAGAATCTGGGGGGAGAGAGGTTTATGAATTACCCCCAATATGTCATTATTATCAAGAAAACCGAAGCGCTATAATAAACCCTACTCATAATCTATAAACATTGAATATTTTGACTTTAGTAGTGAGGCACTGAGGTGTTCCACACCCCCAGACCCCCGGTTTGTGCAGTTTGCTTTTTTTTTAAATAAATTGAAGATATCAGCATAATCAATTTAAAAAAAATTTCTAAAGAAACTAATTAATCCTAACTTTAACCAAGGTTTAAAAGACCCGGGGTCTGGGGGGTGTGGAGCACCCCCCAGGTATACTCAAACTGTGATAGATAAATTTGCAAACTAATGGTCTTCAGTATTAAGCGATTAATAACGAAAGTTTTTAGCACAAGAAATATAAACCAGCGACCGAGAATCTGGGGGGAGAGAGGTTTATGAATTCCCCCCAATATGTCATTATTCTCAAGAAAACCGAAGCGCTATAATAAACCCTACTCATAATCTATAAACATTGAATATTTTGCCTTTAGCAGTGAGGCACTGGAGGGTGTTCCACACCCCAGACCCCCCGGTTTGTGCAGTTTGTTTTTTATTAGAAATAAATTGAAGATATCAGCATAATCAATTTAAAAAAAATTTCTAAAGAAACTAATTAATCCTAACTTTAACCAAGGTTTAAGAGACCGTGGGGTCTGGGGGGTGTGGAGCACCCCCCAGGTATACTCAAACTGTGATAGATAAATTTGCAAACTAATGGTCTTCAGTATTAAGCGATTAATAATGAAAGTTTTTAGCACAAGAAATATAAACCAGCGACCGAGAATCTGGGGGGAGAGAGGTTTATGAATTCCAATATGTCCTTATTCTCAAGAAAAACAAAGCGCTATAATAAACTCTACTCGTAATCTGTAAACAGTGCATGTTTCACCTTTCAGCACTGGAGGGTGTTCCACACCCCCCAGACCCCCCGGTTTGAGCAGTTTGTTTTTTTTTAAAAATAAATTGAAGATATCAGCATAATCAATTTAAAAAAAATTTCTAAAGAAATTAATTAATCCTAACTTTAGCCAAGGTTTAAAAGACAGGGGAGTCTGGGGGGTGTGGAGCACCCCCCAGGTATATTCAAACTGTGATAGATAAATTTGCAAACTAATGGTCTTCAGTATTAACGATTAATAATGAAAGTTTTTAGCCCAAGAAATATAAAGCAGTGACCGAGAATCTGGGGTGATGGGGGGGATTATGAATTCCCCGTAGTATAATATCTCATCGTTCTCAAGAAAACCAAAGCGCTATAATAAACCTTACCTACAGGCTCGTAGCCAAAAACATAACCTACACCTATTTATTTTCAAATTTCAATTTTTTTAAGATTTTGGGATGGGGGGGGTGGCAAGTGCCCTTCTGGCTATAGGCCTTCCAAGCCATCTTTGTTTATTTTATGTGTTTTGCTTATCAGCTTAGTTTATTGGGTGGGTAGATTTGGGTATTAAGGACGCCACTGGTTCTTGTTTCATGGTTTGGTTTCAAATTTATTTTTTATCTGTTCAATATAGTTTGGTTACGATTTACACAATATGTAGGGGTTCTGTTTGCGATCACGATTGTAGGCCAGGTTTATCTTCATTTGAATTCGAAGTTTGTGGCGCGAATTTCAAAATGCGAGTTTTTATTTTACAGACTTAATAATTAGCTTAGGTTAGGCAATGTAAAATTTTTCGTCTCCATTTTGTATCCAAAAAAAAAAATTTAATATACTTAATTTAAAATATGTATTACACCTTTCCAAGTGCTTCCTGACACCCAATCTTTACAGTTTGTTAAACGTACATTATATTTCAGCAATAAAATTAAAAAATTGTCTGACTAATTAGATTAACTTAACTTTAACCAAGGTTGCGATTGAGCACCCCCAGGTACACTCAAACTGTGATAAATAAATTTGCAAACTAATGATCTTCAGTATTAAGCGATTAATAATGAAAGTTTTTAGCACAAGAAATATAAAGCAGGGACCGAGAATCTGGGGGAGGGGGGAATTATGAATTCCCCCTAGGATAATATGTCATCGTTCTCAAGAAAACCAAAGCGCTATAATAAACCTTACCTACAGGCTCGTAGCCGAAAACATAACCTACACCTATTTATTTTCAAATTTTAATGTATTTTAAGATTTTGGGAGGGGGGGGGGGGCAAGTGCCCTTCTGGCTATAGGCCTTCCAAGTCATCTTTGTTTATTTTATGTGTTTTGCTTATCAGCTTAGTTTATTGGGAGGGTAGATTTGGGTATTAAGGACGCCACTGGTTCTCGTTTCATGGTTTGGTTTCAAGTTTGTTTTCTGTCTGTTTAAAATAGTTTGGTTACGATTTACACAATATGTGGGGGTTCTGTTGGCGATCACGATTGTAGGCCAGGTTTATCTACATTTGAATTCGAAGTTTGTGGCGCGAATTTCAAAATGCGAGTTTTTATATTACAGACTTAATTATTATCTTAGGTTAGGCAATGTCTATCCATTTTGTATCAAAAAAAAAATTTATAGTACTTATTTCAAATTTATTACATCTCCAAGCTGCTCTCCCTTGTAATGCTCCTAATTCTTTACAGTTCTGTTAAAACGTACCCATTTTTATTTTACAATAGAGAAAATTAAAAATTGCGACTAATAGAAACTGACAACGAGAGATTGCGTTTGCTAGTCGAATATTTGATAACTGCGCCACTGCCGTATTTTGCCGCAACGTAAGCACTGCCTGATAAAATGGCTACTGTCAAAACCGATTTTGTATAAAAGTAAATTATAATTTGTGTCGTCAGTCCACGACGGGAATAATATTGCAAGATTACTTACATGGATATGAATAAAGTGGAAGAATTAGAAAATGTTAACGAAGGAATTAAAACAGAAGTCATGGAGTTCGAAGACTTCCACCATTCCATTGATATTCAAGGCGATGGGTCGGTTAAGGAGAGGATATTTACAGAAGAAGGTGGGGAAAGAAATTAAAATTGAGGAGATGGAAGATATGGATATCAAACTGGAAGAAATACATCATTCCATTGACATTAAAGACGAGACTGTTAGTATCGAATCTCGATTGGATAAAGGGTGCGGAACACAAAAGTTGTTCCGACAATTTGAGTGTCGGGTATGTCATGTAACGTTTACTAATAAATTGCAATTTGGAGAACATACACAATTTCATGCCAGCAAGGAACCATTGGGGTGTGATACTTATAATTATGAATGTTCTCGAAAAGAGGATTTGGACGATGAAACCTCCTGCACGAAACCGTTTGCATGTAAACTTTGTGATTATAAATGTTCGCAAAAAGGAAATCTAAAATATCATTTACGAACTCATACCGGCGAGAAACCGTTTGAGTGTAAAATTTGCGATTATAAATGTTCTCAAAAGGGCCAATTGCAACGGCATTTACGAACTCACACCGGTGAGAAGCCCTTTGAGTGTACAATGTGTGACTTTAAATGTTCTCAAAAAGTTCACTTAAAATATCATTTGGGAACACATACGGGGGAGAAACCCTTCGAATGTAAGATTTGTGACTACAAAACTGCCCTTAAAGGGCATTTAAAGTCTCACTTACGCATCCATACCGGGGGAGAAGCCATTTCAATGTACAATTTGCGATTATAAATGTTCTCATAAGCATACTTTGAAAAATCATTTACTGAAACATACAGGCACGAAACCGTTTGAGTGTAACATTTGCGATTATAAGTGCTTTCATAAGCACATTTTGAAAAGTCATCTGTTAAAACATACCGGCGAGAAACCATTCGAGTGCAGCATATGCGATTATAAATGTTCTATAAAGGGGCAATTGAAAGTACACCTACGAGTACACACCGGGGAAAAACCGTTTGAATGTACAATTTGCGATTATAAATCATTTCTAAAGGGACATTTGAAAGGTCACTTACTAACTCATACCAGCGAAAAACCGTTCGAATGTTCGTTTTGTGATTATAAATCTACTCGAAAAGGAGTTTTGAAAGATCACTTACGTACCCATACCGGTGAGAAACCGTTTGAGTGCAACATTTGTGGTCATAAATTATCGCGTAAGGAAGATTTGAAGGGTCACTTACGAATTCATGCTGGGGAAACCCCCTATAAGTGTAAAATTTGCGATTATAAATGTCCTCGGAAACGACAGTTAAAACGGCATTTATTAACTCATAACGGCAAGAAGCCCTTCGAATGTACAATCTGCGATTATAAATCATATCTGAAAGGAAGTTTGAAAGATCATTTAGTAACTCATACTGGGGAAAAACCGTTTGGATGTACAATTTGCGATTTTAAATGTTCCCTTAAGCGCTATTTGAAAAGACATTTGCAAACTCACGTCGACGAGAAACCCTTTGAGTGTAACATTTGCCATTATAAGTGCTCTCAAGAAGAAAATTTGAAAATTCATTTGCGAACTCATATTGTCAACAAAACAGAGACTTAGTCAGTTGAAGCTGTTTCAATTGAAATCCAGAATGTCGGTGCAAAGGAAACTTGAGATTTATGGTGCAAACCAATCTGCACTTAGATTAACGATTTTAATTCGAAATCCAATTATAAAAGAAGCAGAATTACCTCAAAAGAGCTCGAGAGATTTGCGGTGTTTTATGTGTCAACATTTTGAAAAATAAAAATTTTAGGTTAAAGAATTGTTTTTCATTATTTTGTTTTTGTATATGTAAGCCCTTGGGTTGGTCGTCATTTATTTATATTATAATGTCACAATTACATGATTTCCAGTTTTGGTCACTTTAGGACAAATTTTTGTATCGGAAAAGCCTGAAAAATGTAAAAATCAAATTTTTGTAATCAAACGATAACGTAACTTACCAGGGATTGTGTCAGGTCAATTCCATTACAACATTTATTAGTAAATACAATTTATTTAATCAATGGACTGCCAAAATTGCATAGTTGGTTTGTTTCCGTAAAGCAGTCGATGAATCCTCATAGCATGAAATTTCCATTGTTCTGGAAAATATATAAAATTCAAGTGTTTAGTATTAAGTTCTTGTAAATATTTAGTTTTAATTTAGTAGTAAGTTGGGTTTGCAAAACAATTAGTGCTTCATCAGTAAATCGGTTAATTAAAGTGCCGCGATTTGGTTAAAACAATTTTGACATATTTATGCCGGAAAAGACAATTTAGCAAAATTATTAACAATTATAAAAATAATAGTAACTAACAAATAAATAAAAGTTTGGAAAGTTAAAGGCAGGTTTAATTCCGGCTATAAATTAAAAAATCTGTGAATTATAATTATTCTTTAAAAGAATAAAACATTTTAAGAAAAGTGTGATAACGGCGAGCTCAACTTGTAAGGTTTTGTTTTTGTATTTTAATCTTAAGTAGTTTTAATTAGTTTTTAAAAAAAGAATTTTATTAATCGACTTATTAGTCACTCGGTAGATAAGAATTAATATGCATGTCTGTTAAATCAGTGTACTTACCAGAAAAATATTTATTTGTACGAAGTTAATTTAATGGCACTACAATTATTATTATTTTGTTAGGCCAATAAAATTACTTTATTAATAATTACACTTGAATCACATGGTGAACGTTCTTTGTATAAATTTTTTAGGTTATGAACACGTCATTGTCATTTGCTAATATTAATGTTGTTTTTTATAAGAGTCAATTTGCATAAAAGTTATGTTACATACACAATATATTTGCAAACATATTCAGTTTGTTTATTGCTGTTGACAACATTTTATCAACATTAAAAAAATATATTTTCAGTTCACGGTCGAATAAATAAAATTTAAATTTCACTACAAATTTTACGCATAAATAAAGATTAAAATTCACTACAATATATTGCTATGTATTTTTCGGGTAATTCAAACTTCCCGCTAAAAACACTGCTTTGCGTTCTAAACGAAACAAATTTTTCGCGATATATCCGAAATCGTGAAAAACGCGATATTTCCGCCACACACGAACCCCAAATAATTTATAATTTTAATTGCAGTAAATTTTAATAATGCGACAACGTCCATTCCATAATTGTTATAGTACCGCTGTTGTATGAAAATTATGAGTTTGAAGAAATTTACCGAACGTGGCAATTCATGAGTTTCAAATATTTTATTTACCACGTGGTTGTTTTGATCAATTTTAATCGTTTTAGAATTTGAAGAAAGGGGGCGCGAGATTTGAATTCAAATTATGATGGTGTGTTGGTTGCCTATAGTGCAACTAAATAGAGTTGGAGAAGTCGTATATTACATATGGTGCCGTGACCAGGATTGAGGAGAACACGTCATCTCGCAACAAAAGCATCCGCTGATCGCTCCCTGTCACCAACGGTGATTTCTCCAACTTCCCTAATAGCACTCAGTCCCTGCTTGGCTTCACTCATTCATCGATCAGATCATCAACCGCCTACAAGCGGCTCCTGACGGCCTAACAGTACGGTGTCGCACTTGGCGCATAAGGGACAACCCGGAGAAAAGAACATCGGTCTGCTCGAATGCCTACAAGCGGATATCATCCCTAAAATCCCTCAGACTTCCCGTCCGAAACCTTACGCATGATGTTCGGCACCGCGTTTCCTTGAATGACACCTCCAACTACTTGGGAGCCACCCTCGACAAGGGACTACGGTAAGCGCCCCACATCAAAGGCAGCGCTGCAAAAACAAAAGACGCAATGGCAGCACTTCACCCTTGGCTTAACCCCAACAGTAAACTCTCGATCCCAAACCGACTCATCCTGTGCAAAACAATCATCCTACCCATCTTATCTTACGCGACCTCCGTCTGGGGTTACGTGATAAAATCCTATCTAAACTTTCTCATCTCGTCGTCGTCGTCGTGGTTCGTCACAAATAGGAGACTGCAAACGGACTTCGGTGTGGAGTCAATTGAATAGTTTAACCGTCACTTGACGGAAAAATTTTACGAATCCTTTGAACCCACTAGTCCAAGAGCTTGATAACCACCAACTCGAAGATTTTTTGCGATATAAGAGACCCAGAAGTGTTTTACAGCTTCCTAACTAGATTTCCAAACTCTACAGCGGCACCCAAATCCCATCTCCGCAAGCTTTCGCCTATAAAGGGTGAGATGGGACCCTCCCACCACCATTACTCTCAAATGCTACTTTTTTCACGAAGGAATCTTGCAGGAAGACCGCAACACGCTACCAGCACCGCGGTCTCCTCTGTAAGATCAAAGAGATACTCACTTATTTGGATCAAAAAAACACTCTGAGTTAGCTAAAAGAATGTCCACGAGTACGTAAAAGATACTTAGTAAGATAGTTTGCTGATGATAATTCAGGTTTGCTAAAAGTAAACAAAAAAATTTATTTAAACATTTTTTTTTATTTTGCAAAAATATCATAGCAATATATAGCACATTAGGATGCTTATGCCCGACTGCCCGACGTAAACGTTGTAAAACGGTTTAAAAGTCGTTGCAAAGTCTTTTAAGAGTGCGAATTGAAAAAACTTCACTTTAAAACCTCAAAACATGTAAAATCTCTATGTGAATACCCTTACGTACCAAAAAATGTATTAATAGCAGGAAAAGCCAGTGGTTGTCTGGCGAAAGTATCTTTCGTTTTTTGTCAAAAATGTTTAGAAATGCCAACCGCTGCACCAAAAGCAAAGTTAGGTGCAGCTGTTTCGGCACGAGTACAGTTCGGCGCAAACATCATTTGGTGCGAGTTCAGTTCAGCGCAGATCCGATTTAGCGCGATTTGATGTAAGTACAGTTTGACGTGCCTGGTTTTTATTATTTTCAACTTAGTATTTTTTTTAAATATACTTTTAGGATAAATTCTAGATTTGGCGTGGTTGCGTTTGTCAAGACCAACTTTAAGCAGACTCCGCTTCGCTCCGGCCACTACATTGCTGAATAAAAATATCCCTCTAGAACGGTCCAACTCGGCAAAGTGTGAATGTTTACCTGACAGATATCAGGAGCGACTGGTACCCCCCACCGCTTGTGACTGTCGACCCATCTACAGTGCACAAACTGGTGATAAAAATGTATTCCATATTTGACATAATATTACACTTGTGGATGCTAATAGAAATAAGAGAGAAATCCCTAGCATTCTTCGAAAGTTATCTCTTCCAAGCCACACTGGTCACCACCATGCTAGAGCTTGGAACGATGAAAGGTCATAGACAAGATGGCTACCCATATTCTAACGGAAAAAATGAAAAACAAGGAACAAGAAGGTGAAACACAAACCGAAAACTTCCAATAGCGTGAAAAATAAAAAACCCGCACGCACTGAGAGTAGGAGTTTCAGTTGGTAGAACCCCCCTCCCCCCAATCAATATCACAAAATCAATAAAAGTAATTATTTTTGACATCATTGTATAGCCATTGCTTCGTCCACATCAATTTTCTTATTATTTATTGAAATCTTGATTTATTATCAAGATTTTCTTGACTGTACCATTCCCAGGCCGGCTCTGTCAGATTTTAGTAGTTCCTTGACATTTTAAAAATTTAAATAGTTGAAATGCGCCAATACAAAGAAACAGTCATCGATAGTCTTTTGTTTTTGAGGTTTTTAGGTTTTCGGTGTTTTGTTTTCGGCATTTGTTTTCAGTATTTTTGTTTTGACGTTTGTTTTCAGTATTTTTGTTTTTGACGTTTTAAGGTGCCACCTTGTTTTGTACCACCTTTTGTTTTTGAGCTTTTTGTTTTCGATATTTGACTTTCGCGTTTCTGTTTTCGGTATTTGACTTCGTCGCTTTTGTTTTCAGTATTTTTGTTTTTGACGTTTTGAGATGCCACCTTGTTTTGTATCACCTTTTGTTTTTGAGGTTTTTGTTTTCGGTATTTGACTTTCACGTTTTTGTTTTCGGTATTTGACTTCGTCGTTTTTGGTTTTTGGTATTTTTGTTTTCGGGGTTTGTTTTCAGTATTTTTGTTTTCGACGTTATAAGGAGCCACCTTGTTTTGTACCACTACCTTTTGTCTTTGAGGTTTTGTTTTCGGTAAATGACTTTGAAGTTTTTGTTTTCGGTGTTTGTTTTCAGAATTTTTGTTGTTTTGAGGTGCAACCTTGTTTCGTATCACCTTTTATTTTTGAGGTTTTTGTTTTCGGTATTTGACTTTAGCGTTTTTGGTTTTCGGTGTTTTTGTTTTCGACGTTTGTTTTCAGTATTTTTGTTTTGACGTTTTGAGGTGCAACCTTGTTTTGTATCACCTTTTGTTTTTGAGGTTTTTGTTTTCGGTATTTAACTTTAACGGTTTTGTTTTTCGGTGTTTTTGTTTTCGGCGTTTGTTTTCAGTATTTTTGGTTTTGACGTTTTGAGATCCCACCTTGTTTTGTATCACCTTTTGTTTTGTAGTTTTTGTTTTCGGTATTTGACTTCGTCGTTTTTGTTTTTCGGTATTTTATTTTCGGCGTTTGTTTTCAGTATTTTGTTTTGACGTTATAAGGATGCCACCTTGTTTTGTACCACCTTTTGTTTTTTTGATTTGTGTTTTTTTGTTTTCGGCGTTGTTTTAGTATTTTGTTTGACGTTTTATGTTGTTTTCGGTTTTGTTTCGTGTTTTGTTTTCGGCGTTTGTTTTCAGTATTTTTGGTTTTGACGTTTTGAGATGCTACCTTGTTTTGTATCACCTTTTGTTTTGTATTTGTTCGCGTTTTTGTTTTCGGTTTTTGATCTTGTCGATTTTTGTTTTGAGTTTTTGTTTTGTACAGCTTTTGTTTTCAGTATTTTTGTTTTCGTCGTTTGTTTTCAGTATTTTTGTTTTTGACGTTTTGAGGAGTACCTTGTTTTGTTTCACCTTCTGTTTTTGAGGCTTTTGTTTTCGGTATTTGACTTCGTCGTTTCTGTTTTCGGCGTTTGGTTTCAGTATTTTTGTTTTTGACATTTTGAGGTGCTACCTTGTTTTGTGTTAATGAAAGCAATGAATAAAAAAATCTCCAAAGAATAGCAGGCCGTTACAAATGGGATCAGATGAGTGTTACTCGCTCCTCTAGCAAGGTAATAGCGGGAAATTCGTTATAAATAACAATTGAAAGCCTATATATTTATTTATTTTAATTTTTATAAGCTAGCATGCAATAATAAACATTAAATACATTTTTAAATCATCTGTTTGTGCCACAAACTTAAGAGGTTTAAGGTTTTACTCCCCCGTATGAACCAACGAATGTTTTTTCAAACTTTGTTTTCGTGTAAATTTGGTGTTACAAACTTCACAGGCGAAAGGTTTCTCTCCGGAATGAGTTTTTAAGTGACCTTTCAAATACTTTCTCGCTCTGCACCGATAGTCACAAAATTCACAAGCAAAAGGCTTCTCGCCCGTATGAATCATTAAATGAACTTTTAAATCTCCCGTTTGTGCAAATTTACAGTCACAAATTTTGCAAACGAAGGGTTTTTCCCCCCCCGGTATGTGTCATTAAATGAATATTCAAACAATGCTTCGTTGAACCTTTATAACCGCAAATTTCACAGTTAAAATGTCTCTCCCTGGTGTGGGTCATTAAATGCACCTTCAACCGTTGCTTCGTAGAACACCTATACTCACAAATTTGGCAGGCAAAGGGCTTTTCTCCGGTATGAATCATCAAATGAACTTTCAAATCTCCTTTTCGAATAAATTTCGAGTCACAAACATCACATGCAAAAGGCTTCTCTCCGGTGTGAGTTCTCCTGTGATGTTTCAAATATTTCTTTGTCGTAAACTTATGGTCGCACAGTTCACAGGCAAATTGCCTCTCGCCTGTGTGTATCATTAAATGAACTTTTATGTCTCCCGTCTGGGCAAATCTCAAGCCACAAATTTCACACGCAAAGGGCTTGTCTCGCGTATGACTCATTAAATGAACTTTCAAATGCTGTTTCGTTGAACCTCGATAGTCACAAATTTTACAGGCAAAGGGTTTTTCACCCGTATGGGTCATTAAATGCATTTTCAAACCTTGCTTGGTGGAACATTTAAAGCCGCAAGTCTCACAACCAAAAGGTTTCTCTCCCGTATGAGTCTTTAAGTGAACTTTTAAAGCGCGCGTTTGAGCAAATTTAAAATTACAAATTTCACATGCAAAGGGTTTCTCACCAGTGTGGGTTCTTATATGATCTTCCAGATTCTGTTTCGTTCTCGATTTGTAGTCGCATGTTCCACAGGCAAACGGTTTCTCACCCGTATGAATTCTCAAATGAACTTTTAAAGCTCCTTTCCGTGGAAATGTATTGTGACAAAACTCGCACTCGAATAGTTTTGTAGCACTCCGATTCTTAAGTTGAGATTTATCAGTAAATTCTCTTTTACATACCCCGAATTCAAATTTCGGGTTTAGTTGTCCCTTTCCTTCCGATTTAAGAATCAAATGCTCTTCTTTAATATCAATGGAATGATGCAGGTTTTCCAACTTAATTTTAAAGCTCGATTCTTCAGTTTCAATGACCGAAGTATCATCCGAACCTTCCAATTTTATTGTAATACCTTCCAATTCTTCCGATTTGCCTTCAAGACGACAGCAATTGGGATCGGATGGGATTTGTAAAACTTCGAAAGTGTCGCCTACGAGAGAGAGGTTATGAGCCATGCCCACGGGGTGGAAACCTTTTTGGGTTATCTAGAAAATATGGCTGCTCTTAATTATCCCAAATTAGAAAATTGCAATAAAACTTACTCGAAAAGCCTTCCAACGATTTATTGATTCCGTCGAAGATTTTTGGATGCCACTGCTGTCATAGTCAAAGATCACAGAAAATACTGTTTTCAAACGGAACCATCGATTAGATTCTGATTAATAAACAAAAGTTAATCGATGACAAAAACAAACAAAACACTGTCAAGTGTCAATGAACCCAGTGCAGTACGACGTTGGGGTTATTTGGAGCAGTGCTGACCAGAATCTGCAGAAAATTGACAGACAAAAATCTGAAACTAATTGCACAAGATAGGTAACAGTCATATTTATTTTCTTGTTCTTGAATGCTTATTTTCACTTTTGCGCCCTCCCGTTGGGTGTCATTAATATATGCTGCTTAATCCTCTTCTCAGCTATCTCACAGTAAAAATTTTGCTTCTAGTACCGGTGACCTACTATTTACACTTTCCTGACGTAAAGACTTCAGCCTCCATAAAGTATATATTGCTATGGTTCAAATTATGTGGCTAATGTTTAAAAGATGTTAATTTGGGCGCCATGAACCACTGGTGAATCTGTATCGGCGTAAATCGAAGGCTACCTGCATCTTGTTGTTAAGTTAGAATCCATAGAATTTAACATCTCAATGACGAAAATTTCTGACAGATTTTAACAAAACTGTATCATTCTGTGATTTACAAAATATAAAGTTTAATTCTAAAATTTCAAGATTATACCAACAATGTTTTAACAGCTTTTCCGAACTGTACCCCTCCGGTTCGAAACCGGGAGAGGTCACTTGTAAGGTCGTCTCCGTGCTTCGGAAGGCACGTAAAGACGGTGGTTCTCTCACAAAGTGCTAGCAACATCTTTGAGGTATTAAATGCTGGAGTACCCTCTTTGGGGAATCAGACAACGTCGCAGGACGTTCTAAAATCAAATTTATATATATAAATATAGTTGAGGTGATCGGCCAGGGTAAATCGAACAAGTAGATATCTTTTCACAACACATTATCAACAAAAACCATTAAAAACAGCAGGGCCGAATTCAGCAACATTGTCGAATGAAAAAATAGCAAACAAAAATTGTAATTTCTACAAAATCTTACTGGATGACCGCGGTTTCGAACTTATCCACAACGTGAAATTGATCTCCTCAGACCCAGATAGATAAAAAATACAATATCTACTTACTACTTTTTGCTGATGTGCTGCAAAAAGTAGTGATACCGGTTTCTAAAACCTTTCGGTTGGGCTTTTGAAAAACTAGTAAAATATATTCACTTTTGTAATAATTTCTTCAGCTTTACACCAGATGCTTTAGTTTACAATTCAACCACTGCAAACCGGGGTCTGGGGGGTGTGGAGCACCCCCCAGGCACACTAAAACTGTACTAACTAAATAAATTAGCAAACTTAAGGCTTTCAGTTTCAAGTAATCAAAAGAGAAACTTTTACAACATAAAATGCAAATGAGAGATTTACGGCCTGAAGAAGGGGGGGGGGAAGATATAAAATACTTCCTGCATATGTCATTGTTCAAAAAAAAAGTGAAACTTTGTGTTGCGATACTAAGGCAGCCCCAGTTTATTTTTATCAAAGGTGAATTGAAGATTTCAACATATTCTTGTAACCGCTGCTGTCGTAATGTGACGTTTTAGTCACTATTGCGATAGAATCATTGAATAACAAGAAATTTTTTGCAAGTTTGGGTAACTTTTTCACTGGCAGCAAATACGACTTCGAATTTCACGTTAAACCCAGATACCGTCTGATCTGTAATTTATTAAGGTTGATGTTCTTGTAACCCACAGTGTGATGGACACACAAAACTAAAATTAAATTAGCACATATTATGATCGTGGGGCTGAAAGCCACTAGTGACTCTTGACGGTTTCCTGATTCTAAACTGGCTTATAGACACACCGTAATGTAACCTATCACCGTAGGTAATCGATAATAAAAATGCCGTGTAGCTAATCGTGGAACGTTCAGCTTTACGGAGGATATTGCGGAGAAGTAACTCAAACATGCACTCTCAAGTTAAAAATCATTGTCTTTTGCAAGAAATTGGAACTAAAAAATAAAATAATGGTGGGGGTAAATATTACCAATCGTTGCTCATTGATTTTTTGGCGTTTTTCAAGTTTTTCTGTCTTGCGTCAGCTTATTTTCCGCAGTTCCGAATTTTTCCCGATTATTGTTGGTTTTCTTTTGTGCTAGCTCCTTCCGATCTGTATTCAAATATTCTTCTGGCTTTTCTTTTACGCATAATTTATTCTTCCTAAACAGTTCATTCGA
The DNA here is from genome assembly GCA_036346125.1 of Lycocerus yunnanus. NCBI lineage: Eukaryota > Metazoa > Arthropoda > Insecta > Coleoptera > Cantharidae > Lycocerus > Lycocerus yunnanus. The sequence continues at coordinate 171,651 of JARFIX010000129.1, forward strand.
GAGAATAAAAAATAAATTAAAACAAATTTATTAAGGAACTTAAATTACATTTCAAACCTTCAGCCTAAGATACTTTAATTTGTAAATCCGTATTTAACTGTTGCAGCATGATGCATGTCATTTCAAACTCGTTGGTTAAATAAATGTCATCCACGTAGAGAATCTTCAAATTTCGCATTTTATAGAGAGCACCCAGACCTCGCTCCGTAATTTTCGGACAATCCCTGAGATCCAAATACGACAAACTATGACTAAAGATATTACTAATGCGATCCATGCACCAATCGTCGATGTTATCGCATTCGTTAAAACTCAACCACTCGACATTCCGCAGATTCCTAAAATTTACTAAACCTTCGTAATAAATATCCATTCCATTGCAATCAATTCCTTGCAATATTTTATCTTCCACGTATTGGTTCGGCAACTCAAACCTCCTCTGCGAATCGGCCTTGATCCACCTGTCTTCATCGAAGAACTTTACCGCTCCCCCTCTGAATAAAACGAAATGAGCCGCGGCTAGTTCATTCCCCAAGATGTCGTTACGTTGAGTGATATAGCCCTGCATGACAATCTTCTTTTCTTCTTCCCTCCTGGCCAACCAATTTTTTATACCCTTCACCGACACATCTGCATGCACGAAATCAGACGTCAGGGTTTTCAAAAGCGGTGCTTTACTCTCTTCTTTATAAAAACTTCTCAACAACTGCAAGCGTTCCTTTTCCCTTTCGTGCCACGGGGTACGCCATTCCAAATCTTTCTTTGTGGTCGACTTGTTGGCCTCGAGTTTATCTTGCACATTCACCACTGTCGGAACATCCGCTTTCGACGTCAAAGTAACAATTTGAACATTTCTTCGCGTTAAATAACGAAATAAATTATTTTTAGCGAGCATTTTCTAAAATAAACTTCACTACATGAGTATAACCTAAAAGTTTGACATTTGTTGACGCTACAGATCAGTGGCGTACTAGCTCAATTGTAGTCAAAAAGTTGCGATTAAAATTTTAAATTAACAGTCCGAGTTACTTTTATCACGATTTTTGTATTCTTAAAACCTTAGGACATGAATAGAATAGGATATTCTATATTCTAAGCTTGAAACCGAAACGCTTTGTCTGTCCGCCTCTGTTTGGGTGATTTTGACGTTAGTTTGTTTAACCTCACTTTTAAACCGGAAAGTTATAAAAATGCCACCGACACCTAAACGTAACGCTGCTGTAATTCTGTACGATGTGAACACGAAGCCCGAGTTCGAAGTCGAAGCGCGGAAATGTTTGTTGAATATTTGTGCTTCGAAATGGTTTCTGGACTCCAAGGACACTACAAAGCTGATTTTGCTCAACACACAGCAAACGCAAAATAAGTTACACGATGTGTACGGTAAAGCTGGGAACATTTTCGAAGCAACTGACCAGATTTTCTACGACCCTAAGTTGATTTCGGAAGCCCTGGATGGTGAGAGATTTGCAAGTACAAAATTTGTTGTTCGTAACCGACCTTTTTGTAGGTATCGAAAAGGGGCAAGGTGACTGGTGTACGGGCTGGCTGTCGCTCACGAATATTTAAAAACCGAATGTGTGGATCAGAAAGGCGTCATGAATGTTCAGCTTCTGTTTATTAGTGACTTCTCCGTACCAACTAACGTGAAGCAGAAACGAGTCAATTTTTTGGTGGAAAGCTTGAACGAATTGAATGTATTTTTGTACATCTTAGGACCGAAAGTCAGAGTTCCGTTTGTATTGGCTTCTTTTGATGACATTCGTCGTTGGTCTAAAAGCATCGAGTTTGTGGAAGATAATGCAAATTTTGTGTATGTTAAGGAAATCGTGGACAAAGTAGAAAAAGCTCTGGTTTGTGATTTGCACTTAGGGGAGCACTTGTTTTCTGCTTATGTCTATGGATGGGGATTACAGCCGTGGAAGGTTCCGCTGACTATTGGTGACTCGGTTAGCATGGCTAGTATCACAACCCGTTTTATGAAGAAAGTTAGAGCACCGACAGTAAAGCAAGAAGGTAAATCAAATCGTTTAACATGGTGAGTACAATTTCGTCATGGATTTTAATTTTAATTTCTTTCATTCTTCAAAATATTTTGTTACTACTTTGTCGAGTATCAATGTACTTTTTAGGGTATATAGGATCAACTATTAGCTGTGTAGTTTATGGTACTGAAGGCTATAAGCAAATTTCCTTAAAATAAAGAAGATTAAAATTTTAGGCATTTATCCGAGGATGTTTTGACGGAAGTTCCTTACGACAACGTTATCGGTGGAGTTTACATTCACGAATCATTCGTACCATTACCGCAGGACGTGGTAACGAACTTCAAATTTAGTGGCCCTCGTTGTTTTAAAATCTTAGCATTTACGGATAGAGCCAACATCAGCGAGGTAAACCTTCTCGTTTTGCATACTCAACTCACTAATTAAGTTTCTTTTTTCGCCAGGTTTACATGCGGGTGATGGATCCTCAATTGTCGAATCCGACAACTCGAAAACCTTCAAACTTATGGTTTCGGTCTTGAAAAAGCAAAATAAGTGCGTAATTGGTTATCGTTGCTACATGCAGAACTGTAAACCGAAACTTGTCGCTCTCCTGCCACGAGAGGAGGATGACCGCTTGGTTTTAGTCGAATTGCCGTATTCAAAAAAAAAAACCGAATTCGTCGAAGGTGATTTGAACGACGCGCCTAAAATTGATAAAAGCAACCCAACTGTTGCGGCCATGTACGAGTACTTGGAAAAGTTAGACGTAACAAACCCAGAAAATTTCGACGAAAATAAGAGCGTGAAGTTTCCTCTAGCAGCAAATTTAAGGCTGCCTTACAATGTTAACATCATGACTCAACGTTATTTACAAAAATATACTGGTGAGTGAACCACGACAACCATAATTCGAAACTGATATCTATATTTTTTTTTTCAGATGATACAATTAATTTCGATGAACCTAAAATTGAACTTCCTAAACTGCTGGATGACACTCCATACCGCAAGTTTGTTCCAGTTCATGAAGAGCCGAAAGGAGCGAAGAAATGAGGTGCTTAATTTTTTATATGTTTTTAAGTTTCTTTTGTTGTAATCCATAATTTACAAATATTATTCTTATAAATACAAAAATCAAATTTAAATACCAAGCCGACACCTCGTTTTGATTAATTGTCATCAAAACCCTAAAGCTGTTGGAGTTGCATTATTGAAGTAAAGCAGTGCAAGTTAAATCAATAGGGTAAAATTAGGATTAGCTTAGGTGGTTTGCTGAATCTGCCTGGTAGATAAAAAATATATTTTTTTCTTTAACGATGTTGCTGAACAGTCCTGCCAGTTAGATGTCTTGTGGGCAATCTGTTGTAAAAACATAATGGAATGTGGTCAATTGTGATGCAATATTGCGCAATAATACACTTTCATGGGAAATGTTAATTTCAAATTTAAATTGTTGGCTTATTAAAGAACATACCGAAACCCACCTCACCTTAAAAGTCTTGTATTTGGGTGCTCTTTTGTTTGGTGAAGTAATTTTTATAGGAAAAAGTGTACTTTCCCAGAAAATACCATTTGGTTTTATCTTCAAGAGAAACGGCAGTTTCCAAAATTTAACTCGAGATGGCGAATGGAGAAAAGCTGGCAGTCTTTACAAAAATTTTGTTTTGTCATGTCACCATAGCAACGCTGTGACAAATATGCCAAAATCTTCAATTAAAAATAAGAAATAACTGCACAGATTGGGGGGGAGGGGGATTATCTAAATTCTTGTATCTCAGGAACTCGGAACACTACATGTTTTCAAATTATGCAAAAGCTTTGGCGATTTATGAAGCTGGGGTTTGTTTCAACCCCCGCTAGATCTTTGATCACTATTTTGAATTTCGCTTAATAAGCTCCCCTGGTTTCTAAAACCAAAAAATCTTTTGGTTGGGCTTTTGCAAAACTAAAAATATATTCAATTTTGTAATAATTTCTTTAGCTTTACACCAGATGCTTTAGTTTACAATTCAACTACTGCAGACCGGGGGGTCTGGGGGGTGTGGAGCACCCCCAGGCACACGAAAATTGTAAAAGTAAGCTTGCGAACTGATATGGCTTTCAGTATCAAGTAATCAATTGAGGAACTGTTTAAAAAGGGATTTCAAAATAGGGGGGGGGTTATGAAAATCTCAGGTCAACTTTGTAATTCGGAGAATATAGATTATTATAACAGATACACTGTAAAAATTACTGGTCTCCTAGTGTGGTAAAAATTGTTGGGTATATCTCATGTGAAGAGGGGGGGTGTCCCACTATATCTTACCAGGGGAATTTAAAGAAAAACACCTCACGTAATTAATAGACTTCCCCAAACAGCATAAAATGAACATAGTGGTCGGGAGGGGGATGTGGAGTGTGAGTGTACCTGTGGGTGTTCAACCCCCCCGACTATCCGGTCTCGAAAACTGTGTGTTTTAGTTTGGCCACAATTTATACAATGTTCACTTAAATTGTGAAAAATGAATTTGCGAACTTATCGCATTCGCTATCAAGTGATCAATAAAGAAACTTTCTAAGACAACAAAATAAAACATAATTTTTAAATAACTGCAATCACCAATCAAGGGACAATTGCTCCATTCTACACCCCTAAATACGCCACTGGAAAGCCATAAAAGATCATTATAGTCGCAAAATATTGACTTAACTCCGTATTCTCGCGCAGTAACGATATTTAATACGTTTTATATACAGGGTGTCCCCGTGACCGTGGGACACTTTTCTAAGACAAATTTTCAAATAAAATTTTTGTTCAAATCGAAACCCTTGGGGTATCCCTCTTTAAAGCAAGTTTTTTGATTTTCAGCCTTCAAACGGCCATAGCACCGTAACCATTGATTTTATGGTATTAATAAATTAGTAATTTTTTAAAGATCATTTGTTTATCTACAAACTAGTTTATAATTCTTATCCTCTAGAATCAACGGATTTCGAGTTATGAGTTAAACTAGGAGATGAAATGTTAAAAAATTGTACGTTTTATATTTTGTTTTTTTGCGAATCCTGTATCTTTTAAACAAAACTATTTACAAAAAACCAATGGCTCAATTTGGTTAGAAAATTTAACGGGCTATAATTTTAGTCTAGTAACATTTTTTGGAAAATCAATCCATTTTACAAAACAATCACAAAATAATGAACAAGGTCAAAAAATTGCTTTAAAGAGGGTGTGAACTGGAACAAATATTTTATTTAAAAATATATCTTAGAAAAGGGTCTTTTATCACAACCTCAAAGATTTACCATGTACACGGAGACACCTTGTATGGCTATTGTATTTTTTTTGCCAACCTTATTCATTATTTTGGGATTTTCTGCAAAATGAATTGGTTTTCCAAAAAAAATGAGTAGACTAGAATTATAGCCCGTTAAATTTTCTATCAGAATTGGGCCGTTAGTTCTTTTGTAAGTAGTTTAGTTTAAAAGATACAGGGTTTGCAACAAAAACGAAAAAAATAAAACTTGGAATTTCTTTGACATTTTTGCTCGTAATTTAATTCATAACTCAAAATACGTTTATCCTAGACATTAGGAAGTTATAAACTAATTTGTGGATAAGTAAATTGTCTTTAAAAAATCTGTTTGAAGGCAGAAATTCAAAAAATTGCTTTAAAGAGGGTACCCCTCAAGGGTTTCGACTTGAACAAAAATTTGTCTTAGAAAAGTGTCCTTTATCACCACCTCAAAGGTTCTCCCCGGTTACGGGACACCCTGTATAAAAAACCTGAGTACTGTTTTCTTTCTATTTTAATCTTTCTTTCCTATCAGTTATGCAACTAATGTAACAATGCTGTAATATCGCGGCGCAAAAGTCATATATGTGCGTATGTATCCTGAGTATTGTACTCAGATCGAGTCAAACTTAGGTTAGGATATTTTATTTGTAACCCGATTTCTTAACTAGAGGTTTTTGTAACCCGAGGGTCGACTGTATTAAAAAAGATTTAAATTTAGCGCGATATTAAATTAATTAAGATTTAAAATTTTATTAGTACGCCACTGTATTTTTAAATATGTATGTCACTGGCTCTTTTCCCATCCCGCAACCCCGTAACCGTTCACATTACAAATTAAATATTAGTTTTTGGCATTTTTGGCAAACTGCCCACATTAGGTAACTTTACACCAAAAAGCATAATTTAACACTAATTACCGACGATTATTAATACCATAATTTTCAAAGATTAAGCGTTTGTCACTGTCATAAACGACATTAAAGATGGTGTCATAATTAATTTAACGTGTGAAAAGCACAGAGGGAGTTGGCTCGTTAAAAGTTTAGAGGCATCAGTTGTTTAGTTTAATTAATTCAATTGGTCGTTCCAACAATTCGGTTATATTTGTTTAAAATGTAATTGTTTTTGATTCATAATTCAGTTGTTTTTTGTTCCATAATTCAATTAAATTTGATTCAACAATTCTAATTTTCGTGATACAACAATTCAATTGTTTCTTTAATAATTCAACAGGATTTTCAAACAATTGATTGAGTGATCTCTTTTAATTCATTAAATAAAAAAGCAAAAGAAAAACGAGAGCTATAAAGGAGAACTTGAAAAATTATTTAATAATAAAATTAAAAGTGCAGTGTCAAAAAGTATAACTTAAATTAAAAAATATATTTTTATTAATATAATTATATGACTTTAAATAAACTAAGTTCGCGCATTTAAATTTTTTTAGATTTATTTACAAAAAAAACTCAATCCTGACATAATTAATTTTTGAAATTGGATGTTAAAAATTAATTATTAAAGTTGCCAAAATTGCCACCACCACCTCTTCTATTATAACCACCTCGGCCGCCACCACCTCCTCGATGTTCACCTTTGCGTACTCTCCTCGCTGCATACCTCTCTTTCATCTGCACTAAATCTTCAGGAACGTACTAAAAAAAAAACAGTTGTTAAGAACATTAATCGAGAAAAAAAATGCCAAGTGTTGGCAAATTAATTTTTGGCTTTGAGTAATTTTATAATTCCTTCAAGAATCTCCAAATTTCGTTCACCTTCAGCCTAAAACAACAAAAAATGAACCCAACCATCTTTCGATAGCTTTAAAAATTAAACCATTGGCAATTCTAGGTAATCAAGCCCCTTGTATAAATTTAACTTTGGTTTCTTCTGATGAGCCAACTTTTCCTGTAAAATCTCCATTCGAGTAGGTTGTTTGTTAAATTCTTCACCAGAATTTACAATATCTTCACTCAAACAAAGTTGTGCAGGTGAATTTCTATTTCCGTAGATATTATTTTAGTTTTAACTCTCAATTAACCGCAGTATTTAAGTGTTGGTTAAGTTTAAGTTAGTCATAAAAGTTAAAACGGCATTTGACGGGAATAAGTCCAAGATTCTTACCTGATTAGCTTTTTCAAGATTGAAATCAATTCTTCCGCATGAGACCAATCATCACGAGTGAAATATGTAATGGATTGGCCAGATCGGCCTGCACGTCCCGTACGACCCACTCGATGAACATACTCTTCTATGTTACGAGGAAAGTCATAATTAACGACATACCTAAAAACGACATCGTGAAAAGATATCAAAACTAAATTTTATATTTTAACTTACGTAATATCTTGGATATCTATCCACGAGATGCCAAATCCGTTGCTATGAGTATTTTTTCGTAACCACTGGCTATGTCTTCCAATGCCTGCTCGCGATCGCATTGTTCCCGATCTCCATGCAGCGATGCGCAATAAATGCCTTTCATAGCTAATTCCGATGTAAGATAATCTGCCCGAGCTTTCTTCCCACAAAAGACGATGGCTTTCTCTTCCGGTTTCATGGTTCGGACAAAATCTTTAAACTAAAGAAAAATATAATAATTATTAATGTTTTGAAAATTTGATCGTTAATTTTAATTACCGTTTCAAACTTGGCGTCTTCATCATTATCCGGCATCATTTGGATAACCTGCGTAACCGTGTGTACCGCAGCCAAATCCAATGATCCAACGTATATTTGTACCGGATTAACCATATAGGAAGTGGCCAACCTTCGAACTCCTTCTGGCCAAGTGGCACTCGTCATGACGGTTTGCCTGTCCTCGCGCACGTTGTATAAAATTTTACGAATCTGAGGTTCAAACCCCATATCCAGCATCTTGTCTGCCTCGTCCAACACGACATAAGTAACTCCTTCCAACGACAATTTTTCTAAAAATAAATGAGGAATTAGCATCGGTCAATTTTAAATTAAAAAATAAAACGCTTACTCGTCAATACCAAATCGTTTAGTCTGCCGGGAGTTGCAATCACAATATCTGAACCTTTGTTTATTCCATCGATCTGTGTTTGTTTGTCGCCGCCTCCATAAACGCATACACTATAAAAAAAAATTGTTTAATCTAATTTGCGATGGTTTAAAATACAACTTACGATTTAATTTGTTTATAATTATATTTGTTGATTTCTCGATCAATCTGTAACGCCAACTCACGCGTAGGGGCCATAATCAGTACACGCGGTTCGGTATTTCTTTAGGCATCGTTTGCCCGTCGATGTGTATCAGGGCCGGCAAAAGGAACGCCAATGTTTTCCCGTACCGGTTTGGGCAATCCGATTACATCTTCGCCCGAAAGCAATAGAGGCCAAGCCTGTGACTGAATTGGAGACGGTTTTCAAACCCGGCCTTCTCTATTTCCTCAAAATAATAGGATAATTATGAAAGGCATCTCGAAAATTGCGCGCTGGATTTGGAATGGGTTTGTCGCCAAATTTCTCCACAAATACTCGCGACACCATAATATTATGATTATTTCGCGAAACTTCTCCACTTGGCGTGGAGTCATTTTGCAACGTCATCTAATTCTCGATAAAACATTTAATAATTTGCGGCATAGCTGCCAACTTCTCCTGCACGTATTTATCATGCCGTTCGTTAATTGTTTTCCAATCTAGAGTATTTAACTCTTCTATGCGCAATTTGCGTTGTCTTTCTTCTTCTTCGCAAATTGCTTGTGCACCTGTTGGCTCGAAATTTTCAAGCGGTGCTTGACCTTCTCGCGGTCGATTTTCTCGCGGTTTTGTTCCGCAGTTAAATTTAAAATGAGAACTCTTGCCCTCTTTATTTGTTCTGCCGATCCGTTTAATAGAACTATTGTGTTTTCTCCAATAACATCTTTTGTAACATTAATCTTAGCCCCGGATTGGGACTGAAGATGGCCGATTTTGGATCCTCCTTACCTATGTATAGAAAAAAAAAGTTTTTAAAATTGTTTATAATCAGTGGTGTGATGTACTTTTAATATTTAACATAACGTAAAACGTTATGGCTTATTTTAAGGTGGCAAATACCAATGTTATTTGGCCATAAGAACAAACCACAATTAAAAACCGAGTATATATAACGTACCGTGCTCAAATTTGCAACATGATATATTTGAACATTTGTCGATAATATATTATAATTACAAGTAAAAACATTTATAGTTAATGAATAAATAAATAAACAAAACATGCCTGCGGAACGGTTCAGTTCTTTTATTTATTGTAGTGAAAATAGTAAAGTAATCATGCTGTATTTACAGTATGTTATTACAAATTATCTATTTGAGAGTTTGCAGTTTAAAAATCTGTTATTAACCTCATTAGTAACGAAATTAATCGTGGTTCTTCTAATCCCTATCCTGCTTATGCTATTTGCAGTTTGGAAAATGTTTCATAGATGGCACGCGCATAGTACAGTATATTATCTTATTTTATGTCGAAAAGATTTACAATTTAAGTTGTCAATATAAGCATTTTTTGTGCTCAAAACTATTTTCTGAATAGGTAAGCGGAAAAAAAGTACGAATTAATACAGGCGTCGATAAATTTTGCTGCTCGCATTATCTAGTGATCAATCGATATCAGAGTCATCTACCAGTAGTGTTTGAAAATAATCGATACTTTTGCCACCTTAAATCACTTATGTTAAAGTAGAAATAAGTATAGATTGCATGCGATAAGAACAACGCTATACAGAGATGTCATAAGTTAGAAAGAGAACAAGCTTATAAAGTATAATGCGCAAGCCCTCTTTGATAAATTTTCAAATTTGAAATTTTTCAAATGTGTTAACTTTTTACATTTTACGTTAAAATTTTACGAATAACACCCGACTTATAACAGGCAAAGTTTACATGCAGTTATAAATAGAACTGTCATTCGAAAGTTTTAATTCGATAAAGTGAGGTTAAAACATGAATTTTGGAAGTATTTTAAATATCGCTCTGTTTGAAGAACTACATAATGCAGTTGAAAGGTACAGTAAAATATAATATAATTGAATATAATCTATGGTGAGGTTATATATGTACTATTTAAATTTGTTTAAAATTTTAGAAATGATATAAACGTTCAAAGAAGGATTTTACGAGATACTAGTAACCCTTTTGAATTAAGGTAAGAAGAATTTCAGATTGTCACGAGATTTAGTCTGGTATTTAGTACAAATTCTGCGACCACATTTAAAAGAGAGTCAAAGAAGTAATTCTTTGAAACCAGAATTTAAAGTAAGTAGTACAAATATACTTAAGTACAAAACCCTAATGAAATTTAAAATGTGTATAGGTTTTAAGTGCACTTTCATTTTGAACAATGAGTGTAGTTAATCGACATTTAGAGGAGAAATATTTCAACAACGAATTAAATTCATCATGGCTAATAGGTTGGTTAATACAGTCTGCACTTAGTCACAGTTATATTTTGAGTTTATGTTACCAGGAGATGCAGGTTATGCACTGCAACCGTGGCTATTAACACCTCTCGAGGGTTATCCAGCAGAGTCTCCAGAAGGACGTTACACACGATACCATATTTTTGCTCGAAATCAAGTTTCACTAAATTCAGGTATATATAATAATTTATTATAGGTAATCAAAATGTAACAAATTTCTTTTTAGTATCACATTTGAATGAAGGTAGAAGAGTTCAAGCCCAACTCATACAGAGGCATTTCACATAACAGAATTTATTATTTCTAATTTAAATATTAAATAAACATACATATACATATATATATACATTGGGGCTCCCTGGTTACAAGGACGGTCATAGACAGAAAGAGAGTCAGAAAGAAAACTTTTCTTTGTAGACTCCCCCCGGGCTCGAACCGAGTGCTCTAGCGGTAGTAGTCGATCGCTCTAACTACTAGGCCAGTGACTGACTGCCTCTTTAAATAAACTTATAAATTAATAAAACTAAATACTAATAAAATGTAACTTTCACTCAAATAAAGTTTCAAAAGAACCAAATACTTTAAAATATTCCAATTTTAATTTGGCCCGTTCTAATTTAAAATTTTCGTTGGCGTTTTCCCTAACAGCAGCAGCAAAATTGTCCACGGAGGAAGCCAATTGCTGAATTGTGTGTCGATTCTTCTAAAATATAAAAGTTAAATGATAAAATTTGTCTTATTTAATTATTATTATAAGATAACATACTACTGGTACTATTTTCGTCTTCTTCTGGTACTATTTTCGTTGAAAGGAATTTCAAAAGGAATCTTTTGGAATTTTTGAGATTAGGTTTAGCAACCTTTCCTCCAGATCAGTTAATTTCTTGGATGAACCACTACCACCGCCAGTTTTTGTTAAACTCACACATATTTCCCTGCTCTTTCGTTTGGTATTCATTTTCCACTCGTTAAATATCTAAGAAAAAAATACTTATAGAAAACGATGGCAAACATGCATTTATACTTTTACACACCTTCTTCCATTGATCACCACATTTTAATGGTCCACATCCCTTTGCGTTTTCTTGTGTGGCAAATTCTTTCCACAAATCACTCACTTTCGAATAGATTTTTAGAATTGTTTTCAAACGAATTGCCATTACTTACTTCTTTTAAACACGTTTTTTTTAAAAGTTGTAACACGCGAATTAATTTGACAAGAAGAATTTCAAGTTTGAAAATTGACATCAAAGAGGGCTTGCGCATTATACTAAATAAGCTTGTTCTCTTTCTAACTTATGACATCTCTGTATAGCGTTGTTCTTATCGCATGCAATCTATACTTATTTCTACTTTAACATAAGTGATTTAAAATAAGCCATAACGTTTTACGTTATGTTAAATATTAAAAGTACATCACACCACTGAATAGCACTAAATTCAAACTTGTAGAATTTAGGTATAAAATGCCGAGAGTAAGAATTACCTAACCGGAAGTCAGGCCAAAATTAAGAAGTATTTAGGGGTGCTCCATTCTAAATTATTATGGCATGATAATTTATAGAACAATGTTCACGATTGGGCATAACAATAATAAACATATAAATAGGAAATAAGAATTTTGAAATTTCTGGAATACACTTTTTTACAATTCGCTTGCAAAAAATTTAACATTCACCAATAGCAAATTGTGGGAATGCAGATCTTTCCACATTTCCTGCACAAAAACAAGCGAAAGGGTTTAGAAGTAATTTTAGTATTTAAAAGAATCAAAAACTTTGCCGATCCAAAGATTATAAACCAAAAAAAAGAAAAACAAATTAAACAACAAGTAATACATATTGCATAATTGCGAAAATAACCCGAAACGAATGTAAACAGAAAAAGAAGAAAGAGTTGGTAGATAAACAATAAAATTACAAAGTAGCTTAATCTTCTTTTTTTATCTTGATCTACTTGAACTTACTATTTACTATGTGAATATTTAACTTGAGTTATGAGTACGTGTACTTTTATACGACAATGAAAATAAATCAAATAACATTAAACTTACCGATTATTCGTCCAACGTGTTGAGATGGCACCTCCATTTTTACTCCAGGAGGAGTGCTGTTGAATTGTCTATTAATACCATTATCCCGTCCGGAATTTCCTTTGGCAAATCCGTTTCCGGCTTTCCTATTGACATTCTTTTTATACGTCACGATTTTAAAATCTTGATCGCTCATCTAAATATACAATAATTTATAAAGCTGGCAATTAGTTTAAAAATGAAAAATTGAAAATTTGTAATGTACAGATTTAAAAAAATTATGACAACCACCTACGCTCATACAATTGCAAAGCTCGGTATCTGCTTGGTTTGTAAAAAAAATTACTAGCTTAGCAAGAAAAGTTTATGGAAACGCACAGAAAAATTTGAAACCATTAAAAAATTCTTTCTGAAGGAAAGTGTGAAGCATGTCCATTGGAATTGTCATTTTTTTTAAACTCTAAATAATGTGATAAAAAAAGTGCTTTCTTTTAAAGTTTCCAAGTAGGAAAACACTACCGGCTCTTGTACACAATAGAATTTAATTAAATATCAATAAATGATTATAACAATAAAATGCACACTTACCTTGTTCAATATTAGTAATTTATAGTTTTGTTCTAAACTTTGATTATGTACTTGAAGAAAATTGGTTTTCGATTGTAACACAATTTTCACTTGCTTTATTCACGAGATGATTTAAAAATTTAATGTACGAGTCGGTTAAAAATCCTTTATATAGCCAACGTTCTTTTTGCCAACAGAAAAATGTCGCTTGACTGCCAATATAAAAAAAACTTGATGTACCTAATTGTTCTTATACGGAGTAGTCCCTTTCATCTATGGAGTGGTACATCGTTCATGGTTAAGAGAGTACATGCAGCCCTCGGTTTACGCCGACACCGATTCACAATAACGCCGCTGAGCAGATCCGAAACTTTGAAATTTCATTGGTTTTTCATAAAATTGAACCTAACCCTGTATCTCACTGGTTTATTTTTTATATTATTTTTTTCATAGTTATGCAAACTTTTAAACGAAACTACTTATAAATAAACTAACGGCCCAATTCGGATAGCAAATGTAACGAGCTAAAACTTTAGTCACTACTAAAAATTTTTGGAAAACCAACCTATTTTACAGAAAAGCCAGAATAATGAACAAGGTCGGTACAAAAAAATGCAATAAATTCAAGAGATTATTATCAAAAATCTGAATTTGATCGACAGCTTCATTTGGCGGAAATTAATGAAAAAAGTGCCGTTAAAAAGATAAGTGGTTAGGGTGTTATGGCCGTTTAAAGGCAGAAATTCAAAATATTACTTTTAAGAGGGGCACCCTCCAAGGGTTTGGACTGAGACAAAAATTTTATTTAAAAAAATATCTTAGAAAAGTGTCTTCTATCGCCACCTTAAAGGTTGTTGGTCATGGTCACGGGCACACCCTGTATAAATCTCTGAATATACAGAGTTAACATAATTTATGTCAAAAACAGTTTCACCCCCCCCCCCAAACATTTAAATTACACGAATCAAAACAGGTACAAGCTAAAATAAAAGATTTTTTTTCTTTACTTTAAACTGGCATTGTTTAGTTTTCTCTGTATAAGTTACTAGCTTGTTGTAACTTGTAGTTCGTTAATAAGAAAGTTGTTAGTTATCTATATATTGCTCGAGAGTGGGTACGCCAAAAGAGTTATACGTTTTCGCTCAGGATGGGAAAACAAAAAATATTGTATATTGTAAAGCATTACAATAAAATTAAATGTGTTATTAATTAATTAACGATTAATAAATGATTTTGGATACGGTTTTGTGAATCAACCACAAAAGTATTTTTGTTTTCAGTACAATTTGGATTAGCACTATATTATTTTAATCATGCATGGCAATGAGCTGAAGAGTCCAAAGCATACATTTTATGACATTTTGAAATATCCATTAATATTAAATGCGGAGCCTATTTTTTCGTTATGTAACTGGATTAATATTCCACATTCATTTAAACCCCGGGCGAAAGCGGGTATCCGGTTATTAATTCAATTATATAAATAAAATAAATAATTTATCAATTTTATATTTTATAATTATTCAGTCTACCCATTTAAATTCTTTTAAGTCTAAAAGCCTAAAGTAAAGTACTTCAGACAAGGGCAGAGTTCCACCTTTTAATGAGACCCCGGGCGAAGCCGGGTATCCAGCTAGTATATTATATTTGTATCGCACTATAATGTTTTATTTTGTAATCTTTTTTTTTAAACATCAGCTGTCAATAAACCATGGCAAATCTTTGAGGTGGAGATAGAAAACCCTTTTCTAAGATATACTTTTAAATAAAATTTTGTCCAAGTTGAAACCATTGCGGGTGTACCCCTCTTAAAAGTAATATTTTGAATTTTGGCCTTCAAACGGCCATAACACCGTAACCATTGATGTTATGGTATTAATAGATTAGTAATGTTTTTAAGATAATTTATTTATCTACAAATTGGTTTATAATTTCGTATCTTCTAGATTGAACGGATTTCGAGTTCTGAATTAAATTAAGAGAAGCAATGTTAAAAAATTTCAAGTTTTATCTTTTCGTTTTTCTTGCGAACCCTGTATCTTTTAAACGAAACTACTTACAAAAACCTAACTGCCCAATTTGGACAGAAAATTTAATAAACAATAATTTTAGTCTACTAGCATTTTTGGGAAAACCAGCCCGTTTTAAAAAAAATCCCAAAATAATGCAGAAGGTCGGTACAAAAGAAATAAAACTTCAAAAAAATTAATTTTAATACGTTTCAAAATAGCCACCTTCATTTTTAACACACAAACCTGCTCTTTCTAAAAGGTGTAGAACACTAATCTTTTTTAACGGCACTTTTTTCTTTAAATTTCCGCCAAATGAAGCTGTCGATCAAATTGAGATTTTTGATAATAATCTCTTGAATTTATTGCATTTTTTTGTACCGACCTTGTTCATTATTCTGGCTTTTCTGTAAAATAGGTTGGTTTTCCAAAAATTTTTAGTAGTGACTAAAGTTTTAGCTCGTTACATTTGCTATCCGAATTGGGCCGTTAGTTTATTTATAAGTAGTTTCGTTTAAAAGTTTGCATAACTATGAAAAAAATAATATAAAAAATAAACCAGTGAGATACAGGGTTAGGTTCAATTTTATGAAAAACCAATGAAATTTCAAAGTTTCGGATCTGCTCAGCGGCGTTATTGTGAATCGGTGTCGGCGTAAACCGAGGGCTGCATGTACTCTCTTAACCATGAACGATGTACCACTCCATAGATGAAAGGGACTACTCCGTATAAGAACAATTAGGTACATCAAGTTTTTTATATTGGCAGTCAAGCGACATTTTCTGTTGGCAAAAGAACGTTGGCTATATAAAGGATTTTAACCGACTCGTACATTAAATTTTTAAATCATCTCGTGAATAAAGCAAGTGAAAATTGTGTTACAATCGAAAACCAATTTTCTTCAAGTACATAATCAAAGTTTAGAACAAAACTATAAATTACTAATATTGAACAAGGTAAGTGTGCATTTTATTGTTATAATCATTTATTGATATTTAATTAAATTCTATTGTGTACAAGAGCCGGTAGTGTTTTCCTACTTGGAAACTTTAAAAGAAAGCACTTTTTTTATCACATTATTTAGAGTTTAAAAAAATGACAATTCAATGGACATGCTTCACACTTTCCTTCAGAAAGAATTTTTTAATGGTTTCAAATTTTTCTGTGCGTTTCCATAAACTTTTCTTGCTAAGCTAGTAATTTTTTTTACAAACCAAGCAGATACCGAGCTTTGCAATTGTATGAGCGTAGGTGGTTGTCATAATTTTTAAATCTGTACATTACAAATTTTCAATTTTCATTTTAAACTAATTGCCAGCTTTATAAATTATTGTATATTTAGATGAGCGATCAAGATTTTAAAATCGTGACGTATAAAAAGAATGTCAATAGGAAAGCCGGAAACGGATTTGCCAAAGGAAATTCGGACGGGATAATGGTATTAATAGACAATTCAACAGCACTCCTCCTGGAGTAAAATGGAGGTGCCATCTCAACACGTTGGACGAATAATCGGTAAGTTTAATGTTATTTGATTTATTTTCATTGTCGTATAAAAGTACACGTACTCATAACTCAAGTTAAATATTCACATAGTAAATAGTAAGTTCAAGTAGATCAAGATAAAAAAAGAAGATTAAGCTACTTTGTAATTTTATTGTTTATCTACCAACTCTTTCTTCTTTTTCTGTTTACATTCGTTTCGGGTTATTTTCGCAATTATGCAATATGTATTACTTGTTGTTTAATTTGTTTTTCTTTTCTTTGGTTTATAATCTTTGGATCGGCAAAGTTTTTGATTTTTTTAAATACTAAAATTACTTCTAAACCCTTTCGCTTGTTTTTGTGCAGGAAATGTGGAAAGATCTGCATTCCCACAATTTGCTATTCGTGAATGTTAAATTTTTTGCAAGCGAATTGTAAAAAAGTGTATTCCAGAAATTTCAAAATTCTTATTTCCTATTTATATGTTTATTGTTATGCCCAATCGTGAACATTGTTCTATAAATTATCATGCCATAATAATTTAGAATGGAGTACCCCTAAATACTTCTTAATTTTGGCCTGACTTCCGGTTAGGTAATTCTTACTCTCAGCATTTTATACCTAAATTCTATAAGTTTGAATTTAGTGCTATTATAAACAATTTTTAAAAAACTTGTTTTTTCTATACATAGGTAAGGGAGGATCCAAAATCGGCCATCTTCAGTCCCAATCCGGGGCTAAGATTAATGTTACAAAAGATGTTATTGGAGAAAACACAATAGTTCTATTAAACGGATCGGCAGAACAAATAAAGAGGGCAAGAGTTCTCATTTTAAACTTAACTGCGGAACAAAAACCGCGAGAAAATCGACCGCGAGAAGGTCAAGCACCGCTTGAAAATTTCGAGCCAACAAGTGCACAAGCAATTTGCGAAGAGAAAGAAAACGCAAATTGCGCATAGAAGAGTTAAATACTCTAGATTGGAAAACAATTAACGAACGGCATGACAAATACGTGCAGGAGAAGTTGGCAGCTATGCCGCAAATTGTAAAATGTTTTTATCGAGAATTAGATGAAGTTGCAAAAATGACTCCACGCCAAGTGGAGAAGTTTCGGCGAAATAATCATAATATTATGGTGTCGCGAGTATTTGTGGAGAAATTTGGCGACAAACCCATTCCAAATCCAGTGCGCAACTTTCGAGATGCGTTTCATAATTCTCCTATTATTTTGAGGGAAATAGAGAAGGCCGGATTTGAAAAACCGTCTCCAATTCAGTCACAGACTTGGCCTTTGCTTCTTTCAGGCGAAGATGTAATCGGGATCGCCCAAACCGGTACGGGAAAAACATTGGCGTTCCTTTTGCCGGCCCTGATACACATCGACGGGCAAACGATGCCTAAAAGAAATACCGAACCGCGTGTACTGATTATGGCCCCTACGCGTGAGTTGGCGTTACAGATTGATCGAGAGATCAACAAATATAATTATAAACAAATTAAATCGTAAGTTGTGTTTTAAGCCATCGCAAATTAGATTAAACAATTTTTTTTTAGTGTATGCGTTTATGGAGGCGGCGACAAACAAACACAGATCGATGGAATAAACAAAGGTTCAGATATTGTGATTGCAACTCCCGGCAGACTAAACGATTTGGTATTGACGAGTAAGCGTTTTATTTTTTAATTTAAAATTGACCGATGCTAATTCCTCATTTATTTTTAGAAAAATTGTCGTTGGAAGGAGTTACTTATGTCGTGTTGGACGAGGCAGACAAGATGCTGGATATGGGGTTTGAACCTCAGATTCGTAAAATTTTATACAACGTGCGCGAGGACAGGCAAACCGTCATGACGAGTGCCACTTGGCCAGAAGGAGTTCGAAGGTTGGCCACTTCCTATATGGTTAATCCGGTACAAATATACGTTGGATCATTGGATTTGGCTGCGGTACACACGGTTACGCAGGTTATCCAAATAATGCCGGATAATGATGAAGACGCCAAGTTTGAAACGGTAATTAAAATTAACGATCAAATTTTCAAAACATTAATAATTATTATATTTTTCTTTAGTTTAAAGATTTTGTCCGAACCATGAAACCGGAAGAGAAAGCCATTGTCTTTTGTGGGAAGAAAGCTCGGGCAGATTATCTTACATCGGAATTAGCTATGAAAGGCATTTATTGCGCATCGCTGCATGGAGATCGGGAACAATGCGATCGCGAGCAGGCATTGGAAGACATAGCCAGTGGTTACGTAAAAATACTCATAGCAACGGATTTGGCATCTCGTGGTATAGATATCCAAGATATTACGTAAGTTAAAATATAAAATTTAGTTTTGATATCTTTTCACGATGTCGTTTTTTTAGGTATGTCGTTAATTATGACTTTCCTCGTAACATAGAAGAGTATGTTCATCGAGTGGGTCGTACGGGACGTGCAGGACGATCTGGCCAATCCATTACATATTTCACTCGTGATGATTGGTCTCATGCGGAAGAATTGATTTCAATCTTGAAGAAAGCTAATCAGGTAAGAATCTTGGACTTATTCCCGTCAAATTAAGTATGCCGTTTTAACTTTTATGACTAACTTAAACTTAACCAACACTTAAATACTGCGGTTAATTGAGAGTTAAAACTAAAATAATATCTACGGAAATAGAAATTCACCTGCACAACTTTGTTTGAGTGAAGATATTGTAAATTCTGGTGAAGAATTTAACAAACAACCTACTCGAATGGAGATTTTACAGGAAAAGTTGGCTCATCAGAAGAAACCAAAGTTAAATTTATACAAGGGGCTTGATTACTTAGAATTGCCAATGGTTTAATTTTTAAAGCTATCGAAAGATGGTTGGGTTCACTTTTTGTTGTTTTAGGCTGAAGGTGAACGAAATTTGGAGATTCTTGAAGGAATTATAAAATTACTCAAAGCCAAAAATTAATTTGCCAACACTTGGCATTTTTTTTCTCGATTAATGTTCTTAACAACTGTTTTTTTTAGTACGTTCCTGAAGACTTAGTGCAGATGAAAGAGAGGTATGCAGCGAGGAGAGTACGCAAAGGTGAACATCGAGGAGGTGGTGGCGGCCGAGGTGGTTATAATAGAAGAGGTGGTGGTGGCAATTTTGGCAACTTTAATAATTAATTTTTAACATCCAATTTCAAAAATTAATTATGTCAGAATTCAGTTTTTTGTAAATAAATCTAAAAATTTAAATGCGCAAACTTAATTTTTTAAAGTCATAAAATTATATTGATAAAATGTATTTTTAATTTAAGTTATACATTTTGACACTGCACTTTTAATTTTATTAATTAAATAATTTTCAAGTTCTCGTTTATAAATCATGTTTTTCTTTGCTTTTTATTTATAAAATTAAAGAGATCAATCAATCAATTGTTTGAAAATCCTGTTGAATTATTAAAGAAACAATTGAATTGTTGAATCACGAAAATTACAATTGTTGAATCAAATTTAAATGAATTATGGAACAAAAACAATTGAATTATGAATCAAAAACAATTAAAACTTAAACAGAAATAACCGAATTCTTGCGAACATAATACAATGTAGTATTGGAAAACACTTGTACGACGTTGATGTGGCGGTTGCTAACTTTTAAATAATGCCTTATTCGTTGTATCTCTCTGCTACCAATCGCAATGACAAATTTTCTCGACAACGCAGTGACATCTTGCGGAATTTACTCAACTAATTGGCAATTGTCTATTTCCTTAAATTGTTACAAAATTTTTATCATCATCATCTTCATGCTTTAGATATTTGTCTGTTGCGTCACTCTTGATCTTCTCATCTTTTCTGGGTAGGCCCACATTTCTTTTGCCTCTGGGTTTGCATGGGTACATTTTTTGGTATACGTTCTATTCCCATCCTTTTCAGATGTTCTTTCTAAGCATTTCGGTATTCTTTAATTTTGACATTTAAACTAAATATCTTCTATTCGAATCTGGGTATCGATCTTGTTTTGTAAAACTCAATTATTGTGTCCTGGCTGCTTCTACTCTTGAACTTTCTTTTGATGGTTCCATTTATGTAATTGAAGTTCTCCATTATAGTCTGTTTATCTTTCTCTTCCTTTAGAGAAATTGTGCATCCAAGATGTTAGAAATTCTTTACTTGCACAATCGACTGATCATTGAATACAATGTTTTTGAAATTTTCATTAATTTTTCATAAATTCCAAAAAAAAGGAAAACCGTCTGATAAAACTTTTTGAAATTAATAATATTTTTCCTCTGCAGATTAATCTCCTTAAACAAAAACTATATGGTATTTTGCAGAAAAGCCATTTCATGCCATTGCTTAAAATAACCCTCGTAAGTATCTACCTATAAAAAATTAATTTCAATTCAAAATTTTAACATTTTTTTACAATTCTTAAAATATACATTATTTTAGTAGACGCTTTCGTACGTACTAAATGGTAGAAATGCAAAAGCATTTGTCGGACAGGGTTCAATTTGTAACCTTGTTAAAATGTCAAATTTTTTACGGATTTTCTGCGCCAGTGCAGTATCTAAGTAAAAAAATTGATCCTCTTACATGACATCTTACCTAAGAAGGCAAATACTTGTTTTTGGAAATTACTTTTACTATTGCCAACTAACATACGTCCAGTTCAATAAAATAATTTTTCTCAATATGCTAAATATTGAGATAAAGTACAATTTTGGTCGAGCTTTTGAAAATCTTTTCAAATGCCTTTGCACCCTTATTTACTAACAAAATTAGAAAACAAAACGGATAGCCCTTACGGAATTTTTTTTCTATATGCTGTTTTTCATAAATCCATCTGAGAAGACGTGAAACGCTTACAAAGTTCTTTTGAAAATTTTCCTTTACGAATTTCTCGTGAAAATAAAATTTAGATCCGGATCAATCGAGATCCATTTATTCTCCTATCCAACTGGCACAGTTTACAATGTAATTTTGTTATAAATTGCTTTTCAGTTCGTCAAAAATTTAGACCGATCCTGTTCAATCTTTAAAATACTGCCAAAATAAGGTTTTCTTTTATCCATCCGGCGAAATTAGTAGGCATAAATTAAATATTCTAATATGACATCTAACTTAAGACAGAAAATCCACACTTGAATTAATAATAATTTTACTTTTATCAATTAACTTACGCTCTGTAGAGGTAATTCATTCAAAATTCTTTAGCATAATATTTAATGCACATTATTTAATTTCAAAGCGGCTACGTACGCCACTAACCCGGCAGCATTTTTATGTATGTCAGGTTTTTTAATCGACCGTGGAATGTGCGAGGCGCGTAATGTATAATATAATATAATATAATGTATAATAATAATAATAATAAACTTATAAATAAATACTTATAAATTGGGCAGTTAGTTTTTGTAAGTAGTTTCGTTTAAAAGATACAGGGTTCGCAAGAAAAACGAAAAGATAAAACTTGCAATTTTTAACATTGCTTTTCTTAATTTAATTCAGAACTCCAAATCCGTTCAATCTAGAAGATACGAAGTTATAAACTAGTTCGTAGATAAATAAATGATGTTTAAAAAATTACTAATCTATTAATACCATAACATCAATGGTTACGGTGTTATGGCCGTTTGAAGGCCGAAATTCAAAATATTACTTTTAAGAGGACCCTCCAAGGGTTTGGACTGAGACAAAAATTTTATTTAAAAATATCTTAGAAAAGTGTCTTCTATCGCCACCTCAAAGGTTGGTCATGGTCACGGGACACCCTGTATAAATCCCTGAATATACAGGGTTAACATAATTTCTGTCAAAGACAGTTTCACCCCAAACATTTAAATTACACGAATCAAAACAGGTACAAGCTAAAATAAAAGATTTTATTTCTTTTACTTTAAACTGCCATTGTCTCGTTTTCTCTGTATAAGTTATTGATCTGAATATCACTACCCGTGACGTTTTGCGCAAAAATTATCAAAATAGAACTCGGATATAATATATCTGATTCTGATTATAATATCGTTCTTGTATATTATTGTTAACATAGTTAACATATGCATAACATACATACTATCTTGTATGAAAAGGTATTTTTTTATTAAAAATAATGTAAATTTTAATTTTGATTAAGAAGCTCTTGCTCCCCCCTCCTCCTTCGCATGGTATTTATAAGTATATTACACTGCCACAACTTACCAAAACATTTCGGAACACAAGATAATGAAAAAAATCAAAATAATAAAAGAATACTATAGTATAAACAACAATGTAATTCAAGGCATATTGATAAATAGTAGTTTTAAAAATTGCTCCCTGCTGGCAGAAGGAAATAAACTTAAAGATTACTTCTAATGTATTAATTTTGAGTTTTTCCGAAAATGGACTGTAACTTCACATGAAATTAGTAATATCAAGGATTCGATTTTTACAGAGTTGCGAAAAAAATTAATTCATTAATACAATTTTAAATAAACAATCATAATTATTGTACTGAAGATAGAAAATTTTTATTGATCAATTTATTATTATTAATAAATAGTACAATTGTAATAAGTTAATGAAAAATAACTAAACTCAGCCAACGAGAAAAAAGAAGATCTAAACAAAAACTCGCTAAAATAAATAAATATTTTAATTTAACTGAAATTTGTGTCGTGAGTTTAAATCCCTAAAAATAAAATGTACAACATCTTGTACAGTGCCACCAAGCTAACAATAATTCCGGAAAATATGCGAACTAATATAATAAAATTTGAATGAACCAATGAAAGTACAGCCACGCACAGTTGAACTAATGAACGTATAATTCTACTAGCGCCAGACACGCCCTCTGAGAATTAAAGTTAGCTTGGTCGAGCTGTAAAATATCGGAACCCGCTATTGGAAATTCGCGTCCCAAACTTCCAATGCAAACGTAGATAAACCTGGCCTAAGATTGTGATCGTCAAAAAGAACCCCCACACGTTATGTAAATCGTAACCAAACTTCTTTAAACAGACGGACAATAAACAGTAGTTGAACCTTAAACGAAAACCAGTGGCATCCTTAATACCCAAATCTACTCACCCAGTGGCGCCTCTAGTGAACTAAATAGATAAAATAAACGATGATGGCTTGGTGCTAGAATTAAACTTTCTAAACCTAAATTGAACACAAAATAACACCACCCAAATTAAAACACTAGTCGGTTAGGTTTTGGTTATTTTTTTATTAAATAATTCGAGCAACTGATGAGATAAAAACAAACCTCAATCTTTATCTGCGAGATTGGTTATTAATTAATCAAAACGGTGTCGTTATTGACTTGATTTGATTGTTATACAGGGTGCGCCATATGTTCCTCCCGTATGTAAACAAGGTGGAACTCGGATGACCGCAGTTCTTAGGCTTCTATACAGCTACCTTTTTGGTTTACAATTATATAATATTTTGTAATTATTTTTAATTTAAATTTATAATTTTTTCTTTACCTGCACGATCATCAGATTATTTTAAATTTTTTAGTTAGTAACAAAATGTTCTACCGAGTGACCGGTTGAAATCTGAACATAGGGAAATAACATGGGAATATTCACGGATATGAATAAAAGATATATCAAATTAAAGAGATTTTTTCCGCGTCTAAAGATCCCCAATACTTGATATTATGTTTTTAATTAAATATTATAGTTATATTATAGTTAAAACTCGATATTAAAATTAAAAAATAGCGCTTTTAAAAAATATTAGCAGGCTTGTTCGATGTATTACGTCAGTTACAGCATCGTTATTGTTTTATTTTGACGGATTATCAAATTATTTTAATTTTTTAGTTGGTAACAAAATTTTCTATATAAGAAATTGATTTGCATTTTGTAAGTGTTATTTTTACGTTTTACGTAATTTTACTTTCACTCTTTCGCACCTTTAATTGGTTAGTTCATTTATTACCAATCCAAAAAAGTGTAAGATGAATAAAATAATCACATAAAAATTGAAAAAGCTGCAGAAACCCGGGGTTAATTGTAAAATTAACCCGAATTTTCCCTGACACAAATTTATTTTGTGTCGCCTTTGATGTTCGTTTTCGGCAAGCTGTAGTTTATTCGGCGTGCGAGGGGTGAATCCGCTCTTTCTTTGTCTCTCGGTTACTTCAGTTAAACAACATTCAATTAAACTCAAAAAGTTAAGCAATAACAGTTTATTAAAAAAATTAATAGTAAGAGTTGCTGTGCGGTAAGCGGTACAAATGCGATATAAATGGGTCAACAACCCCAACAGAATTCCCACACAACTCCAGCGACAATGGGTCGCTACAAAGTGATTAACAACAATCACTCTATTGAATAAGAAACTCCAAACGGAATATACCCTAATTAAATTTAAAATGTAAAACTCACCGATCGGTTTGTTTTGTACAGTAGTTGGATGTCGACAGTTGTATTCAACTAAGGCACACTCCGGAGTTAATTGCTGAACAAACAAGGCACACCGATCGAGGGTTGGCCTTGGAGCGTCTTCTTGGCGTCAATTCGGCGTAGGGAAGCACAGGCGAAGGTGAACGGAACACTCACAAACACTACTTGGGCGGTTGAAATAGCAGAGAAGCAAATTATTGTCGACCTTATCGCAATAAGGTAAAATTGGTGACGGTGGTCGTTAATTACTAATAGAAGATTACAAAACATTCGCAGGCTGTTAATAACGCTGATTACTACTGCGTAATACGAAAAATAAAGTGCAAAATATTTGCTCGCACCGTGACAGATGGTCACTTTCCAGCTTATCTGCGCGCTCGAAGAAAAATGTGCTGACTTCTTGAAAAATACGTAGTAGACGATAACATCCGCATATAGCGCTTTAAATGGTCACTAGATACCCACTCACTACAATAACTGCAAAAATTTTCACTTGAAATGGTGAAAACTAATAGGTTTTCAAAATGAAACTTTGAAATACACAGCGGTTGCATTGAGAGCTCGTCGACCACCGAGTTCGACCTAAATTTGTGCGCAGCCCTCTCTACCCCTCCGCTCGCGTGACCTGGTGACCTAGAGAGGGGTTAGATGGTGTAAAATCATATTCAAGACGACAAATTTAACAATTTATCGTTACAAAGCGTCCACAACTCTGCGTGTTTGATCTCAATTAATTATTTTGAATCTTGTTAATCCATTCACGCGTTTGTTCATCCACCCTCAAAAACGTAAAATTTAGTGACAAAGGTTTTTGTCACTAATTTAGTGACTTTGAATTATGCGGACGGACGGACGGACGGACACGAAGCCAGATCATAAGGCTTCTTTCTACACTTTGTATAGAAGCCCAAAAATTGAGATCTGTATAACCACGCCATCTACTCGGATAATTTTTCGTCTAAATAGTAAATTAGGACCTTATTCGAAATATGTTTGGACAATAAAAAGTATTTATGTTTTTATTTTGAGTTTGTCTACCTGCCTATTTAGGGTAATACCTACGTACGTTCAAGCATTTGTAATAAATAGGACGATTTTTATGCTATCTCACTTACACTTATTTATGATAGTAATGCAAATCTTGCCCACTTGTGGTCAATACTAATCGAATAAAATTCTTGTAAAGTACGAAAAATGTTGGTCAAGATCATGCTTGGATCAGAAGTAACTTGAAGATTTGCGTAAATGTCCGTTATATAAACTCGGATCAGACGTTGATCCTGGGTTAACTGTCGGATTTTCTTTATACCCAGAAATTGGTTGGTAAACGTAGTTAACCTGGTTCAAGTTTATATTTACATTTTTTTATAACCTCAAGGTGCTGTTGAAATTTTTCGTTTTTCTAAAAATCTTTTTTTTTTGTTGCCTTTTATTATTTTTGTGCAGATAGAAATTTCTGGACATAAACAAACTTTACGTTTTATAGTAAACTAGCTGAATACCCGGCTTTGCCCGGGGTCTCACTAAAAATACTTTGCCTTTGTCTCAAGTACCTACTACTTTGATTTAGCCCCTTGCACTTTGTGCCGCGTTTATATCTTTTGTGAATTGTTAAACAAATCTAAGTTTCAAGCACATTCCGATTGGTTGGCTTCGCGCGGGAGTATTGTTGTTCGTTAATAACAAAGTTGTTAGTTATATATTATATTTGTATCGCACTATAATGTTTTATTTTGTAATCTTTTTTAAACATCAGCTATCAATAAATATTGTCACATGTTAGATCGATTTTCTTTTCTTTGTTTTGTTTTAATTTCCGGAAGTTCGCCACGAAACGTGAATTTGAGTGAAAGCAAGAAATCATTTGATTCCACGTCCTCCAAAACTCTGATTTTCTTTCTCCTAGAGGAATTGGTGGCAGCATACATACGCTACTCAACTCACGCCCCTCCCAACAGCTCTATCTTCTTTCGGGTCGCACTGACTGCAGAAGTAGAAATATAACAAATTGGTGTTAGCGGTGGAATATATATATAAATATATATATATATATATATATAGCGAGGGGTTTGCGGCTGTCGCCGTTTATCGCTTCCTGCACGCCATGCCTCTCTGTCAGTCCAGTCGCCCTCTCTTAAGCCTCTGCTTTGCATTGCCTCAAGTACATCTTGGCTCCAGCACTCGCTGGTCTCCCGCGTTTTCTTCTATTTGTTGGTGTCCAATCCCAAATTCTTTTGGGCCATCGATTTTCAGGCATGCGCTGGACGTGTCCGAACCACATGAGTCTTTTCTTCTCAAAGTTGTCCAATATAGAGTCTTTAACATTCATTTCTTCTCTGATGAAATCATTGCGAATATGTTGGAGTCTAGAGATTCCACAGCTTCTTCTCCAAAAGTCCATCTCCACTGCGTTCAGCCGCGCTTTGTTTCTTTGTGTGAGCTCCCATGTCTCTGAGCCATATGTACAGATACTCTCTACGATAGTTTTGTATATAATAGATTTGTTTTTTCTTGTTATATGATCATTCCATAGTACGGAATTCAGATGTTTAATTGCTCGTTTTCCTTGTCCTATTTTATTATTTATATCAGCCGTGCTTCTCCCCTTTTCCGCTATAATAACACCCAAGTATTTAAAAGATCGGCAATTCTTGATAAATGCGTTGTCAATTTCAAGGTCTCTTCCCTGTTCTCCAATTACCAAATATTCGGTTTTCTGTAAGTTTATCTCTAGCCCCCAATTTGAGTATTCTTCTTTGAGTTTCCTCATCATATAACTGGAATCATATTCATCAGCAGCTATAATTACTTGATCGTCGGCAAATAGGAGGGTGTAAAGTGATTTACCTCCTATGTCTATACCCATGTTGCTACACTTATTTTTCCATAATTTTAAAGCTGCTTCTAGGTATATCTTAAAGAGTGTTGGGGCCAAAGTGCAGCCTTGTCGTAGTCCCTTAGACACTTTAAATTCCAGAGATAATCTATTTCCGATTTTTATAGAGCTGGTGCATCCTTCATATAAATTTTGGATGGCTTTTACATAAGTCCCACTGATACCATTTTTTGTCATGCTAGTCCACAGCTTGCCTAATGGAACCGTATCGTAAGCTTTATGTAGATCCACAAACGTAAGGTGAACAGGTAAATTCCTTGAGGTTCTTTTTCTATTAATTGTTTTAGCACAAATATTCCATCAATACAAGACCTGCCCGCCCTAAATCCATTTTGTTCTTCTGCTTCATGGAGGGTTTCTTCTATTCTTGCTTTTAGCACTTTACCGTATAATCTTGCCATTGTGCCCATTACGCTTAATCCTCGATAGTTCTTGCACTCCTGGCGGTTGCCTTTCTTGAAGATCGATGTTATGTAAGATTTTTTCCAATCATCTGGAACTTTGTCATTTCTTAGGCATTTGTTAAATATTTTTGTTATTTGTTCTATAAGTTGTAAAGGGCCAGCTTTAATGAGTTCTATTGGCAAGTTACCTGGTCCCGGCGCTTTTCCGTTCTTCATTAATTTTAGTGCCTTTAAGTGTATGTTCGCGCGCCGTAATTTTGCACCAAATTTTAATATCAATAAACGCTCGGGAGACAAAATTAAACGTACAAAAATGGTATCTTGACATTTTTCCCAAAAGTACCGTTTTGCGCAATCGCAATATACAAATTTTAGAATTTGATCAATTTCGAGAAGGCATGCGGAACATGTAATTATGACGTCGTAGATTCGCGCGGCCCTGCAAATTTATGTAAAACGCAAAACTATTAATTTTAAATTACGTTAGCTTGCTAATAAGCTCAAATTTAATTGAAAATCTCAAGTAAAACAATTTACGACAATTTTATACATTAAAAGTTACATCAAGAAAAGAAATTGCGAAAAAACAAAAACGTTTAATTATCAAAATTTGGAAAAAATATTTTACTGAACCTAGCCGCAACGAAGCGAAACTTACTTGGAAACAGTGCAATGAATTTCTAAAAATTATTTTCTGTTTTGGGAAAGAGGTCATGATAAATTTTATAATTTCTTCCTCCCTTTTTCGTCGACAGAATCAGAGAGAAACCTTATTTTGTCGGTATTTTAAAAATTTAATACTGTCGGGCCAACATTGTGGGCGAACCAAAAGAAATTTATGAAAAATTTTAATGCAAAATGTTCGGGATTAGTAGGGAAATAAATAAATTCCACTT
Source organism: Lycocerus yunnanus (assembly GCA_036346125.1). NCBI lineage: Eukaryota > Metazoa > Arthropoda > Insecta > Coleoptera > Cantharidae > Lycocerus > Lycocerus yunnanus. Next base: position 201,015 of record JARFIX010000129.1, read on the forward strand.
GATTCAAAATTAAATAAATTTTATTTTTCACGAGAAAATCAGAAAACTTTTGAAAAAAATTGCGTTTGTTTCTCACGCTTTCCACGGTAGATTTTCAAAAAAAAACCAAGATACATAAAAAATCCTGTTTGGTTAGAGGCGTACGCAACCGTTTTAAAATTAAATACTGGTTGGTTAACAAGGACGCTAATGCATTGTGAATCGCTATCTCCATTTTGACGGAAATGCGTGTTTTCGTCAAATATTCTAAAATGTGATAGCAACATCAGATAGCATTTCGAAATGAAATTTATTTGTATTACACATTTAGTCAAAAACGCCAAATAAAGGCACAATCTAAGAAAAACTGCGGACTTCAAAATTTTAGATACAAACCGGGAGCGTTTTAGATGAAAACAAACTTATCAGTTTTGAACGTAATAGAAGTGATTTTCAAAAAAATGTTATAGAACCTTTTCGATTTAGTTGTGCAAGTGTGTGCCGAAGAAACAAAAAAAATATTTACTTTTCAAAAATTTGAAAAAATAGTTTGCCGACCTTCGCCTGAACACAGCCAATGTTACTTCGCAAAGATGCAAATAATTGCAAAAGGAGATTTTCTATTTTAAGTAAGCTGGCATGACTAAATTATAAATTTTTCTACTAATTCCGGCCATAAAATCGGATAGAAACCTTATTTTGACAATATTGTAAAAATTAAACATAGTTTGGCCAATTTTGTGGGCGAACGGAAAAGAAATTTATAAAAAAATTTTAATGCAAAATGTTTAGTATTAGTAGGGAAATAAATAAATCCCGCTTGATTCAAAATTTAATAATTTTAGTTTTCACGAAAAACTCATAAAACTTTTGAAAAAAATTGCGTACGCGTCTCACACATTCCACGGTGGATTTACGAAAAAAACCTAAGATACATAAAAAATCCTATTTGGTTAGAGGCGTACGCAGCCGTTTTGAAATTAAATATTGGTCTCTTATTAAGGACGCTAAATGATGAAAAGGTTTACATCATTTTGACCAAATGCGTGTTTTCGTCAAATATTCTTTAATGTAATTATAGTATGCAATAGCATTACGAAAGATGGAATTTTTTGTATTACATGTTTAATCGAAAAACGCCAAATAAAGGCACAGTCTAAAAAAAACTGCCGACTTCAAAATTTTCCTTACAAACCGGGCGCGTTTTAGCTGAAACTTAAAATCGTCAGTTTTGGGTATGATGCAATGGATTTTCGAAAAAAGATTACAGATGCTTTTCGTTTTAATTTTACGAGAGTGAACGAAAAGAATAATAAAAAATTTAATTTAAAAAATTCCGAAAAAATTATTTTTGTGATCCTCGCCCGAACAGGGTAAAAATTATTTTGCAAGAGTGCAAAGAATTTCTAAAGATGATTTTTTGTCTTAGCTAAGATATCATGACAGAATTTTTAATTTCTTTTTACTAATTCCGATCATCGATCGGATAAAATTTATTTTGGCAATATTTTAAAAATTTAACAGTGGAGATTACTTTGTGGTCAAACCAAAACGAAAAAATTTCATTGTACAATGTTCAAGATTAGTAGAGAAATCAATAGATCCTTTGATTCAAAATTAAACAAATCTTTTTCTCTAGAAAATCGTAAGGGTTACTCCCTTGAAACTTAAAAAAAATTGCTTACGCGCCTCACACATTCCACGGTAGATTAAAAAAAACCTGAGATACATAAAAAATGCTGTTGGGTTAGAGGCGTACGTGACCGCTTTAAAATTAAATATGACGCATTAATCATTATGCTAAAGAATTCTGAATGATTTGCTTGTACAGAGCGTAAGTTAATTGATAAATACACACACTTTTTGTTACATATTTATATTAAATTTATCAACATGCTACCGACTTTATTTAGTCCGGACATCCGGACACCACCCACTATCCGTTACACTTTTCGTTACATGTTTCTTTTAAATTTATCAACATGCTACCGACTTTATTTAGTCCGGACATCCGGACACCACCCACCATCCGTTACACTTTTCGTTACATTACCGATTTTAAAGACGTATTCACGTCAAAATAAAATTATTATTAATTTAAGTGTGGATTTTCTGTCTTAGGTTAGATGTCATATTGGAATTTTTAATTTATGCCTACTAATTTCGCCGGATGGATAAAAGAAAAACCTTATTTTGGCAGTATTTTAAAGATTGAACACGATCGGTCTAAATTTTTGGACGAACTGAAAAGAAATTTATAACAAATTACATTGTAAACTGTTCCAGTTGGATAGGAGAATAAATGGATCCCGATTGATCCCGGATCTAAATTTTATTTTTTACGAGAAAATTGTAAAGAAAAATTTTCAAAAAACTTTGTAAGCGTTTCACGTCTTCTCAGATGGATTTATGAAAAACAGCATATAGAAAAAGAACTACATTTTGGGATTCCGTTAGGGCTATCCGCTTTTGTTTTGTAATTTTGTTAGTAAATAATGGTGCAAAGGCATTTGGAAGGATTTTCAAAAGCTCGACCAAAATTCGTACTTTCTCTCAATATTTAGCATATTGAGAAAAAATTATTTTATTGAACTGGACGTATGTTAGTTGGCAAGAGTAAAAATAATTTCCAAAAACAAGTATTTGCCTTCTTAGGTAAGATGTCATGTAAGAGGATCAATTTTTTTACTTAGATACTGCACTGGGCAGAAAATCCGTAAAAATTTGACATCTTATCAAGGTTACAAATGAACTCTTTCGACAAATGCTTTTGCATTTCTACCATTTAGTACGTAGAAAGCGTCTACTAAAATAATGTATATTTTAAGAATTGAAAAAATGTCAAAATTTTGAATGAAATTAATTTTTATAGGTAGATACTTACGAGGGTTATTTTAAGCAATGGCATGAAATGGCTTTTCTGCAAAATACCATATAGTTTTTGTTTAAGGAGATTAATCTGCAGAGGAAAAATATTATTAATTTCAAAAAGTTTTATCAGACGGTTTTTCTTTTTTTTGGAATTTATGAAAATTAATGAAAATTTCAAAACATTGTATTCAATGATCAGTCGATTGTGCGAATAAAAATATCTTGGATGCACAATTTCTCTAAAGGAAGAGAAAGATAAACATATTAAAATAGAGAACTTCAATTACATAAATGGAACCATCAAAAGAACGTTCAAGAGTAGAAGCAGCCAGAATACAGCAATTGAGTTTTACAAAACAATATCGATAGTCAGATTCGAATAAAGATATTTAGTCTAAATGGCAAAATTAAAGAATACGGAAATGCTTAGAGAGCACATCTGGAAAGGATGGGAATAGAACGTATACCAAAAATGTACCCATGCAAACCCAGAGGCAAAAGAAATGTGGGCCTACCCAGAAAAGATGAGAAGATCAAGAGTGACGCAACAGACAAATATCTAAAGCATGAAGATGATGATGATAAAAATTTTGTAACAATTTAAGGAAATAAACAATTGCCAATTAGTTGTATGAATTCCGCGAGATGTCACCGTGTTGTTGAGAAAATTTGTCATTGCATTTGGTAGCAGAGAGATACAACGAATAAGGCATTATTTAAAGTTAGCAACCGCCACATCAACGTCGTACAAGTGTTTTCCAATACTACATTGTATTATGTTCGCAAGAATTCGGTTATTTCTGTTTAAGTTTTAATTGTTTTTGATTTATAATTTAATTGTTTTTTGTTCCATAATTTAATTAAATTTGATTCAACAATTCTAATTTTCGAAATTCAACAATTCAACTGTTTCTTTAATCATTCAACAGGATTTTCAAACAATTGATTGAGTGATCTTTTTTAATTTTATAATTAAAAAATCAAAAGAAAAACAAGATCTATAAACGAGAACTTGAAAATTATTTAATTAATAAAATTAAAAGTGCAGTGTCAAAATGTATAACTTAAATTAAAAATACATTTTATCAATATAATTTTATGACTTTAAAAAATTAAGTTTGCGCATTTAAATTTTTTAGATTTATTTACAAAAAACTGGGAAATTTTGACATAATTAATTTTTAAATTGGATGTTAAAATTAATTATTAAAGTTGCCAAAATTGCCACCACCACCTCTTCTATTATAACCACCTCGGCCGCCACCACCTCCTCGATGTTCACCTTTGCGTACTCTCCTCGCTGCATACCTCTCTTTCATCTGCACTAAGTCTTCAGGAACGTACTAAAAAAACAGTTGTTAAGAACATTAATCGAGAAAAAAAATGCCAAGTGTTGGCAAATTAATTTTTGGCTTTGAGTAATTTTATAATTCCTTCAAGAATCTCCAAATTTCGTTCACCTTCAGCCTAAAACAACAAAAAATGAACCCAACCATCTTTCGATAGCTTTAAAAATTAAACCATTGGCAATTCTAGGTAATCAAGCCCCTTGTATAAATTTAACTTTGGTTTCTTCTGATGAGCCAACTTTTCCTGTAAAATCTCCATTCGAGTAGGTTGTTTGTTAAATTCTTCACCAGAATTTACAATATCTTCACTCAAACAAAGTTGTGCAGGTGAATTTCTATTTCCGTAGATATTATTTTAGTTTTAACTCTCAATTAACCGCAGTATTTAAGTGTTGGTTAAGTTTAAGTTAGTCATAAAAGTTAAAACGGCATTTGACGGGAATAAGTCCAAGATTCTTACCTGATTAGCTTTCTTCAAGATTGAAATCAATTCTTCCGCATGAGACCAATCATCACGAGTGAAATATGTAATGGATTGGCCAGATCGGCCTGCACGTCCCGTACGACCCACTCGATGAACATACTCTTCTATGTTACGAGGAAAGTCATAATTAACGACATACCTAAAAAAACGACATCGTGAAAAGATATCAAAACTAAATTTTATATTTTAACTTACGTGATATCTTGGATATCTATACCACGAGATGCCAAATCCGTTGCTATGAGTATTTTTACATAACCACTGGCTATGTCTTCCAATGCCTGCTCGCGATCGCATTGTTCCCGATCTCCATGCAGCGATGCGCAATAAATGCCTTTCATAGCTAGTTCCGAAGTAAGATAATCTGCCCGAGCTTTTTCCCACAAAAGACGATGGCTTTCTCTTCCGGTTTCATGGTTCGGACAAAATCTTTAAACTAAAGAAAAATATAATAATTATTAATGTTTTGAAAATTTGATCGTTAATTTTAATTACCGTTTCAAACTTGGCGTCTTCATCATTATCCGGCATCATTTGGATAACCTGCGTAACCGTGTGTACCGCGGCCAAATCCAATGATCCAACGTATATTTGTACCGGATTAACCATATAGGAAGTGGCCAACCTTCGAACTCCTTCTGGCCAAGTGGCACTCGTCATGACGGTTTGCCTGTCCTCGCGCACGTTGTACAAAATTTTACGAATTTGAGGTTCAAAACCCATATCGAGCATCTTGTCTGCCTCGTCCAACACGACATAAGTAACTCCTTCCAACGACAATTTTTCTAAAAATAAATGAGGAATTAGCATCGGTCAATTTTAAATTAAAAAATAAAACGCTTACTCGTCAATACCAAATCGTTTAGTCTGCCGGGAGTTGCAATCACAATATCTGAACCTTTGTTTATTCCATCGATCTGTGTTTGTTTGTCGCCGCCTCCATAAACGCATACACTATAAAAAAAAATTGTTTAATCTAATTTGCGATGGCTTAAAACACAACTTACGATTTAATTTGTTTATAATTATATTTGTTGATCTCTCGATCAATCTGTAACGCCAACTCACGCGTAGGGGCCATAATCAGTACACGCGGTTCGGTATTTCTTTTAGGCATCGTTTGCCCGTCGATGTGTATCAGGGCCGGCAAAAGAAACGCCAATGTTTTTCCCGTACCGGTTTGGGCAATCCCGATTACATCTTCGCCTGAAAGCAATAGAGGCCAAGCCTGTGACTGAATTGGAGACGGTTTTTCAAACCCGGCCTTCTCTATTTCCCTCAAAATAATGGGATAATTATGAAAGGCATCTCGAAAATTGCGCGCTGGATTTGGTATGGGTTTGTCGCCAAATTTCTCCACAAATACTCGCGACACCATAATATTATGATTATTTCGCCGAAACTTCTCCACTTGGCGTGGAGTCATTTTTGCAACGTCATCTAATTCTCGATAAAAACATTTAATAATTTGCGGCATAGCTGCCAACTTCTCCTGCACGTATTTATCATGCCGTTCGTTAATTGCTTTCCAATCTAGAGTATTTAACTCTTCTATGCGCAATTTGCGTTGTCTTTCTTCTTCTTCGCAAATTGCTTGTGCACCTGTTGGCTCGAAATTTTCAAGCGGTGCTTGACCTTCTCGCGGTCGATTTTCTCGCGGTTTTTTGTTCCGCAGTTAAGTTTAAAATGAGAACTCTTGCCCTCTTTATTTGTTCTGCCGATCCGTTTAACAGAACTATTGTGTTATTTCCGACAACATCTTTTGTAACATTAATCTTAGCCCCGGATTGGGACTGAAGATGGCCGATTTTGGATCCTCCCTTACCTATGTATAGAAAAAACAAGTTTTTTAAAAATTGTTTATAATAGCACTAAATTCAAACTTATAGAATTTAGGTATAAAATGCTGAGAGTAAGAATTACCTAACCGGAAGTCAGGCCAAAATTAAGAAGTATTTAGGGGTACTCCATTCTAAATTATTATGGCATGATAATTTATAGAACAATGTTCACGATTGGGCATAACAATAAACATATAAATAGGAAATAAGAATTCTGAAATTTCTGGAATACACTTTTTTACAATTCGCTTGCAAAAAAATTTAACATTCACGAATAGCAAATTGTGGTAATGCAAATCTTTCCACATTTCCTGAACAAAAACAAGCGAAAGGGTTTAGAAGTAATTTTAGTATTTTAAAGAATCAAAAACTTTGCCGATCCAAAGATTATAAACCAAAGAAAAGAAAAACAAATTAAACAACAAGTAATACATATTGCATAATTGCGAAAATAACCCGAAACGAATGTAAACAGAAAAAGAAGAAAGAGTTGGTAGATAAACAATAAAATTACAAAGTAGCTTAATCTTCTTTTTTTATCTTGATCTACTTGAACTTACTATTTACTATGTGAATATTTAACTTGAGTTATGAGTACGTGTACTTTTATACGACAATGAAAATAAATCAAATAACATTAAACTTACCGATTATTCGTCCAACGTATTGAGATGGCACCTCCATGGTTACAGGTCCAGGAGTGCCATTCAATTGTCTATTATTACCATTATCCCGTCCGGAATTTCCTTTGGCAAATCCGTTTCCGGCTTTCCTGCTCACATTCTTTTTGTATGATACAATCTGGAAATCTTGTTCGCTCATCTAAAATATACAATAATTTGTAAAGCTGGCAATTAGTTTAAAAATGAAAATTTGTAATGTATAGATTTAAAAATTTCATACGCCCATACAATTGCAAAGCTCGGTATTTGCTTGGTTTGTAAAAAATTACTAGCTTGGCAAGAAAAGTTTATGGAAACGCACAGAAAAAATTTTAAAAACCCTTAAAAATTCTTTCTGAAGGAAAGTATGAAGCATGTCCATTGGAATTGTCATTTTTTTAAACTTTAAATATTGATCAAAAAGTGTTTTCTTTTAAAGTTCCCAAGTATGAAAACACTACCGATTTTTGTACACAATAGAATTTAATTAAATATCAATAAATGATTATAACAATAAAATGCACACTTACCTTGTTCAAACTTCGATTTTCTAAACTTCGATTATATACTTGAATATTATTGATTTTCGATTGTAACACAATTTTCACTTGCTTTATTCACGAGATGATTTAAAATTTAATGTACGAGTCGGTTAAAAATCCTTTATATAGCCAACGTTCTTTTTGCCAACAGAAAAATGTCGCTTGACTGCCAATATAAAAAAAACTTGATGTAATTGTTCTTATACGGAGTAGTCCCTTTCATCTATGGAGTGGTACATCGTTCATGGTTAAGAGAGTACATGCAGCCCTCGGTTTACGCCGACACCGATTCACAATAACGCCGCTGAGCAGATCCGAAACTTTGAAATTTCATTGGTTTTTCATAAAATTGAACCTAACCCTGTATCTCACTGGTTTATTTTTTATATTATTTTTTTCATAGTTATGCAAACTTTTAAACGAAACTACTTATAAATAAACTAACGGCCCAATTCGGATAGCAAATGTAACGAGCTAAAACTTTAGTCACTACTAAAAATTTTTGGAAAACCAACCTATTTTACAGAAAAGCCAGAATAATGAACAAGGTCGGTACAAAAAAATGCAATAAATTCAAGAGATTATTATCAAAAATCTGAATTTGATCGACAGCTTCATTTGGCGGAAATTAATGAAAAAAGTGCCGTTAAAAAAGATTAGTGTTCTACACCTTTTAGAAAGAGCAGGTTTGTGTGTTAAAAATGAAGGTGGCTATTTTGAAACGTATTAAAATTAATTTTTTTGAATTTTTATTTCTTTTTGTACCGACCTTCTGCATTATTTTGGGATTTTTTTTAAAACGGGCTGGTTTTCCCAAAAATGCTAGTAGACTAAAATTATTGTTTATTAAATTTTCTGTCCAAATTGGGCAGTTAGGTTTTTGTAAGTAGTTTCGTTTAAAAGATACAGGGTTCGCAAGAAAAACGAAAAGATAAAACTTGAAATTTTTTAACATTGCTTCTCTTAATTTAATTCAGAACTCGAAATCCGTTCAATCTAGAAGATACGAAATTATAAACCAATTTGTAGATAAATAAATTATCTTAAAAACATTACTAATCTATTAATACCATAACATCAATGGTTACGGTGTTATGGCCGTTTGAAGGCCGAAATTCAAAATATTACTTTTAAGAGGGGCACCCTCCCAAAGGGGTTTTGGACTGAGACAAAAATTTTATTTAAAAATATCTTAGAAAAGGGTTTTCTATCGCCACCTTAAAGGTTGTTGGTCATGGTCACGGGCACACCCTGTATAAATCTCTGAATATACAGAGTTAACATAATTTATGTCAAAACAGTTTCACCCCCCCCCCAAACATTTAAATTACACGAATCAAAACAGGTACAAGCTAAAATAAAAGATTTTTTTTCTTTACTTTAAACTGGCATTGTTTAGTTGAAGTTATTAATCTGAATATCACTAACCACGTGACGTTTTGCGCAAAAATTATCAAAATAGAACTCGGATATAATATATCTGATTCTGATTATAATATCGTTCTTGTATATTATTGTTAACATAGTTAACATATGCATAACATACATACTATCTTGTATGAAAAGGTATTTTTTTATTAAAAATAATGTAAATTTTAATTTTGATTAAGAAGCTCTTGCTCCCCCCTCCTCCTTCGCATGGTATTTATAAGTATATTACACTGCCACAACTTACCAAAACATTTCGGAACACAAGATAATGAAAAAAATCAAAATAATAAAAGAATACTATAGTATAAACAACAATGTAATTCAAGGCATATTGATAAATAGTAGTTTTAAAAATTGCTACCTGCTGGCAGAAGGAATAAACTTAAAGATTACTTCTAATGTATTAATTTTGAGTTTTTCCGAAAATGGACTGTAACTTCACATGAAATTAGTAATATCAAGGATTCGATTTTTACAGAGTTGCGAAAAAAATTAATTCATTAATACAATTTTAAATAAACAATCATAATTATTGTACTGAAGATAGAAAATTTTTATTGATCAATTTATTATCTATTATATAAAATTGAATGTTTGTTTTTTGTTCGTCTTTTTAAAAACTCCTAAACCGTTCGACCGATCCCAACCAAATTTTGCACAGTTACTCTCTAGGACCCTAAAGAGGTTTTCCGCTAAAACCGGGACCGAAAAGTTTAATTTAAAAAAGTGAAAAATTGCGGACGAGCATGAATGGATTAACGAGATTCCCATCGCCAATACCTGTAATTGATATATGGTAATTTTACGTTGGTATATTCACATTCAGTACCTACACTATTATAAGTGATTTGAAATACTGGAGAAGAAAAGCTGTAGAGAAAATTGTAGAGTACAATATAAACCGTTCTGAAACACTCGACAACGGGAACACTAAAATCATTCTGAAACGCTCTAGCAACGGGAAGCAAGATTTCCGTCGAGAAGAAAACCTTAAGCGAAGCAGGATACTCGGAAAATCTAAATACTTCACACAAAGGCAAAGTATTTTAATTATAGGAGACCCCGGGCGAAGCCGGGTATCCAACTATTCAATCATTCAGACAAAGGCAGAGTTCCACCTTTTAATGAGACCCCGGGCGAAGCCGGGTATTCAACTAGTATATTATATTTGTATCGCACTATAATGTTTTATTTTGTAATCTTTTTTTAAACATCAGCTGTCAATAAACCATGGCAAATCTTTGCTGTGGAGATAGAAAACCCTTTTCTAAAATATACTTTTAAATAAAATTTTGTCTCAGTCCAAACCCTTGGAGGTGCCCCTCTTAAAAGTAATATTTTGAATTTCTGCCTTCAAACAGCCATAACACCTGTTACGAAAATCTGACGCTTTCGACGATTTCAACGCTTCCTAAATTTAAATTTATTAAAAATTGGAATATATTCAATAATTCAATAAAATTATTGAGTTTTAATTCGAATATTTTCGAATTATCACCTAGCCTTGAGGAATTTATGATATTTTTCAATCACATGGTCAGGCGTAGGAAGAGCGCAGGCGTAGTAGCTTAGGAGCGTTTGGGTTGGACTCGTCCAAGGGAGTCTAGCTAGGTGACTGAGCGAGGGAGACCGTTCGAATTTGGGTGCAAAGTTTTTGCCTATTCGCTAGATTTAGTTAATGTCATAACTCCCAGTAGTGGGTGTCAGTAACTAAACGCAATTTTGGTTTCCGATCGCGTGGGCGGATGAATTCTTATGGAAAGTGGAAATCGTTCACATGGTGAAAAGATTTGATTTTGGTTTAACGCGCCATATTGAACAGCTGTTATTTCGTCGTGCGCAAATCGCTGCGAAACTTTATCGTGTTTGCGCAGCTCATGTTATCAATTGACGTCACAGTAATTGTTTACACCAAGTTTCCTGTTACGATCGTGGTAGTAGTATTTTATTTGGATTTTACCACGACAACTTTTTGATGGGTGTTTGCCATCAGTACACTCGATCTTTCTTTTTGTGTTCACCGAGGTTCCAAGGAGGAACATTTAAGTGCACCTTCGTCTGGCGGAGATCATCTAGCAGCTGGTACCATCCGATTGGAAGTGTCCTTCAGGTGTGCGTAGTGCGTGCGTTAATTTGTGCGGTGGTCATATCGTTAGAGATAATTAGAGCAGTTTTTAAGGGTCCAACTTGTCGATTACATCCTGTAAACTTACGTTTGTACAAACGGGTAAGTCTTTTTTTTAACCTTTATTAACTGCGTTGTATCCGCCTCAGTTATTTTTTTGAGGATCCGAAAGATTCGGATTGATTATCTTATGAGTACGTACTGCGTGATACTGTCACTTTCAATCCTGCCAATTGCTAAGGGTTGTTTGTGTAATTTTTTTGATCTCAACGATCAGTTGTTGATATTTTTTTAATAAAACTTTATTTGATTGTTCGACTGAGTTTTATTGCTGGAGAGTCCTAGAGACACTAATCTTTTTAACGGCACTTTTTCTTTAAATTTCCGCCAAATGAAGCTGTCGATCAAATTCAGATTTTGATAATAATCTCTTGAATTTATTACATTTTTTTGTACCGACCTTGTTCATTATTCTGGCTTTTCTGTAAAATAGGTTGGTTTTCCAAAAATTTTTAGTAGTGACTAAAGTTTTAGCTCGTTACATTTGCTATCCGAATTGGGCCGTTAGTTTATTTATAAGTAGTTTCGTTTAAAAGTTTGCATAACTATGAAAAAAATAAACCAGTGAGGTACAGGGTTAGGTTCAATTTTATGAAAAACCAACGAAATTTCAAAGTTTCGGATCTGCTCAGCGGCGTTATTGTGAATCGGTGTCGGCGTAAACCGAGGGCTGCATGTACTCTCTTAACCATGAACGATGTACCACTCCATAGATGAAAGAGACTACTCCGTATAAGAACAATTACATCAAGTTTTTTTTATATTGGCAGTCAAGCGACATTTTTCTGTTGGCAAAAAGAACGTTGGCTATATAAAGGATTTTTAACCGACTCGTTCATTAAATTTTTGAATCATCTCGTGGATAAAGCAAGTGAAAATTGTGTTACAATCGAAAACCAATTTTCTTCAAGTACATAATCAAAGTTTAGAACAAAACTATAAATTACTAATATTGAACAAGGTAAGTGTGCATTTTATTGTTATAATCATTTATTGATATTTAATTAAATTCTATTGTGTACAAGAGCCGGTAGTGTTTTCCTACTTGGAAACTTTAAAGAAAGCACTTTTTATCACATTATTTAGAGTTTAAAAAAAATGACAATTCCAATGGACATGCTTCACACTTTCCTTCAGAAAGAATTTTTTAATGGTTTCAAATTTTTCTGTGCGTTTCCATAAACTTTTCTTGCTAAGCTAGTAATTTTTTTTACAAACCAAGCAGATACCGAGCTTTGCAATTGTATGAGCGTAGGTGGTTGTCATAATTTTTTTAAATCTGTACATTACAAATTTTCAATTTTTCATTTTTAAACTAATTGCCAGCTTTACAAATTATTGTATATTTTAGATGAGCGAACAAGATTTCCAGATTGTATCATACAAAAAGAATGTAAGCAGGAAAGCCGGAAACGGATTTGCCAAAGGAAATTCCGGACGGGATAATGGTAATAATAGACAATTGAATGGCACTCCTGGACCTGTAACCATGGAGGTGCCATCTCAATACGTTGGAAGAATAATCGGTAAGTTTAATGTTATTTGATTTATTTTCATTGTCGTATAAAAGTACACGTACTCATAACTCAAGTTAAATATTCACATAGTAAATAGTAAGTTCAAGTAGATCAAGATAAAAAAAGAAGATTAAGCTACTTTGTAATTTTATTGTTTATCTACCAACTCTTTCTTCTTTTTCTGTTTACATTCGTTTCGGGTTATTTTCGCAATTATGCAATATGTATTACTTGTTGTTTAATTTGTTTTTCTTTTCTTTGGTTTATAATCTTTGGATCGGCAAAGTTTTTGATTTTTTTAAATACTAAAATTACTTCTAAACCCTTTCGCTTGTTTTTGTGCAGGAAATGTGGAAAGATCTGCATTCCCACAATTTGCTATTCGTGAATGTTAAATTTTTTGCAAGCGAATTGTAAAAAAGTGTATTCCAGAAATTTCAAAATTCTTATTTCCTATTTATATGTTTATTATTGTTATGCCCAATCGTGAACATTGTTCTATAAATTATCATGCCATAATAATTTAGAATGGAGCACCCCTAAATACTTCTTAATTTTGGCCTGACTTCCGGTTAGGTAATTCTTACTCTCAGCATTTTATACCTAAATTTTATAAGTTTGAATTTAGTGCTATTATAAACAATTTTTAAAAAACTTGTTTTTTCTATACATAGGTAAGGGAGGATCCAAAATCGGCCATCTTCAGTCCCAATCCGGGGCTAAGATTAATGTTACAAAAGATGTTGTCGGAAATAACACAATAGTTCTGTTAAACGGATCGGCAGAACAAATAAAGAGGGCAAGAGTTCTCATTTTAAATTTAACTGCGGAACAAAAACCGCGAGAAAATCGACCGCGAGAAGGTCAAGCACCGCTTGAAAATTTCGAGCCAACAGGTGCACAAGCAATTTGCGAAGAAGAAGAAAGACAACGCAAATTGCGCATAGAAGAGTTAAATACTCTAGATTGGAAAGCAATTAACGAACGGCATGATAAATACGTGCAGGAGAAGTTGGCAGCTATGCCGCAAATTATTAAATGTTTTATCGAGAATTAGATGACGTTGCAAAATGACTCCACGCCAAGTGGAGAAGTTTCGGCGAAATAATCATAATATTATGGTGTCGCGAGTATTTGTGGAGAAATTTGGCGACAAACCCATACCAAATCCAGCGCGCAATTTTCGAGATGCCTTTCATAATTATCCCATTATTTTGAGGGGAAATAGAGAAGGCCGGGTTTGAAAAACCGTCTCCAATTCAGTCACAGGCTTGGCCTCTATTGCTTTCAGGCGAAGATGTAATCGGGATTGCCCAAACCGGTACGGGAAAAACATTGGCGTTTCTTTTGCCGGCCCTGATACACATCGACGGGCAAACGATGCCTAAAAGAAATACCGAACCGCGTGTACTGATTATGGCCCCTACGCGTGAGTTGGCGTTACAGATTGATCGAGAGATCAACAAATATAATTATAAACAAATTAAATCGTAAGTTGTATTTTAAACCATCGCAAATTAGATTAAACAATTTTTTTTTATAGTGTATGCGTTTATGGAGGCGGCGACAAACAAATGCAAATAGATGGAATAAACAAAGGTTCAGATATTGTGATTGCAACTCCCGGCAGACTAAACGATTTGGTATTGACGAGTAAGCGTTTTATTTTTTAATTTAAAATTGACCGATGCTAATTCCTCATTTATTTTTAGAAAAATTGTCGTTGGAAGGAGTTACTTATGTCGTGTTGGACGAGGCAGACAAGATGCTCGATATGGGTTTTGAACCTCAAATTCGTAAAATTTTGTACAACGTGCGCGAGGACAGGCAAACCGTCATGACGAGTGCCACTTGGCCAGAAGGAGTTCGAAGGTTGGCCACTTCCTATATGGTTAATCCGGTACAAATATACGTTGGATCATTGGATTTGGCCGCGGTACACACGGTTACGCAGGTTATCCAAATGATGCCGGATAATGATGAAGACGCCAAGTTTGAAACGGTAATTAAAATTAACGATCAAATTTTCAAAACATTAATAATTATTATATTTTCTTTAGTTTAAAGATTTTGTCCGAACCATGAAACCAGAAGAAAGCCATCGTCTTTTGTGGCAAAAAGCTCGGGCAGATTATCTTACTTCGGAACTAGCTATGAAAGGCATTTATTGCGCATCGCTGCATGGAGATCGGGAACAATGCGATCGCGAGCAGGCATTGGAAGACATAGCCAGTGGTTATGTAAAAATACTCATAGCAACGGATTTGGCATCTCGTGGAATCGATATCCAAGATATCACGTAAGTTAAAATATAAAATTTAGTTTTGATATCTTTTCACGATGTCGTTTTTTTAGGTATGTCGTTAATTATGACTTTCCTCGTAACATAGAAGAGTATGTTCATCGAGTGGGTCGTACGGGACGTGCAGGACGATCTGGCCAATCCATTACATATTTCACTCGTGATGATTGGTCTCATGCGGAAGAATTGATTTCAATCTTGAAGAAAGCTAATCAGGTAAGAATCTTGGACTTATTCCCGTCAAATGCCGTTTTAACTTTTATGACTAACTTAAACTTAACCAACACTTAAATACTGCGGTTAATTGAGAGTTAAAACTAAAATAATATCTACGGAAATAGAAATTCACCTGCACAACTTTGTTTGAGTGAAGATATTGTAAATTCTGGTGAAGAATTTAACAAACAACCTACTCGAATGGAGATTTTACAGGAAAAGTTGGCTCATCAGAAGAAACCAAAGTTAAATTTATACAAGGGCTTGATTACCTAGAATTGCCAATGGTTTAATTTTTAAAGCTATCGAAAGATGGTTGGGTTCACTTTTTGTTGTTTTAGGCTGAAGGTGAACGAAATTTGGAGATTCTTGAAGGAATTATAAAATTACTCAAAGCCAAAAATTAATTTGCCAACACTTGGCATTTTTTTTCTCGATTAATGTTCTTAACAACTTGTTTTTTTAGTACGTTCCTGAAGACTTAGTGCAGATGAAAGAGAGGTATGTAGCGAGGAAAGTACGCAAAGGCGAACATCGAGGAGGTGGTGCCGGCCGAGGTGGTTATAATAGAAGAGGTGGTGGTTCCAATTTTGGCAACTTTAATAATTAATTTTAAACATCCAATTTCAAAAATTAATTATGTCAGTATTGATTTTTTTTGTAAATAAATCTAAAAAAATTTAAATCAGTAGTATCAAACAGTATCTAAGTAAAAAAATTGATCCTCTTATATGACATCTTACCTAAGAAGGCAAATACTTGTTTTTGGAAATTATTTTTACTCTTGCCAACTAACATACGTCCAGTTCAATAAAATAATTTTTTCTCAATATGCTAAATATTGAGAGAAAGTACGAATTTTGGTCGAGCTTTTGAAAATCCTTCCAAATGCCTTTGCACCATTATTTACTAACAAAATTACAAAACAAAAGCGGATAGCCCTAACGGAATCCCAAAATGTAGTTCTTTTTCTATATGCTGTTTTTCATAAATCCATCTGAGAAGACGTGAAACGCTTACAAAGTTTTTGAAAATTTCCCTTTACGATTTTCTTTTGAAAAATAAAATTTAAATCCGAGATCAATCGGGATCCATTTATTCTCCTATCAAACTCGAACCTTTTACAATGTAATTCTGTTATAAATTGCTTTTCAGTTCGTCCAAAATTCAGACTGATCCTGTTCAATCTTTGAAATACTGCCAAATTAAGGTTTTCTCTGATCGATCCGGCGAAATTAGTAGGCATAAATTAAAAATTCCAATATGACATCTCAAAGAATCCAGACAGAAAATCCTCACTGCAAATAATAATAATTTTACTTTTATCAATTAACTTACGCTCTGTACAAGTAAATCATTCAAAATCCTTTAGCATAATATTTAATGCGCCTTATTTAATTTCAAAGCGTCCACGTACGCCTCTAACTCGGCAGCATTTTTTATGTATCTCAGGGTTTTTTTAATCGACCGTGAAATGTTTCAAGGGAGTAACCCTTACAATTTTTTAGAAAAAAAAAAAGATTTGTTTAATTTTGAATCAAAGGAGATTTATTGATTTCTCTAGTAATCTTGAACATTGTGCAATAAAATTTTTTTTCTTTAATGTCAATCGAATGATGCAAATCTTCTACGGTAAATTTCTCGTATTCTGACACTTCTGTTTTAATTTCATAATTGCTGCTTGAATTACATGCAGTATTTGAAACTTGATCCATGTTGGCCATATTTTGTGACACTTCTAGAGGCAGTACTTGGAACATATCTGTAAGAGCTTGCATTAGGATAATATAATGGTGCATTACGATATTTATAATTACTAATCCTTAGTAGCACATTTCCAC
The DNA here is from genome assembly GCA_036346125.1 of Lycocerus yunnanus. Lineage (NCBI taxonomy): Eukaryota > Metazoa > Arthropoda > Insecta > Coleoptera > Cantharidae > Lycocerus > Lycocerus yunnanus. The sequence continues at coordinate 218,235 of JARFIX010000129.1, forward strand.
GTGGAAGTCGGACATTAGCAAATTCTAAACTTAAAGAGGTGTAGATAACGCAAAGTTGTTTAATCTGAGCGATTTGAGTCAACTAAGCGAAAAAAGCAGTATGACACTACAAGAACTGGAAAATGGTGAAATTTTCCATTTTGTATTTAAGAATTAAATATTATTAAGTTTATTTGTGGCGCCCTCTTCTGACAATGTTATTGTTAATTAAATGGTTGTATTTGTTTTTATGAATTTTATTCTTGCCCGTTTGCACCGTTTTGACTTAAGTAAAACCTTAGAACATACTTATAGGATGTAAAAATAGTTACGGGGAAAATCGCCGACGCACACACCCGCAACAAAACCTAAAATTGGCAGCTAACTCCCCATGAAGTCGGACTCAGACGAGAATAATTTTGAATGCGTGTACGCCGGAATTAGGCTCAAAATCGCAGATGCTATCGATAATTATGATTACCAAGGGTGCCACTGCTAAAGTCCAAAGAGATGTTTTTAGAAAATCAGGCTTAACAGAACCGCACTCTAACCGATGTAAATAAGCTTACTGTTGCCGAAAGATCGAATCCATCTGAATTTTACAATTTATTTTAATCTGAAAATAAAATTAACAACACACAAACACAATTTAACAAAGAAACTTAAAATAAAGTTAATTCTACAAATGTGATGGTCAGTCTGACCAGGTTCTTAAAATTACTTTGCAATTTGAAACGGTAACTAAAAATGATTACTTAATTTTTTTTAACTTTCTTAATTGTGCGTTATTTTATCCAAACAAAAACCTGATTGCGAATTGTATGAAAGGGTAAGATTAAATTCAATTTTTAATTATTACATACTTCGAAACTCAGCAACAACAAAGCTGTTATTCATGTTAAATTTTGTAATCTTTTTTTAAGTATTAGATATCAATAAACATTGTCACGTGTTAAATTAATTTTTTTTTATTCGTTTTGTTTTTAATTCCCGAAGTTGGTCACGAAAAGCGAAATTTAGCAAAAACAAGAAATCGTTTGATTCCCACGTCCTCCAAAACCCTTATTTTCTTCCTCCCGCAGGAAGTGGTGGCAGCATACTCTCCCCCCCGCTATTCTATTCTCTTTCTGAGCGCGCTAACCGTAGAAATAGAAATTTTTTTATCAAACCCCCACTACTACAATGGTGCTAGTGGCGGATTAAGTCTTAAATAACCCCCCTTTATTAAAATGGTGTTAACGGCGAGATTAATTTTTTAATATCACTCCTCGTTACAATGGTGACTAAGCAGCAGAATAAGTCATTAATTAGAGCCCACCCTTTTTGTTACATTACGATTTCCTGTGTTTATTTTGATTTTGCTAAGTTAAGCTTTCCCTTGAGAACCAGTTAGCTCAAGCATACAAACCCATTTAATTGGCGAACCAAAGAAATTAAATTACAACATCTAGTAGTTATCGGCCATCTTGTAAAAATATAACAAATCCGGTTTTGATTGGGCGCGCGTCACTCGGCCATCTTGAATAATAATTCACTACCGCTCAAATACAAAGTTGCTTAAATCAAAATATAAAATGCAAAGAGACATTAGCTAAAATTTTAAATACAAAATATTAAAACTTTTACGACCGGAAAAATTACCAAAATACCTACTATATAAAGGAACTGTTTTGAAACTTCGTGTAAATCTTTGGAATCCCATAAATATTTTTGGTATTTGAAAAATTTGAATAAAAGCGCTCGTAAGTACGATAAAATTGTCGGTAGATGGAGCCACTACAGCTTTAAAGCGAGCTGTCAGTCAAAATATAAAATGGATGATTCACTATTTTAAAGTTGTAAGTTAGTGATACAGTGCTGTTTTCTTCACTCAGGTTTGCTCAAACTAGTCAAGTTAAACAATTTATTTTAACAGAGGTGGGCGCCTGTTAATATTTATCGCCAGCTTGCAAAATTAAGAAATATTGATCTTCCACTTGCAGATGTGCTACGATTCGTTGGTAATTATTATTGTCTCATAATGCATCCTCACTTCTTTCTTAAGCAACCTGTTACAGATGTGTTTCAAGTTCTACTTCCAGCTGAGTTATAAATTATGGCTAATATCGGTGAAGTTTCGAAGTCTCCATGTAAATCGAGCAGCGATTTTGAAATTAAATCGGAACAGTTAGAAGACGTGAAATTTAATTTAGAAGATTTGCATCATTCAATTGACATTAAAGAAGAAGGCAATTGTGAAAAATTAATGCAAGGGAAACCTTCAAAAAAATTTGACAGCTCGAAAATACTTGAATGTGCAGTTCGTGGTTATAATACACGTAAATGTAAATTTGCTTGCCAAATTTGTGATTTTACATGTTTGCGAAAGGCTTGTTTAACCCGGCATTTATTGATTCACACCGGTGAGAAACCGTTTGTTTGTGAAATTTGTGACTATAAATGTTCACGAAAATCAAATTTAACAAAGCATTTCATAATTCACACACAAGAAAAACCGTTTTCTTGTCAACATTGTGACTATAAATGTTCACAAAAATCTAATTTAGCAAAGCATTTAAAAATTCACACGCACGATAAACCGTTTTCGTGTCAACATTGCAATTTGAAATGTTCACAAAAATCAAATTTAGCAAAGCATTTAAGAACTCACACACATGAAAAACCGTTTGCTTGTGAAAATTGCGAGTATAAGTGTTCAAGAAAATCAAGTTTAGCAATACATTTGAAAACTCACACCGGCGAGAAACCGTTCACTTGTCATACTTGTGGTCATAAAAGTTCAGAAAAATCAAGCTTAAAGTTGCATATAAGAACTCACACCGGAGTGAAACCGTTTTCTTGCCAAATGTGTGACTATAAATGTACGCGGAAATCAAGATTGGAAAAACATTTAAAAACTCATTCCAGCTAGAAATCGTTAGAGAACTCCACGTGAGTGGGCCAAAAACAATTGACAGCAACTGTCGTCTAGGCATCCAACCTACTCGCTAACATGTATAAACACGGTGCCAAACGTTATCGAGTTTTGCTACCTGAGGATTGAGCTTGGTCTTGACCTTTTGTCGGACCGATCCCCTCTACTAGTCTCGTTTGAAAGTCAAGTCATCATAAAAAATACAGCACTAAAATACAAATTGGGAGGCATATCGCAGTAATTTATCGGATTAACTAAATCTGAACATCTCATTAAAGGTGGAAGATGGCGACACAGCAGTTGAACAATCCAAGCCACCAACACTGAAGAACGATGATCCGGTTATTATCTCAAACAAATCAAGAAGAAACTTGAAGAATCACCTACACTAAGGAAACGATGGCAGACGATAAAACAAATTTAAATCGATGTACTAAGCCGCCGAAGAAAATGTTGCGTGGTAATAAAAATGAAGATATTTCTAAATATTTGAATAAAACGAATCATATTTCATGTTTACTTAGCTTGCATATTTCAGTTTGAACCTTTTTGCCTCATTTTTAATCATTTCCGTTATAATTTTATCTGTACCAGGTGTTTTTCGGTTTATTAAGCTTTTTTTTCCCTGTTTGACGTTGTCTGTATGATTTTGCTTGTGCAAAATTTCGAAGGAAAACAGCTTTCGAAAGTGATTCTCCCAGATTTTCTTAACTTTCTCAAATTTGGTTTCGAGTGGTCATTCCTCTGCTTCTTATAGTGTAGTTTTTTCTTCGTTTTCTTAATTTGTTTATAAAAATTCCTTACATTATTATTCACATTACATAACTCTATTTCTCTCATTTTCTCGTCAATCCATTCATTCTTCTTTTGTTTATACAGTTTATAAGCTTCCGTTCGTCTGTTTTTGTACTCTTCCAGGTGTTCTTTGGTTCTTAGCCATGTAATTCTTTTTTTTAATTAATTTCTTCTATATTGCTTTCTTTTTATAATCTGGTATTTCTTTTGCATGTGTTTTAAGACTCTCAGTAATATTGTCCCACATTGTATTATATCTCTCTTTCGGGAGGATCTGTCTGGGAAGGTCCACATGTTCCTCTTTCCAACTTCATCAGTTTTTAGTGGAGTTTCTTTAATCATTTTAAAAACATTATCGTAATTGTCCCATATACATATTTACTTTATCCCGTTTCATCATTATCTGATACCCAACTCTCTTTCTCCATTTCGATCGTAGTTAAAGTCAAAATTTGATATTGTATCTCCTTTTTTACTAATCATATCGCTTTTGATATAAGTAGTCCGTACCTTTAAGCTTATTCTTATTTTCCTTATTAGTCTCTACCGAGTGCAATTTTGTAACAAATATCTGTTTTCAACATTTTTCCCACTTTAAAGGCATCCACCACCTCAACTTGCACCAGCATCTTATTGTTTAAGAATTCCTCAACTTTTCCAGGTGTTGCAATTCCATCGATTGTTAGGTTTTTGTAATTATGTTTTTTCTTCTTTTTCTTGTTTTTCTAGCATTCCAGTTTTCATTTATTACCATTGTTTAGTATTTTTGCCAATCCCGCCATCATCTCTTTTAGTTCGTTCATGGTTTCTCCTTTGCTAACTTCCTCAACTACTCCGTTTGGTGATTTGGGTGTTTTTTTACTTCTTCGGAATACCACTTCTTCCTCTGTACTAGGATTTAATGCTTCTCTTCCCCATTTGAGGTATTTTTTTATCGATGTTACACTGTTTGCTCTTTCCTTATTGAACCCGATATTGCTCAATAGCTTATGCTGGATTGCACTTATGCAACCGAAATTGTTTCCTGAAAAGTTTATTTTAATTATTATAACCTTTGAACTTTAATTGTTTTTCCTTTATTTCGCATCAGTTGTCAGGGGCCTAAGTCAATCCACAATTTAATAACAATAAAATTGTCAGAAGAGGGCGCCACTAATTTTTTTTTGTTATTAATAAAATACAAAATGGGCGATTTTCACCATTTTCCAGTTCTTTTATTGTAGTGTCTCGTAGTGCTTACTTCGCCTAGTTCACCCAAATCGGTCAGATCAAACAGCTTTGCGTTATCTGCACCTTTTTAAGTTTATAATTTGTCAATGTTCGGCTTCCACGCGGAAATGTGCTACTAAGGATTAGTAATTATAAATATCGTAATGCACCATTATATTATCCTAATGCAAGCTCTTACAGATATGTCTCAAGAACTTCCTCTAGAAGAGTTACAAAATATGGCCAACATGAATCAGGTTGCAAATACTGCATGCAATTCAAGCAGCAATTATGACATTAAAACGGAAGTGTCAGAATACGAGAAATTTAGCGTAGAAGATTTGCATCATTCGATCGACATTAAAGAAGAAAGCGATAGTGAACTATTAACACAGAAAAAACCAGCAAGAAAATTTGAATGTGCAGTTTGTGGGCATATTACTAGAAGGAAATATAATTTAACAATGCATTTAAAAACTCACACCGGTGAAAAACCGTTTGTTTGTGATATTTGTAATTATAAATGTTCCTTAAAACACCATTTAACAAAACATTTAAAAATTCACACAGGTGAAAAACCGTTTGTGTGTGAAATTTGTAACTACAAATGTTCAGAAAATTCTGACTTAAAAAAACATATTATGATCCATACCGGTGAGAAACCCTTTGAATGTCAAATTTGTGCCCACAAATTTACACACAAACATAATTTATCAGTACATTTAAAAATCCACACCGATGATAAACCGTTTGTTTGTAATATTTGTGACCGTCGATTTTCACATAAAGTAAGTTTAAGAGAGCATTTAAAACTCACTCCGGTGATAAACCGTTTGAATGTAAAATTTGTGACTACAAATGTTTACGAAAAGCAACTTTAAAAAGGCATTGTTTAACTCATGCCAATAAGAAATCGTTGTTTTGTGAAATTTGCCACTACAAATGTTCACGGAAATCAAAGTTAACGCAGCATTTAAAAATCCATACCAGATTGAAGCCGTTGCATCAGAAAATTAACATTAAATTTGAATCTCACGCGTGCTAAGTGTAGCAGTTTACAGTTGATAAACATCAGCAGAAGATACAAATAAATATTATACTGATGCTTGCGAAGTAAACTTTTATTTCGGCTGTTCAACTCTTTCGAAATCGTTTATTAAAAGCCAACAAACAACGACAATTGGTTCGTAGGGATGAACAACTCTTTTTTTAACCGAATGTATTAATCATATCAGTAGAAGAGAAACTTGAGACGACTGAACCGAAAGATGAAATATTGTAAAAGATTTTTTTGTTGTTAAATCTACTTTTAAGTTTTGAATTGTATAAATTTGGTCAATGATTATATAAATTTTTTTAACTGCAATTAAATACGCTGGTATAAAGCAAAAAAAAAAAATGTGCGCAGTTCTTGTTTTGCTAGCCCGCTAATTGTGGACCGCAAGATTGAATAAAAGTCACATATTAATTGAGTAATCCAATCTTGACGTAGAACTAATCGTGTGATACCTTACATTATTCGTTTTGAAGTACAGAATGTAATTTCATAATTACATCGGCTTTGGTCGCCACAGTGCCCCCCCAGTGAGGTGGTCAATGAACCATATCTTTAAATTTCTGCGGAAATCGAACTGTGCGCCCACTTCTTGTTCGTGGTAGTGGTACGGCACTGGATGGTGGTTGTAGTTCGTTTGCTTTGGATGGTAGTAGATCGTTTGTCGCGGGTATTTGACGTTTATTCACAGTTTATTTGCACTCCACGAAAGCGGGTTTTAAACGATCTACGGAAATGTTTTGGGGTTTGTCGCGCACTAACACTTCGAAATATTTGTCTGTTTTAGTTAGCACTCGAAATGGTCCATCATACGGGGCTTGCAAGGGTTTACGCACACGGTCAACACGCACGAACACATACTTCACTTCATTGAGTGTCTTTGGAATGTAACTTACATAATTTCCGTGGCGTGATGTATTGCTGTATTGTAGGTCGTTCATCCTTCTTTTGATGTCCTCTACAAAATCTTGTGCTGGAGTTAGTTGGAGTTCTGCTGGCTGGTCGATTAAATCGCTAGGAAGGCGCAGGTTGGTTCCGTATACTAATTCTGCTGGCGAAGATTCCAACTCTTCTTTTATAGTAGTACGGATACCTAGCAGTACGATTGGTAACGATAATGTCCAAGTAGTGCTGTGACACATTAGCGATGCCTTGAGTTGCCTGTGGAAACGTTCAACTAAGCCGTTGCATTGTGGATGGTATGCTGTAGTTCTTGTTTTATAACTTCCCGTAAGTAAAGCTAAGTTCTTAAATAACGCCGATTCGAATTGTGTGCCTCGATCTGTTGTTATTTTTACAGGAGCTCCGAAACGTGCAATCCAGCAGTCGTAAAATGTTCTTGCACACGTCTCAGCAGTGATGTCGGCGATTGGTATTGCTTCAGGCCATCTGGTAAAACGATCAATCATGGTGAATAGATACTGCTTACCTTCTGACGGTGGTAGTGGTCCTACGATGTCGATGTGTACATGTGCAAATCGTGCATCGGGGGTTGCAAATGTTCCGATAGGTGCTTTTGTGTGCCTACCGATCTTGCTGCGTTGACATGGAATGCAGGTTTTGGTCCAGTGTGATACGTCTTTCTTCATGCTTGGCCAAAAATACTTGTTCGTTACAAGCTTGAGTGTTGCCCTTTTGCTTGGATGTGCGCAGTTATGTACATTTTCAAACACTTTCCTACGGAATTTGGCTGGTATGTACATACGGTGTTTATTGGTGGTAGTCTCGTAATGTAAATCTATTTCAGATTCGTACGTTGGCAGCTTGGTGAATTTGTATTTACCTTCGTTTATCAGACCTTTCAGTTCCTCGTCATGCTCTTGCGCTTTTCCTAGTTGCTCAGTGTTCAAGTTATCTTGGCTAACTGCTTCAACTCTTGACAATGTATCAGCTGGTACGTTGTGGATACCTTGGATGTGTCGAATGTCAGTGGTGAATTGCGATATGAAGTCGAGCTGTCGAATCTGGCGAGGATTGGTCTTTTCTAACTTCTGGGTAAATGCGTACGTTAATGGTTTGTGGTCTGTATAGATGACAAAATCTCGACCTTCTAGGAAATGTTGAAACTGCTTAATGCCACTATAGATTGCTAACAATTCTCTATCGTACGTGCTATAGTTTCTTTCCGCCGAGGAGAGTTTCTTCGAGAAGAAAGAGATTGGTCGGAACGATTGATCCTCTTGTTGTTGAAGCACACCTCCGATGGCCGTATCGGATGCATCAACCGCTAAAAAGAGTTTGGAACTGCTATTGGGAAAAGTAAGATACGTAGCTTTTACTAGGTCGGCTTTTGTTTTCTCAAATGCTGCGATAGCCTCTTCCGTCCATGTTATTGGTGCATCTTTTTTTGGTTGATTATCGATTAGCGAGTACATCGGTGCTTGGATGTGCGAAGCGTTTGCCAACCACCTTCGATAGTAATTTGCCATTCCTAAGAAACGTTGTAATTGCTTTTTTGTTTTAGGTTGCGGGAACTTTGCAATGTCTTGTACTTTGTCTGGAAGTGGTTGGATGCCTTTGTTGGATATCTCGAAGCCAAGGAATGTTACCTTCTCTGCTCCGAAAACACTTTTGCCTGGATTGATCACGATGCCGTATTTGCTTAGCCTCTGGAAAACCGTCTCGACATGTTGCAGGTGCTCCTCTTCGGATGTTGATGCGATCAGGACGTCGTCGATATAAGCGAACACGAAATCTAAACCTCTCAAAACTTCATCGATGAACCTTTGAAACGTTTGCCCTGCATTTCGAAGTCCAAACGGTGTCCTTTTAAATTCGTATAAGCCAAAAGGAGTAGTAATTGCCGTTTTGGGTCGATCTTCTGGGTTAACTGGTATTTGGTAATATGCTTTCACCAAATCGATTGTTGAAAAAATTGTTTTCCCATGCAGGTTGTGGCTGAAATCTTGTATATGTGGGATGGGATATCTATCTGCAACGGTTGTTGCATTCAAGTTCCTGTAGTCCCCCATGGACGCCATTCCAGATTCTTCTTGGGTACCATGTGTAGCGGGCTGGCCCATGGTGAAGAAGATGGTTGTATGATGTCGGCTTCGAGAAGTTTTTGAATTTCTGCTCGGGCTATCTTTAGTTTGTCTGGTGCTAGCCTCCGAGGTCTTGAATGAGTTGGTGCGCCTTGAGTGTTGATGAAGTGCATTACTTCATGTTTTGGAGCTTCAAAGCTAGGCGATGGTCTGATGATGTTCGGGTACTTCCTGGTTAAACAGTGGAACTTACTGCTACCCCAGATTGCACGTACCTCCGAAGAACTTATGAAACGACACTGCCCTATTGCCACTTGTGAGGTCAGAGTGTCGATCAGCTTTCTTGCACGTAGGTCGACTGTTATGCCGAAGTGGTGTAGAAAATCTGCACCGATTATTGCACATGTTACGTCGGCTACCACGAACGTCCAGTTGAAATTTCTGCGAAGACCTAGATCAATTGTGATATTTTTGTTACCAAATACTTGGATTTGGGATCCGTTGGCCGCTTGGAGCGCAAAAGTGCTGGGTTCTTGGTTGAGCTGTGGTGGTAATAGACTGAGGTCCGAACCAGTGTCGATCAAGAACTCGGTTGTGGTGGCGTTGTCTTTGATAAACAAGCGACGCGTTTTGTGCTGAACAGGAGCCGTCGCCGCTACTGCTCGTTGAAGTTTTTTTGGGTGAAGTTGCACGGCGGTGAGCATTTTTTTGCGTTGTTGCCAAACCGAGAGTGGTACCAACAAGTATCCGATGTTCTCGATTGGCTATTGCTTCTTTGTCCGCTTCTGCTCCGCTACCCTGTTAGTAGCACTAATCTGTGCTACTAGGTCTTGCATTGTAATAGTTGTTGCACTGGGTTCGCTTTCTCTTGGGGTCACCATTTTAGCGAGATATTGTGCTGGAAAAAATGTTCCCCAATGTGGATTCGAACCCTAGCGTATTAGATGTGAATACGCGTGCTAACCAACTGCACTACTGAGGCGATTGGTTTATGTTGCACAGATCTGCTATATGAATTACTAATTCTAGGACCGCCACAAGCTTATTCGATTTTACTTTCATTTACATCTGCTTCTCGTATGCCTGTAAATTCACCTTTAACCTAGTTTTCCTACATAAAAAGGTTGTCCGATAAGATTTGAAATGGGTAATAATTAAAATAGTACAACTTACGAATACAACTAGTATTTTCATTTTATCTTCGATCACCTTTACAGCCTCTATGAATATATTTTCTCCTGATCATCCCAATTTGACGCCCTTTGCCTTTTCAATCTAAAGTAAAACAATACGTCGCATTAGTGCAGCGTCATCTATTGTGACAGGTCAGGTTTTGGATCCAACCAATGGCATTTTAACATGGGAAATTTCCTTATTTTGTGAATTTTTCGGTTAATTGGAATATTTAAGGAAATATTTTTTTACGATAAGGTACCTGTATGCATTAGAAATATTACACATTCGTTTTAAGCATGATTTATGAGCGATGACGTTAGTAATTTGCATTTGAAAAAATTGAGGTTATAACACCCAATTAGTACAAATTTTATATTTATGTTGTATTTTTGTACCCCTCTGTGTATTAAACGACGAAAAAGTACGTTGGAAATTATAACTAAATCGTATTAAAATCGTGAACGTAATTTTGACTAAATCTATTCAAAATAACTCAATTTGTAATAACCACGAGCAACGTTGAAATGTAGTTATTCATTTTCAGCAATGATTGGAACGCACGTCATCAAGTTTTTCATGGTAATAGAACTTTTCAAATATTGGGAAATGGACAGAACTCATTTGCGAGTGGAAATGCGTTCAGTGTTAAGTTGGATTCCTGAAGAAAAGATTGATAACCTGAGGGGTCAGCAACCTTTTCTCACAAAATTTATTTTTGTGAAGCCTCGATGTTAAAAACTAGCCGTCAGCTGATGCGGATGCTAGAGTCGTAGATCCAGTTCTAGGGACTCTCCAGCAATAAAAACCCAGTCGAACAGTTTGAATAAATTTTATTGAAATATTATCAACAACAGATCGTTAAGATCACACAAAAATTTACACAACCAACCTTTAGCAATTGGCAGGATTGAAAGTGACAGTATCACGCAGTACGTACTCAAAAGTAATCAATCCGATCCTTCGGATCCTCCAAAATGTACTGAATCGAATTAAAATGCAGTTAATAAAGGTAAAAAATATACGACTTACCCGTTTGTACAAACAGAAGTTTACAAGATGGGAATAAGACAAATCTGGACCCTTAAAAACTGCTCTATTATCTCTAACGATATGACAACCGCACAAATTGAAGCACGCACTAGCACGACACCTGAAGGACACTTCCAATCGGATGGTTTCAGCTGCTAGATGATCTCCGCCAGACGAAGGTGCACTTAGATGTTCCTCCTTAGAACCTCGATGAACACAAAAGAAAGATCGAGTGTATGATTGCAAACACCCTCAAAAAGCTGTCGTGGTAAAATCCAAATAAAATATCTACCACGATCGTAACAGGAAACTTGGTGTAAACAAATTACTGTGACGTCAATTGATAACATGAGCTGCGCAAACACGATAAAGTTTTGCAGCGATTTGCGTACGACGAAATATCAGCTGTTCAATATGGCGCGTTAACCCAAAATCAAATTTTCCACCATGTGAACGATTTCCACTTTCCATAAGAATTCATCCGCCCACGCGATCGGAAACCAAAATTGCGTTTAGTTACTGACACCCACTACTGGGAGTTATGACATTAACTAAATCTAGCGAATAGGCAAAAACTTTGCACACAATATTCGAACGGTCTACTCTCGGTAAGTAACCTAGCTAGACTCCCCTAGGACGAGTCCAATTTCACCGCTCCTAAGCTACTACGCCTACGCTCTTCTCTTACGCCTGACCATGTGATTGAAAAATATCATAAATTCCTCAAGGCTAGGTGATAATTTTTAGGTTAGGTTAGGTGCTATTAAGCTGGCCGAATCAGATGCATTTCGACCAAGATCGAAACATATAGATATTAGACATCATTATCTACGAGAAAAGATAGAAGACTCCACAGTTGTCATCTCCTACGTTCCTACAGAAGAAATGACTGCCGACAGCTTAACCAAGGACAAGCATAGTTATTGTAACTTGCAGATGGGATTATGTTGAATAATTTTTTTTTGTATTTTGTTTTTGTTTTTATAAATTATTCAACAAGTGAAGGTGTTGATATTAGATGGCGCCTCTGTTCTTTTGTAAAGACGCCTTTAATAGTTTTTAACGTTGGTACTAGCGAGCAGTTGTAAATGCGATATTAACCAAGGTGTTTTCTTAAATGATTTTCAACCACGTTCTGCTAATAAGATGTACCGTTTATGGAAGAAATGTTTTTTATAAAAAAATCAAATTTTTGTGCATCGACTGGAGCTACACAACAACAAATATCTACATATATATAAATGGATTGCTGTTCGTTAGTCTTGCTAAAACTCGAGAACGGCTGGGCCGATTTGGCTAATTTTGGTTTTGAATTATTTGTGGAAGTCCAGGGAAGGTTTAAAGGTGAGTAAATATTAAAAAATATTTTAAAAAATTAAAAAATTTCGCTTTATCTTAAACGTTCCTTGAAGGTTCAACTTCTGTACCACTCTGTACATAAAGTTTTAAGTTGGTATTGTTTTTGTTGTATTTTTATTATATAAGTGAAGAATTAGATTTGAAGAATTGAAAAAAAAGAAGAATTGAAGAATTCAAGGGGGAATATACATATCTACAATTTATATAATATAAAATATAAAATCAATTGCGGTTTGTTAGTCTCGCTAAAACTCTAGAGCGGCTGGACTGATTTGGCTAATTTTGGTTTTGAATTATTTGTGGAAGTCCAGGGACGGTTTAAAAGGTGAGTATATATGAATTTTCTTCATTTTTTTACAAAGAGATACACGGATTTACGGATATTTACGAATTGTTTATTATCTACTCTGTATGTTTTAATTTTGTAAGATGGCAAAGCCTGTCGGCGCTGATTTTAGTGTATAAATGCGGCAGAAAGGAAAAGGAGCAACAACAAACGGACGAAGCCAACCCGACAGATTTGCCAACTAATCGAAATAAATTAAAAAAAGCTATATAGCACGAATATCGTCGTATCGTTCGATAAATATAATAATATAGTACATTACACTCTGCAACGATCTCACTAGGAAGGGGTAATGTAGCGACAACTCTGAAAACACTCATGTATTATTTACGGATTGTTTATTATCTTTCTCTGTATTTTGTTTTAATTTTTGTAAGTTTGCAAAACCTGTCGGCGCTAATTTTTAGTGTATAAACGCGGCAGAAAGGAAACAAGGTGGAACTCGGATGACCGCAGTTCTTAGGCTTCTATACAGCTACCTTTTGATTTACAATTATATAATATTTTGTAATTATTTTTAATTTAAATTTATAATTTTTCTTTACCTGCACGATCATCAGATTATTTTTTAAATTTTTTTAGTTAGTAATAAAATGTTCTACCGAGTGACCGGTTGAAATCTGAACATAGTACTAAAATTACTAAACATGATACTAAAATTAAGAAATAGCGCTTTTAAAAAAAATATTAGCAGGCTTGTTCGATGTATTACGTCAGTTACAGCATCGTTGTTATTAAATTATTATTTTGACGGTAACTGACGTAATGCGTCGAACCAGCCTGCTAATATTTTTTTTAAAAGCCCTATTTCTTAATTTTAGTATCGAGTGTTTAACTATATAATTAAAAAACAAAATATCAAAAAAATATAAAATAATAATTACGCCAATCAATCGAGTTGCACATCAATCGAGTTCTATTATATTTACCCACTGGGAGGACATTTTTTATAATTTTAAAACTTATTTGAAATTTAAGATGAACCTCAGAATTGTAGCAACGCAACGATCGGTATAATTATGTTAATTGGAATTTTATAATAACAACTGTAGATAGTCGCAGCAACCATTTTGTACTTGGTACTGCATAAAATAAAAAAATATTATATAAACGAAACAAAACGCAACATTTGAATAAAAATACAGAAAATCGAAAGAATTTAAGAAACTGAATGTAATGGAAGACATTCAATCTTATAGTGTCCAAGCTATACCACACATCTCCTTAGTCTGGAGAAAGATTTAAATTTCAAATTAGGACTACTTCGCTTTCCTGATATACCTAAGTAGAAACTGTGTCGAAAACAAATATCGGTTTGCTGTAGAATATATAAAAGATTGCGTCAAAATTGTCAAATGAAAAGAATATTCTTCATAATCAACTTTGGCCAACTGTATAACAAAAAGTTAATCCTCGGATTATGCTGATCCGTGGATCAAGTTTGGTGATTGGTTGGCTTTTAAATTTTCAACCAACCATCAGGCTTGATCCTTGGATCATCATAATCCGATGATATGCCCTAATTTTTCTATATAAGAAAAACACTTTCTGATCAAAAAGTATTTATCAGAACATAACTCAGTCATGACGAAAGGAAAAACTAAAGCAGGAAGAGGCAACTCAAAACTTCATTTGGAAACTGTACATGAGAAAAAAGGTATAGCAAGTCGCAAAAATTTAAAACAGAAACTTAAAAAACCCCGAAAAATATAAAGATCGCAAATTATGTTTAAAGACAGAGATGCAATTGTATGCTCAAGTTACGCAGCATTTAGGTAACGGTTGGATTTCTGCGTTATGTTTGGACGGTGTAACACGATTATGCCGCATACGAGGTTCTATGCTATATAAGGGAGAAATGGTTCGTTTAAACGACATAATTTTAATTTCTTTGAGAGATTATCAGCCCAAGAAATCGGATGTGGTACGTAGTTACCGTAAAGATGAGGTGGAAGAGTTAATATCCTTAGGAGAAATTCCGGATGACTTTTTCACTCTTTCGTACCATGAAAGGTTGTTAAAGAAGGTGCTGACTGGTACTAAAACAAAAGATTGTAGAAGTAAAATCTCAAAAATTGCACAAATCAATCGTAAAAGAAAAGATAATGAAAACCAGAACATGTTAATTCCAAAAGAATGACTATATTTTTGAAGAGCAACATGTTGATGACTACGTATCTGAAGAAAAGACTGCGAGCAAGAAGACAAAGAGGACCTCGATTCGGAAGATGAAGAGGATCTTGATTGCAAAGATGAAGAAAACCTTGATTCCAAAAACCAAGAGGACTGCAATCCCGAAGATGAAGAGCACCTCGATTCTGAAGACGAGGAGGACTGCGATCCCGAAGATGAAGAGGGCATCGATTCCGAAGAAGAATATTATGAACACAAAGACGATTATATATGGGAAGAATATGAATACTAGAATTTGTTAATTATTTTTATCCTAACGTATTTTTGAATAATAAAAAATTTGTTATAAATAAAAAAAGCCAAAAATTCCTAATATATAGATAATAGAATATGTTGTTAAAAAAATGCAAAATATCAAAATGCAAAAAATATGACCATATTTATCATTATAACCCACTTTTGTGGGACGCCAAACTCATAAAAGTTAAAAAGTAAAATTTAGTGACAAAGGTTTTTGTCACTAATTTAGTGACTTTCAATTTACGGACGGACAGACAGACGGACGGACGGACACGAAGCCAGATCATAAGGCTTCTTTCTATACTATGTATAGAAGCCTAAAAAGCGTCCACAACTCTGTGTGTTTGATCTCAATTAATTATTTTGAATCTTGTTAATCCATTCACGCGTTTGTCCATCCACCCACATTATTAAATTAAGGATCATACAACCAGTTCTATAACATAACATAATGTATTTATAAATATGTATATAATAATTATAATCTAATATGAAATAATTAGATAGTATGAACTAATTAAATAATGCGGTTGGTATTTATCATTTACTATATTTTTTCGTATATGCCAAACTCATAAATAAAGTTAAAAAGTTTTAACTTTTTTACCGTTTTAAAGTTAAAAAGTAAAATTTAGTGACAAAAGGTTTTTTTTGTCACTAATTTAGTGACTTTGAATTATGCGGACGGACGGACAGACGGACGGACGGACAGACGGACGGACAGACGGACGGACAGACGGACGGACGGACACGAAGCCAGATCATAAGGCTTCTTTCTATACTATGTATAGAAGCCTAAAGGAGCAACAACCAACGGACGAAGCCAACCCGACAGATTTATCAACTAATCGAAATCTATTTATATAAAAATAGTTGTATGTTGTGTGTGAGTATGTTTCCTATAAACTGCTAGACCGTTTCACCGATCCCAACCAAATTTTGCACAGTTACTCTCTAAGATCCTAAAGAGGTTTTCCGCCAAAACGGGAACCGAAAAGCTTAATTAAAAAAAAGTTAAATTCATGCAGACGCGCATGAATGGTTTAACGAGATTCCATTATTGGCGGCAAAAATAAAGATGTCGATGATCTCAATGCGACTATTCAGAATTTTCTTCCGGGAGAGCTGTTTTCCTTCAAATCAGTTGACACAGTTATAAACCAGGATGACGTAGTCAACTATCCCACGGAGTTTTTGAATTCGCTGGAATTGCCTGGACTACCACCTCACAATTTGCAATTGAAAGTGGGATCAGTTGTCATCATGCTGCGTAATATTAATCAACCTCGGCTGTGCAATGGAACGAGACTGGTTGTGAAAAAGTTAATGAATAACGTCATCGAGGCTACTATTATTAAGGGAAAATACAAAGGTGAGGATGTCTTGATCCCGCGTATACCGATGGTTCCAACTGATTTGCCCTTCGATTTTAAACGTCTGCAATTTCCCGTGCGCCTGGCCTTTGCGATGACCATAAATAAATCGCAAGGCCAGTCGTTGGAAGTTTGCGGGATTAACTTGAGTTTCCTGTTTCGCGCATGGGCAATTATACGTCGCGTGTTCGCGCGTCGGCAAGCCGTCGTCTTTGTTTATTTACGCACCGCAAAACACGACCAAAAATATTGTTTATCAGAAAGCTTTGAATTGATTACATGTATTGTAACTGTTTGGTTGTATTTAATGTGAATAAAGATATTACATTAATTTGTATTGTAAGCGAGTTTCAAATTTGAACCGTGCGCTGCAAACTTTCTTTTGTAAGCTTATAACCTTTGCGGCATAACTATTTTTCGAGCGACATCGTGTGTATTTAAACATAGTAATAAAAACATGGAATACATTATGGGTATAAAGATCAATTGAAATCTATCTATTATATTATATTCTTCTATCTATATATAAAATTGAATGTTTGTTTGTTTGTTCGTCTTTAATAACTCCTAAACCGTTTGACCGATCCCAACAAATTTTGCACAGTTACTCTCTAGGACCCTAAGGTTTTCCGCTAAAACCGGAACCGAAAAGCTTAAAATTGCGTGAGCATGAATGGATGAATGAATGGATTAACGAGATTCCCATCGCCAATACCTGTAATTGATATATGGTAATTTTACGTTGGTATATTCACATTCAGTACCTACACTATTATAAGTGATTTGAAATACTGGAGAAGAAAAGCTGTAGAGAAAATTGTAGAGTACAATATAAACCGTTCTGAAACACTCGACAACGGAACACTAAAATCATTCTGAAACGCTCTAGCAACGGGAAGCAAGATTTCCGTCGAGAAGAAAACCTTAAGCGAAGCAGGATACTGGGAAAAAACTAAATACTTCACACAAAGGCAAAGTATTTTAATTATAGGAGACCCGGCGAAGCGGGTATCCAGCTAGTCTACATATAAAAAAAAGTGCACTCTACAATAATCGGTTTTTCATGGTATCTAAGACCGAAAATCACTGTTGATGCAGAATTATGTATTCCTCAAATTTCTGATATTGTGGCTTCTGAAGAATACCAAAGAAGTGACGACAAAATTGCAACATTTCTTCAAAAAACTTATCTAAGCGATGAAGTGTGCAAAAAAATTGTTGGACAATCCAAAAATGAAAATTGGCTGATTGCTAGAAAAAGTCGTCTAACGGCAAGCAAGTTTGCAATGGTATTAACAGCATGTAAGCGAGGGAGCTATTCGCTCTCATTGTCAGAAGAAAAGCGGTCTTGTACTTCTTTTAAAAGTGGTGGCTGTAAATTTGTAAGTGCCCCAACCAATTGAACTATGGTACTTCCAAAGGTTCGGAGGGTGTGAGGTATATGCTGAAGTATTTTGTACCTCTTCATGCGCCCGATAGCCCTTTCAACATGAATTCTTGCTCGGGCTATGGACTCGGTTTGTTGCACCTGTTGAGGTGTAAATTGCGCAGTTCCTAGTTGAAAATGGAAGAATATTTAAATGTACGCCTTGGGGAAGCAAATCCTTTATAAGAAATCCCTTGTCTGCTAAAATTAGATCACCTGGTTCCATCTGCCCTGTAGTCCATCTGCAAGCTGTACCCTGGGTACAGCTTGCTCACGAAAGTTACTACTCCATTTGGAGCTACACCCACTAAAAATTTCCAGGTGCATCTCGACTTATAAGAACTATAAACAGCCTTTTGTTTCAGTAAAGACTGGCTTGGTACTACTGTTTCCACCTCGCTGCAATCCAAAATTATTCTGCAATTTGTAAATTTACTAAAACAATTTGGAAGACAGCTTTGATTTTTTCTACGACTTGGTATTTTTTCCATTAGTTGTTGGAATAATACTATATGTAATGCACGGATCCAAGTAATAACAATATTGGTTACAGTTGCTTGCGATACCTGAAACCTTACTGCTAGATCTTCATGGGGAAAGTTGTGTCGCAATTTCGTAAGGGTCATTAGCAACTGATCTATCTTTTCAACTTTTTCAACTCTCCAGCCTTCATAATAATTTAACGGAATGTTTTCCATTAACTCAAAAAGATGAAGAAAAACTGTCGAGCTGTGCAAACCAGTATATAAATTCACTTGCTTATCATTTTTGCTTATATAGCTGTATTTAAACGGTGACAATCCTTGATGCGGTATATTCTCCTTGAACTCATCTGCTTCTGTTGGCAACATGTAATTTTGATCATCGGACATGGAAAAGTGAGGTTGTGCATGCTCATATATAATGATTAAAATTAAAATTAAATGACCTAAAATTACCTTTGTTGAATCTTTAAACCCTACAAATTTAAACCATTTCAGACCAATATAACTTTAACTTATAAGAAAACCCCTTTACAAATTTTTAAATTAAATAACCAAATTTCAGGAAATATTAAATTCACATCACAAGTAAATTCTATAAACAAGCATTAGCAAACCAAATAAATAAAACAAATCAAACCCATTTAAATAATTAAATTAATAATTACTTTTCAACTCCCCTTTTTAAACCTTTAAAACAAAACCAAAACAGTCACCCATAATAAAACCTTAATTAATTGCATAACCACCCCAAATTTACAAATAAATCACAAATATAAATAACCAAATCACAGAATTTATAATACCTCACCAAAAGATAAATTACCTATAGAAACAATAGACACCTGGACAAATACCAATCAAGCATATAAATAAAATATTCATAAATTACAAACCCGATTTGAAATAAATTAAATTAATGCCAATTCACATTTTAAACAAATACCATCAATCATCAAGCCATTTTAAAACATAAAACAAAACACGTACAAACCCATTTCAAACAACCACGCTAAAACAAAACCAATATGGCTTCCTTCCACGAGGTTAGAAATTATTAATCGATATTATTGACTTTTGTTAATATTATATAAATCGTACTTACATCGAATTGTAAATCACTAAGTTTGATTGCAATAATTAAATATTTTAAATTTTCTTACTTGCAAATTATTTGTAAATGAATAATTTTACATCACAATTATAGGATGCGGTAACCATGCGTGTATTATCTTCAACCACTACGTAACAAGTGTCCGATTCAGGGTAAAGACACGCTATTTCCTATTCCGCCCCGAGATGGCGTAATTTCAGCGCTACATTTTAAATTTAAACACCGCGAATATTTGAATATAAAATAATATTACAAGTTGTCTGATTATCAGGATATGTACCAACTTAAAACAAAAAATTAATTCAAATTTAAAATATGTATTATATCTGAAAATAGAAATTAAAATATTTCCTTAACAAAATTTTGTTTTCCTGACATTGGTGCTAAAATTTAAAATTCCCTTACTTTCCATGACTTTCCTGACAAGTTTTAAATTCCATGACTTTTCAGGTTTTCCATACAAGTGGTAACCTGAATATTATTAATTTTAGCTTAATAGTTTAAAGATTTTTTAAAGATCACTCACTTATCTACAAATTAGGTTTCTTTGTGAAAACTGCTGCAGGAGCTACAGTGGGAAGTTAACTGTCACAAAAGATCAATTGAGTACACCTGATTATTATTGTTTATGATATACTGTGAATCATAGCCAGTGGGATTAAAATTTGGAAAGTTATCATTTTGTAGATTAAAATAAAGCTATTTTTTTCTTTTAGCAGCCTTTTGGGCTAGAACTACTATAACACTATAACTTTCTCTCATGGAACACTTGGTTCCAGGATGTACGGTAAGTTTACTTACAGAAAGATAATAGGGCTTTAAATAGATTTTTAGTTATGAATCCTGTGGAATCCTGTATTGGCGTTAGAAATTTTGGAAAGAGCACTTGTTGTAGATGGCATAGCGATTTTTTTCTTTTGCTAGTTTTTGCTAAAACGCCTGATATTCAAGTTTTAAAATTTATTACCAGGGCTGGCCTAATCCTCTTTAATTAATCCGATTAATTTATTTCTATATATAAATAAAGCACTGCCGTGCAATAATCAAAGATTATTCTCAAGACGAATCGAACTCTACCTCCACACTCAAGATCAGTTATCAGTTATAAATTAGTAGCAAAGCACGTGATAAATACGATGCATATAACACGATATGAAATTTTTGAGCTTATGCAAAGTTCTGGGAAAAAGAAAATTGATGATCAATTAATTTTTACGGAAAACGAAAAAAAAACGAACCGAAAACGATGAAGAAATCTACAAAATCTCAGGAAAAACTTAATTCGTTTCAAATCTGATTTTAAAATGCGTTGGGAGAAGGCACGTCGATTAAATAAGTATTTTTACAAAAAAAATAAGAATTGGTTGATTTGGAAGTATTGCGGGTCCATTTCATGTACTCAGTACATTTATGTATTTAGTAGACTATAAACGCGGTCGCCCAGAAACATCTTTTGAAGCTAGTTCCGAGCGAACAAAACGAAGGAAAACTGAAAACATACGAAATCTATACCTCTTCCTATGTTACAATACGCTACGCAAATGGGTTTAAGAGAAGCAGGACAAGAACAGGTCTCAAAAGTATTGAAAGAAAGTATTAGCGCAAATACAAAATGTGAAAGAAAATATGATGAAATAATATATCAAAAGTCACATGAATCACAACATATTATGTTGTCAGGCGAAGATGCATTGGCACTCTTAATAGATGGAAAGCTATTTCGAAATCAATACCAAGCGATTAGAACAATAGATCCACACAAATTTCCATCATATAAAGTAATTCAAGTCGCAAAAAAAATGTTATCCCAAACAAGAATATATAAAAGCAAATTCTACTGTTGTACGGGTTACTTTACAAGGTTTGCTAGACCATACTGTGGTGCGTTTACTTGAAAGCCAGAAATCTGCAATTGATCCCCTTGAAAATGAACAAGAGAAACTGTGCTTGCACACAAAATGGGGCTTTGATGGAAGTTCTGGCCACAGTTCTTACAAACAGGCTTTCCATGATCGTGAAGCAAGTGATGCGGCCGTTTTTATCACATGCATAGTTCCTCTTCGCCTTTCGTATGGTGAAAAAATTGTTTGGCAAAACCCACATCCATCTTCAACGAGATATTGCAGGCCATTAAAAATAGAATTTCTAAAAGAATCTACAGAAGTTTCAGTGAGAGAGAAAAGTAGAGTAGACGATGAAATAGTAAATTTACAATGTACTACTTTAACACTTGAAGGAAATCCTTATCTGTAAGCCATAATTTAATATTTTCAATGATCGATGGCAAAGTATGCAATGCGCTTACAAATACGAGTTCGACACAAAAATGCTATATATGTTCCGCAACCTCAAAAATGTTTAATAATGTTGATGACATGATAAAAAGAGACATAAACGTAGAAAATTTGAAGTATGGGTTGTCCGTGTTACACGGCTGGATACGTATGTTTGAATGTCTTCTGCATATATCCTACAAACTACCAATAAAAAAGTGGCAAGCTCGAGGAGCTGATAAGGAAATCGTGGTAAAGAATAAAGCGCGTATACAGAAAGAATTTAGAGAAATTACTGGATTGATAATAGACCAGCCGAAACCAGGATTTGGAAACACGAATGATGGCAATACTGCTAGACGTTTTTTTAAAAACTCAGAACTTTCGGCCCAAATAACTAAAATTGATGTACAATTAATTAAAAAAATTCATACCATAATGATAGTAGTATCTAGTGGAAAGAAAATTAATGTGGAGGAGTTCACAAAATTTTCGCATGATACCCAAATATTTTGTAGAAAAGTATCCTTGGTACAATATGCCTCCTACAGGCCACAAATAATATCTTCTTCTTTGTTGCCTATAGGCCAATTATCAGAGGAATCACAAGAAGCAAGAAACAAGGACTTTAAGAATTATCGAGAACACTACTCGAGAAAATGTAGTCGCGAGAACTGTAATGTAGATATTTTTAATCGATTTTTAGTCAGTTCTGATCCTTTAATTTCCAGCAAGCGGAACTTTCCAAAGAAAAAATTACAAGCACTACCGAAGGAAGCACTAAAACTTCTATTAACTGTTCCAGATGATCATGATTACGAAGACAATGACCAAGAAGATAACGATGACGAAAGTAATGGCCAAGAAGATGACCAAGCTAACCTAGACTGGTATGATTACAATGACGATGAAGTTTCTGATGAAGTATAGTATAATGAAGTATCTTAAAAGTTACAATGTTGCTTTAATAAAAACTATTATTATGTTTTGTTTTCGATTACTGTAAGCTTTTCAGCTTCCATAGATGGGAGGTTCATGTCCCGCCATCTGTTGAGGCTATAAAATGGTTGACTATAACAACATACTCTTTGTAACAAGTACCTTGGTGCCTCTAATTTTTTTAAACAATTTTTCCATAAACCTAAACCTATTTGCTGTTCATATACCAAGTTTCAGAATTTTGCCAGCATTTCAGAATTTTGCCCCACTGTGCGACGTAGCGTGTGGCAAAAGTCACTTGACTTAGAAATTTCAACCCAAATAAGCTGTACAAATTTCACGCCCTAGATTATTTTTAGTTTTATGCATTAGATTATCTTTTCAAGTTGTTGGGTTGGTAACAATTATTATCTTTTAAATAAAATAACTTGTATATAAATCCAAGTTTTATGCAAATGTAGATTATATTAAATACAAATTAAAGAGATGTGTGAATCATCATCTTCATCAGATTCTTCATTTGGCGAAGATTCACTGACAGATTCATCTTCAGATAGTGAACGGAGCGAAATAAATAATATAGTACACCAAGTCAAACGAAAATTTTCGGAAAAGTTAAAGTTGGAAACTGTAGGAGATTCTACAGAACGTGAAGCTATATTAAAAATATTTGCAGGAATGGATGTGTCGCAATATCAACCCCAAGTAATCCCTCAATTAATTAAATTTGTACATTTTTATATATCGGATGTTTTAAACGAAGCTCAAAGTTTTTCCGATAATACCAATAAAGATTCCATCGATATTGAAGATCTTCGAGCCACTTTAGAGCTAAGAAATGCAAATGAATCAATTCCAAACAATATTTCGGTAGACAACATTAAAGCTATAAATGGAATTGCTTTACCTGATATTAAATCTAAATTTGGTATATCTTTTCCAGGCATATATTCAACGTTAATGAGGCCAAACTTGATGCACGTTGCATACCAAAATGAAGTAATCCAGAATGATAAAGAAATGAAAGCAGATGAGATTCCAAGTCCAAACACGAATGTAAAAGCTCTACCTACAATTTTACATGAAAACTCCAATAAAAATAAACGATTGAAAAGAAGCAACCTGTTTTTCAAAATTCGGAGCCTGTCGAAGACGTCAATAACAAAATCAAAGTACCAAGAAAGAAAATTGCAAAAAATAATAATACAAGAAGTCATTCCAAATTACCACCAAAACCTCCGACGAAAAAAAGAAGGATAAAATGAAAGGATTTATTTGTTTCCAAATGTCATGAAGAACTATTGTTGGAGAATAGTATATACTGCTACGTAAGGTGGTGTCCTCGACTTACCGTTACGTGACCTGCTTATTTACTTACTTCTCTGAAATAAAACTTCTCTACTCGCAATGAAACTTATTTTGATATGAAGGTAAAACATTTATTTTGAATTTAATACTGATAATTAACTCCTCGTACGTCTTATATTAATGCAATTTATCCTAAAAACTTAATTCTACCCACATGTTAACTAATTTACACAAATTAAAGCTATTATTACCAAACTAAACATGTCTTTTATTATTGCAATACCCTGTATTCTTCATGAATTTACTAACGTACAATTTGCGCATGCCACTAATTACGTCGAACTTTACGATAATCGCACTTAAGGTTGAAACTTTGTAAGTGAGTTGCGTTTTACAAGTGAAATAATTTTTGTAGTTTGAAATTTTACCTTATTTGACGAACTGCAATTTAATCTGTTGATCGTTCTGCTTGCTTACTTCGAATTTTCTTTCTTTAACCCAGCAATTCATCTGGTGAGTCTTTTCTTGTTGCATAACCAAAATTTCGTGTTGAGTTTTATCTTGTAGGTCTATTCGTTTCTTTATTAAACCATCACAACTCACTTTCCATCAATTCGCCGTGCACAATCAGCTTCTGGCCTTCTGGTAAGTATTTCCTTTTATTTTTAAACTTTTCTTACTAAATTGTAATTTTAGTTGCGGACAAAATTTAACACGTCCTCATCTCCCGCATCTCAGAGAAATCCCTCTCTACCTCCCTCAATTTACCTAGCCCCCTTGTTAATTCCGATTTTTTCATGGCACACCAATTTATTTTCACTTTCGATTGTTCATATAGGGCGTAACAAAAGTAATATGCATGAAAATTTCACTTTTATAAAAATGTTTCTCTTTTTCTTTAATCTATTGTTCACATTAAACATCTATGATCACCTAATTAATTTACAAAACTCTTAAAACTATTAAAATTATACTATTTACATCTATAATTAATTAAATTTTTAGGTAGCTGTCAAATTTTACCATTTTTTAAATTTAGATGTGACTCTGGCGCCATCTCTTAATAGTTTCGCTCAAATTTTTAATTATTTAAATTTAAATTCAAAATAACTTTTAATTAATTAATTTGACTCAAGGTTTGTATTGAATTCGTTCATTTACTTATAAAAATTTTATTTCAATTCATTTTAGGTGCACAAATCTGCCAAATGCCAAACAACTTGAATTTCCGATAACTAAGCGACTCGATTAAAGCTTTCGACGCTTCGCTCCTTCTCGTTACTGTACCAACTCAAATTCTACACTGCAATTACAGTTTATAACACAGCAATATATTACAATTTTAACACTGCAGCGTAACAGCAAACATTTGGAGACCAATGGTGTTCCTCTAAATGGTACTTAAATATTTACACCGAGGAGTTCCTCCTACTTCAAAAAATCGATTATTGTAAGATTCTCAAAAAATATGTTATTGTTTACTTATCTTGGTAGTGCCTATTTATTTAAAGTGCTTTTAAAATTAAATAAATTAGGTACATATTTTGCTTACTTCAACATAAATTTTCCAAGAAAATCAAAGTAAAATTATAATAACCTAAAATTTATTATTATTTGTTTTGTTGATTCGTTACGCCTGGGACTGTGAATACCCTAAATAAAATTGTCAGAAGAGGGCGCTACTATACGACATGATACTCAATAAAAACAAAATGGATAATCTTCCAGTTTTCGTGTTGTAGTGCGCCGTACTGTTTTCTAGGCCTAGGTTCACTCAAATCAGCTTTGCGTTATCTGCACCTTTTTAAGTTTAGAATTTGTCAATGTTCGGCTTTCACGTGGAAATGTGCTACTAAGGATTAGTAATTATAAATATCTAATAATGCACCATTATTATCCTAATGCAAGCTCTTACAGTTATGTCTCAAGTACTTCCTCTTGAAGAGTAACAAAATATGGCCAACATGGATCAGGTTTCAAATACTGCATGCAATTCAAGCAGCAATTATGACATTAAAACGGAAGTGTCAGAAGACGAGAAATTTACCGTAGAAGATTTGCATCATACGATTGACATCAAAGAAGAAAGCGATAGTGAACTATTAACACAGAAAAAACCAGCAAGAAAATTTGAATGTGCAGTTTGTGGGCATATTACTAGAAGGAAATATAATTTAACAACGCATTTAAAAACTCACACCGGTGAGAAACCGTTTGTTTGTGATATTTGTAATTATAAATGTTCTTTAAAACACCATTTAACAACGCATTTAAAAATACACACAGGTGAAAAACCGTTTGTGTGTGAAATTTGTGACTACAAATGTTCAGAAAATTCAAACTTCAAAAAACATATTAGGATCCATACCGGTGAGAAACCTTTTGGATGTCAAATTTGTGACTACAAATGTACAAACAAATATAATTTATCAGTACATTTAAAAACCCACACCGGTGATAAACCGTTTGTTTGTGAAATGTGTGACTACAAAAGTATATACAAGTCGCACTTGACAACGCATTTAAGAACTCACACAGGCGAGAAACCGTTTGTTTGTTATATTTGTGACCACCAATTTTCACATAAATTAACTTTAAGAGAGCATATAAAAACTCACTCTGGTGATAAACCGTTTGAATGTAAAATTTGTGACTACAAATGTTCACGAAAATCAACTTTAAAAAGGCATTGTTTAATTCATGCCGATAAGAAATCGTTTTGTGAAGTTTGCGGCTACAAATGTTCACAAAAATCAAGTTTAAGAAAACATTTAAAAACCACACTGGTGACAAATGGCTTGTTTGTGAAATTTGTCACTACAAATGTTCACGGAAATCAAAGTTTACACAGCATTTAAAAACCCATACCCGATTGAAGCCGTTGCATCAGAAAATTAACATTAAATGTGAATTTGGATCTCGCGCGTCTTAAGTGTAGCAGTTTACAGTTGGTAAACATCAGCAGAAGATACAAATAAACACTTTATCGATAATTGTGAAGTAAACTTCTATTTCAGCTATTCAACTCTCTCGAAATCGTTTATTAAAAACCAACAAACAACGACAATTGGTTCGTAGGGATGAACAACTCTTTTTTTAACCGAATGTATTAATCATATCAGTAGAAGAGAAACTTGAGACGACTGAACCGAAAGATGAAATATTGTAAAAGATTTTTTTGTTGTTAAATCTACTTTATTAATTTAAACTTTAAGTTTTGAATTACGTGAATTTGGTCAATGATTATATAAATTTTTTTAATTGTAATTAAATACGCTGGTGTAAAGCAAAAAAATGTGTGCAGTTCTTGTTTTGCTAGCCCGCTAATGGTGGATCGCAAGATTGGATAAAAGTCGTCTATTAATTGAGTAATCCAATCTTGACGTAGAACTAATCGTGTGATACCTTACATTATTCGTTTTGAAGTACTGAATGTAATTTCAAAATTACATCAGCTATTGGTGTTGATAAAAGTTATAGGCTAAAATTAAAAACTTACCTTTTTAAAAGTTGAACGTCGCTCGTGGCAAAACTGTTATAGTTACTTATACAATTTTAACACTACAGCGTAATAGCGAACATTTGGAGACCAATGGTGTTCCTCTAAATGGTACTTAAATATTTACACCGAGGAGTTTCTTTCCGATTTCAAAAAATCGATTATTGTAAGATTCTCAAAAAATATGTTATTGTTTATTTATCTTGGTAGTGCCTACTTATTTAAGTGCTTTTAAAATTAAATAAATTGGGTACATATTTTGCTTACTTCAACACAAATTTTTCAAAAAAATCAAAGTAAAATTGTAATAACCTAAAATTATTATTTGTTTTGTTGATTCGTTACGCCCACAAAATGCGACGTTGCCGTGTCTTTAATATTACCTATTAGCAAGCTAGCTAAACACCAAAACGTTCGGAATAAGTAAAATCTATCAAATTGCTAACAAAATATTTTCCGTACGGTCGCAGGTTGACGATCGCGTGGAGCCCGTTTGCTCAGCTCAGCAATAACAGCTTTTTCCACTACTAGCCATAAACACTATCATTTCAACGTAAGTGATCGAACTGTGAACCACGCCTTCTGTCACCTGAGGTGAATAATATTTTATTATTCACTAGTAGTTAATAATGAACATAAATGCGTAGTCCGGAAACTTCGGGCCATTTTGAAAGAAAATTTATGTGTAAAACGAATTAGCATAACCAAGAAATTCTATCAATAGTGTTTAAATAATTAAAATCGGTCTATAAATAAGATTAATTTGATATTTAAAATGTTGATTAAATTGGAATTTTGTGACGTTTAGCAATTAGGCGAAATGAGAAAACGAATTATGACAGCTGAAACTGGAAACTTATAAATCGATTATTAATAATTATTACAATCAATTATCGTTACAAATAGTACATTTTTTGACAAAATAGTTTTCGTCAACATCTATATAGTACTTGTATTCCACGTTCACTAGTTTTTATTCAATATTTAATGTAACCTTTATGTCAAAATTAATTAAACATTTTCAAGCAAGTGTCAACATCAAAACAAAAAACTATCATTTGTTTTATAATTTGAAATAAATAATTAAAACGATTTACTTTATTCATTAACAATTATTATTATAAGAGTAAACAATCCTAGTAGTGGAAAAAATTGTATATAAACCACGGTAGTGAAGCGTGTTATAACCCACGCGCCTTAAATCTTTAACTACTTTACCTTAAACCTTTAACTACTCGAACTTGATCCACGGATCAACGTGATCCGAGGATTAACTTCGATTATACAACTGCCCTTACAACGATACAAATGATAATAATCAGTTCTTAACAGATGTTAACTATCAAGTATTTAATCACTCGAAAAACCCGTGATTAAAGAGACAAAACCAATGATTTATAACCTAAAGGTTTACCTCTAGATAAGAAAGAGTTTACCTAAGTACGGTATGTTAAACGACCAGTACTTTCTTACGGTTTTTTTTTTATTTTTGAGTTGTCTGATTATCAGGATATGTACCAACTTAAAAACAAAAAAAATTAATTCAAATTTAAAAATATTATATCTGAAAATAGAAATTAAAATATTTCCTTAACAAAATTTTGTTTCCCTGACATTGGTGCTAAAAATTTAAAATTCCCTGACTTTCCATGACTTTCCCTGACAAGTTTTAAATTCCATGACTTTTCCAGGTTTTCCATACAAGTGGGAACCCTGAATATTATTAATTTTTTAGACTTAATAGATTTAAAGATTTTTTTAAAGATCACTCACTTATCTACAAATTAGGTTATAACCTTTTGTGAAAACTCGCTAAGGCAGCGACGTAGCGTGTGGCAAAAAGTCACTTGACTTAGAAATTTCAACTCAAATAAGCTGTACAAATTTCACGCCCTAGATTATTTTTAGTTTTATGCATTAGATTATCTTTTCAAGTTGTTGGGTTGGTAACAATTATTATCTTTTAAATAAAATAACTTGTATATAAATCCAAGTTTCATGCAAATGTAGATTATATTAAATACAAATTAAAGAGATGTGTGAATCATCATCTTCATCAGATTCTTCATTTGGCGAAGATTCACTGACAGATTCATCTTCAGATAGTGAACGGAGCGAAATAAATAATATAGTACACCAAGTCAAACGAAAATTTTCGGAAAAGTTAAAGTTGGAAACTGTAGGAGATTCTACAGAACGTGAAGCTATATTAAAAATATTTGCAGGAATGGATGTGTCGCAAAAATCAACCAAGTAATCCCTCAATTAATTAAATTTGTACATTCTTATATATCGGATGTTTTAAACGAAGCTCAAAGTTTTTCCGATAATACCAATAAAGATTCCATCGATATTGAAGATCTTCGAGCCACTTTAGAGCTAAGTAATGTAAATGAATCAATTCCAAACAATATTTCGGTAGACAACATTAAAGCTATAAATGGAATTGCTTTACCTGATATTAAATCTAAATTTGGTATATCTTTTCCGGGCATATATTCAACGTTAATGAGGCCAAACTTGATGCACGTTGCATACCAAAATGAAGTAATCCAGAATGATAAAGAAATTAAAGCAGATGAGATTCCAAGTCCAAACACGAATGTAAAAGCTCTACCCACAATTTTACATGAAAACTCCAATAAGAATAAACGATTGAAAAAGAAGCAACCTGTTTTTCAAAATTCGGAGCCTGTCGAAGACGTCAATAACAAAATCAAAGTACCAAGAAAGAAAATTGCAAAAAATAATAATACAAGAAGTCATTCCGAATCACCACCAAAACCTCCGACGAAAAAAAGAAAGATAAAATGAAAGGATTTATTTGTTTCCAAATGTCATGAAGAACTATTGTTGGAGAATAGTATATACTGCTACGTAAGGTGGTGTCCTCGACTTACCGTTACGTGACCTGCTTATTTACTTACTTCTCTGAAATAAAACTTCTCTACTCGCAATGAAACTTATTTTGATATGATGGTAAAACATTTATTTTGAATTTAATACTGATAATTAACTCCTCGTACGTCTTATATTAATGCAATTTATCCTAAAACAAACAAACAACTTAATTCTACCCACATGTAAACTAATTTACACAAATTAAAGCTATTATTACCAAACTAAACATGTCTTTTATTATTGCAATACCCTGTATTCTTCATGAATTTACTAACGTACAATTTGCGCATGCCACTAATTACGTCGAACTTTACGATAATCGCACTTAAGGTTGAAACTTTGTAAGTGAGTTGCGTTTTACAAGTGAAATAATTTTTGTAGTTTGAAATTTTACCTTATTTGACGAACTGCAATTTAATCTGTTGATCGTTCTGCTTGCTTACTTCGAATTTTCTTTCTTTAACCCAGCAATTCATCTGGTGAGTCTTTTCTTGTTGCATAACCAAAATTTCGTGTTGAGTTTTATCTTGTAGGTCTATTCGTTTCTTTATTAAACCATCACAACTCACTTTCCATCAATTCGCCGTGCACAATCAGCTTCTGGCCTTCTGGTAAGTATTTCCTTTTATTTTTAAACTTTTCTTACTAAATTGTAATTTTAGTTGCGGACAAATTTAACACGTCCTCATCTCCCCGCATCTCAGAGAGAATTCCCCTCTCTACCTCCCTCAATTTACCTAGCCCCCTTGTTAATTCCGATTTTTTCATGGCACACCAATTTATTTTCACTTTCGATTGTTCATATAGGGCGTAACAAAAGTAATATGCATGAAAATTTCACTTTTATAAAAATGTTTCTCTTTTTCTTTAATCTATTGTTCACATTAAACATCTATGATCACCTAATTAATTTACAAAACTCTTAAAACTATTAAAATTATACTATTTACATCTATAATTAATTAAATTTTTAGGTAGCTGTCAAATTTTACCATTTTTTAAATTTAGATGTGACTCTGGCGCCATCTCTTAATAGTTTCGCTCAAATTTTTAATTATTTAAATTTAAATTCAAAATAACTTTTAATTAATTAATTTGACTCAAGGTTTGTATTGAATTCGTTCATTTACTTATAAAAATTTTATTTCAATTCATTTTAGGTGCACAAATCTGCCAAATGCCAAACAACTTGAATTTCCGATAACTAAGCGACTCCATTAAAGCTTTCGACGCTTCGCTCCTTCTCGTTACTGTACCAACTCAAATTCTACACTGAAATTACAGTTTATAACACAGCAATATATTACAATTTTAACACTGCAGCGTAACAGCAAACATTTGGAGACCAATGGTGTTCCTCTAAATGGTACTTAAATATTTACACCGAGGAGTTCCTCCTACTTCAAAAAATCGATTATTGTAAGATTCTCAAAAAATATGTTATTGTTTACTTATCTTGGTAGTGCCTATTTATTTAAAGTGCTTTTAAAATTAAATAAATTAGGTACATATTTTGCTTACTTCAACATAAATTTTCCAAGAAAATCAAAGTAAAATTATAATAACCTAAAATTATTATTTGTTTTGTTGATTCGTTACGCCAGAGACTGTGAATACCCTAAATAAAATTGTCAGAAGAGGGCGCCACTATAATTCAGATAAAATTCTCAATAAAATACAAAATGGATAATCTTCCAGTTTTTGTGTTGTAGTGCGCCGTCCTGTTTTCTAGGCCTAGGTTCACCCAAATCAGCTTTGCGTTATCTGCACCTTTTTAAGTTTAGAATTTGTCAATGTTCGGCTTTCACGTGGAAATAATGTGCTATTAAGGATTAGTAATTATAAATATCTCATAATGCACCATTATTATCCTAATGCAAGCTCTTACAGTTATGTCTCAAGTACTTCCTCTTGAAGAGTAACAAAATATGGCCAACATGGATCAGGTTGCAAATACTGCATGCAATTCAAGCAGCAATTATGACATTAAAACGGAAGTGTCAGAAGACGAGAAATTTACCGTAGAAGATTTGCATCATACGATTGACATCAAAGAAGAAAGTGATAGTGAACTACTAACACAGAAAAAACCAGCAAGAAAATTTGAATGTGCAGTTTGTGGGCATATTACTAGAAGGAAATATAATTTAACAACGCATTTAAAAACTCACACCGGTGAGAAACCGTTTGTTTGTGATATTTGTAATTATAAATGTTCTTTAAAACACCATTTAACAACGCATTTAAAAATACACACAGGTGAAAAACCGTTTGTGTGTGAAATTTGTGACTACAAATGTTCAGAAAATTCAAACTTCAAAAAACATATTAGGATCCATACCGGTGAGAAACCTTTTGGATGTCAAATTTGTGACTACAAATGTACAAACAAATATAATTTATCAGTACATTTAAAAACCCACACTGGTGATAAACCGTTTGTTTGTGAAATGTGTGACTACAAAAGTATATACAAGTCGCACTTGACAACGCATTTAAGAACTCACACAGGCGAGAAACCGTTTGTTTGTTATATTTGTGACCACCAATTTTCACATAAATTAACTTTAAGAGAGCATATAAAAACTCACTCTGGTGATAAACCGTTTGAATGTAAAATTTGTGACTACAAATGTTCACGAAAATCAACTTTAAAAAGGCATTGTTTAATTCATGCCGATAAGAAATCGTTTTGTGAAGTTTGCGGCTACAAATGTTCACAAAAATCAAGTTTAAGAGAACATTTAAAAAGCCACACTGGGGACAAATGGCTTGTTTGTGAAATTTGTCACTACAAATGTTCACGGAAATCAAAGTTTACACAGCATTTAAAAACCCATACCCGATTAAAGCCGTTGCATCAGAAAATTAACATTAAATGTGAATCTCACGTGTCCTAAGTGTAGCAGTTTACAGTTGGTAAACATCAGCAGAACATTTTATTGATGCTTGTGAAGTAAACTTCTATTTCGGCTATTCACCTCGCTCGTAATCGTTTATTAAAAACCAACAAACAACTACAACTGGTTCGTGGGGATGAACAACTCTTTTTTTAACCGAATGTATTAATCATATCAGTAGAAGAGAAACTTGAGACGACTGAACCGAAAGATGAAATATTGTAAAAGATTTTTTTGTTGTTAAATCTACTTTATTAATTTGAACTTTAAGTTTTGAATTACGTGAATTTGGTCAATGATTATATAAATTTTTTTAATTGTAATTAAATACGCTGGTGTAAAGCAAAAAAAATGTGCGCAGTTCTTGTTTTGCTAGCCCGCTAATAGTGGACCGCGAGATTGGATAAAAGTTACCTATTAATTGAGTAATCCAATCTTGACGTAGAACTAATCGTGTGATACCTTACATTATTCGTTTTGAAGTACTGAATGTAATTTCAAAATTACATCAGCTATTGGTGTTGATAAAAGTTATAGGCCAAAAATTAAAAACTTACCTTTTTCAAACGTTGAATGTTGCTCGTAGCCAAAAACTGTTATAGTTACTTTAACACTACAGCGAACATTTGGAGACCAATGGTGTTCCTCTAAATGGTACTTAAATATTTACACCGAGGAGTTTCTTTCCGATTTCAAAAAATCGATTATTGTAAGATTCTCAAAAAATATGTTATTGTTTATTTATCTTGGTAGTGCCTACTTATTTAAGTGCTTTTAAAATTAAATAAATTGGGTACATATTTTGCTTACTTCAACACAAATTTTTCAAAAAAATCAAAGTGAAATTATAATAACCTAAAATTATTATTTGTTTTGTTGATTCGTTACGCCCACAAAATGCGACGTTGCCGTGTCTTTAATATTACCTATTAGCAAGCTTGCTAAACACCAAAAACGTTCGTGAATAAGTAAAATCTATAAAATTGCTAACAAAATATTGCTAGGGCACAGTTAGTGGATTGCTAGTTAGTGATATTGCCTATTAGTAAGAAGATCGTGAATAGCACTGATTTAGACCCTCATCCTTCATAATTCGTTGTAAAAACGAGATTATGGCATCTTTACTGTCCTCACAACCTATTTTATTTTTGGTGGGCGGGATTACAGTTCAAAAGAGCCAATGATCAAATTGCATTCCAAATTCATTTTTAAAGCCGTTTTTTAACCAAATTTGTGGACCGACCGCAATTTCTTTTAATGTGTAGAGAACGATGTCCTCTTTCATAATTCACTTCAAAAATCATGAAAATCCGAATTCGGGTTTCGTGAGCGTCCTCTGATTTCGAAATAAAAAATTTATGGATTAAAATTTTATCTGAATGGATATGGCATCGTTCCCAAGAAGACTAAAACAGTAACTTGAAGATTCTAATAAATTTCTCCCAATGCTCATCCATTATAAGGTATTCTAGAGCTTAAATGATTATTATCCAAACCGGGGGGTCTGGGGGGTGTGGAACACCCTCCAGTGCCTCTGCAACGGGACGCAGAATATTAAATGTTTAAAAATTAAGTAAAAACCGTTTTAGTTTGCTTGGGAACAATAGAATATCTTGTGGGATATTTCGTACTCCCCCCTCCCTCCGATCTATGCAATTTATTTTTTTATCATAAACAAATCGAGGACTTCAGTAGATATATCAGCTTAACCGTTGTTAATTTAAAAAAACTTAGGTGATATGATAAAATCATTAACTCATTTCAAATAAAATCAAACTGCTTAAACCGGGGGGTCTGGGGGGTGTGGAACACCCTCCAGTGCCTCTGCAACGGGACGCAGAATATTAAATGTTTAAAAATTGAGTAAAAACTTTAAGTTACCGATTTAGTTTTCTTGGGAACAATAGAATATCTTGTGGGATATTCCATACTCCCCCGACCCCCCGATCTATGCAATTTATTTTTTATCATAAACAAATCAAGGACTTCAGTAGATATTTCAGCTTAACCGTTGTTAATTTAAAAAACTTAGGTGATATGATAAAATCATTAACTCATTTCAAATAAAAACAAACTGTTTAAACCGGGGGGTCTGGGGGTGTGGAACACCCTCCAGTGCCACTGCAACGGACGCAGAATATTAAAGTTTAAAAAATTTAGTAAAACTTTTAATTACCGTTTAGTTTTCTTGGGAACAATAGAATATCTTGTGGGATATTCCATACTCCCCGACCCCCGATCTTTGCAATTTTGTTTTATCATAAACAGATCAAAGACTTCAGTAGATATTTCAGCTTAACCGTTGTTAATTTAAAAATTTGGTGATATGATAAAATCATTAACTCATTTCAAATAAAATCAAACTGTTTAAACGGGGTCTGGGGTGTGGAACACCCTCCAGTGCCTCTGAACAAAACGCAGAATATTAAATGTTTAAAAAATTTAGTAAAAACTTGAAATTACCGTTTTAGTTTTCTTGGGAACAATAAAATATCTTGTGGGATATTCCATACTCCCTCGACCCCCGATCTATGCAAATTATTTTTATCATAAACAGATCAAGGATTCAGTAGATATTTCAGTTAACCGTTGTTAATTTAAAAAAAAAAGGGATATGATAAAATCATTAACTCATTTCAAATAAAACAAACTGTTAAACGGGGTCTGGGGGGTGGAACACCCTCCAGTGCCTCTGAACAAACGCAGAATATTAAATGTTTAAAATTGAGTAAAACTTAAAATTTCCGTTTTAGTTTTCTTGGGAACAATAAAAAATCTTGTGGGATATTCCATACTCCCTCGACCCTCCGATCTATGCAATTTATTTTTTATCATAAACAAATCAAGGACTTCAGTAGATATATCAGCTTAACCGTTGTTAATTTAAAAAAACTTAGGTGATATGATAAAATCATTAACTCATTTCAAATAAAATCAAACTGCTTAAACCGTGGGGTCTGGGGGGTGTGGAACACCCTCCAGTGCCTATGCAACAAAACGCAGAATATTAAATGTTTAAAATTGAGTAAAACTTGAAATT
This sequence comes from Lycocerus yunnanus, assembly GCA_036346125.1. NCBI lineage: Eukaryota > Metazoa > Arthropoda > Insecta > Coleoptera > Cantharidae > Lycocerus > Lycocerus yunnanus. Next base: position 254,768 of record JARFIX010000129.1, read on the forward strand.
ACCGTTTTAGTTTTCTTGGGAACAATAAAATATCTTGTGGGATATTCCGTACTCCCTCGACCCCCGATCTATGTAATTTATTTTTTATCATAAACAAATCAAGGACTTCAGTAGATATTTCAGCTTAACCGTTGTTAATTAAAAAAAAATAGGCGATATGATAAAATCATTAACTCATTTCAAATAAAATCAAACTGCTTAAACTGGGGTCTGGGGTGTGGAACACCCTCCAGTGCCTATGCAACGGGGCGCAGAATATTAAATGCTTCAAAATTGAGTAAAAACTTTAAGTTACCGTTTTAGTTTTCTTGGGAACAATAGAATATCTTGTGAGATATTCCATACTCCCCGACCCCCGATCTATGTAATTTATTTTTATCATAAACAGATCAAGGATTTCAGTAGATATTTCAGGTTAACCGTTGTTAATTTAAAAATCTTAGCTGATATGATAAAATCATTAACTCATTTCAAATAAAACAAACTGTTTAAACCGGGGGTCTGGGGGGTGTGGAACATCCTCCAGTGCCTCTGCAACGAGACCCAGAATATTAAATGTTTAAAAATTAAGTAAAAACTTTAAGTTACCGTTTTAGTTTTCTTGGGAACAATAGAATATCTTGTGGGATATTCCATACTCCCCCGACCCCCCGATCTATGCAATTTATTTTTATCATAAACAAATCAAGGACTTCAGTAGATATTTCAGCTTAACCGTTGTTAATTTAAAAAAATTTAGGTGATATGATAAAATCATTAACTCATTTCAAATAAAATCAATCTGCTTAAACTGGGGGTCTGGGGTGTGGAACACCTCCAGTGCCTCTGCAACAAGACGCAGAATATTAAATGTTTAAAATTGAGTAAAACTTTAAGTTACCGTTTTAGTTTACTTGGAAACAATAGAATGTCTTGTGGGATATTCCATACTCCCCGACCCCCGATCTATGCAATTTATTTTTATCATAAACAGATCAAGGACTTCAGTAGATATTTCCGTTGTTAATTTAAAAAACTTAGGTGATATGATAAAACCATTAACTCCTTTCAAATAAAATCAAACTGCTTAAACTGGGGGTCTGGGGTGTGGAACACCTCCAGTACCTCTGCAACGGGAAGCAGAATATTAAATGCTTTAAAATTGAGTAAAAACTTTAAGTTACCGTTTTAGTTTTCTTGGGAACAATAGAATATATTGTTAGATATTCCATACTCCCCCGACCCCCCGATCTATGTAATTTATTTTTTATCATAAACAGATCAAGGACTTCAGTAGATATTTCAGCTTAACCGTTGTTAATTTAAAAAAACTTAGGTGATATGATAAAATCATTAACTCCTTTCAAATAAAAACAAACTGTTTAAACCGGGGGGTCTGGGGTGTGGAACACCCTCCAGTGCCTCTGCAACGGGATGCAGAATATTAAATGTTTTAAAATTGAGTAAAACTTTAAGTTACCGTTTTAGTTTTCTTGGGAACAATAGAATATCTTGTGGGATATTCCATACTCCCCCGACCCCCCGATCTATGCAATTTATTTTTATCATAAACAGATCAAGGACTTCAGTAGATATTTCAGCTTAACCGTTGTTAATTAAAAAAAACTTAGGTGATATGATAAAATCATTAACTCATTTCAAATAAAAACAAACTGTTTAAACCGGTGGGGTCTGGGGGGTGTGGAACACCCTTCAGTGCACAAGTATTGAGACGCAAAATTTTAAATTTTTATAAATTAATCAGAAATTTGAGGATAGCTATGTAGTTGAAATATTTGGGAACTGGAAGGCATTACATACTTCCCAGCCCCGGTTTAGGTCTGGGGGTATGGAGTACCCCCTAGTTTAATACATCATTTCTAAAAAATTAATTTCTGCATACTGCGACTGCATGTTGTATGTTTAACTGCAACTGCATGTTCTGCATACCTACCAATATTTGGAGGGTATTTGATACCCCCCAGACCTCCAAGTTTGGTCACTTTATTTTTATTAAATGTAATATATTTGAAGTTTTTCAAAATTTGCAATGTACCAACAGGAAATAAGTAAACTGAATCAATTTATTTATTTTTTATAATATAAGCAGCATAAACCCGGGGGATCGGGGATATGGAATACCCAATATAGAATCCCCAGGATATGGCATCGTTCCCAAGAAGACTAAAACAGTAACTTTAAGCTTCTACTTAATTTTTAAACATTTTATATTCTGCCTCCCAATGCTCACGCATTGGAAGGTATTCTATATTTTAAATGAATTACTTAAACCGGGGGGTCTGGGGGGTGTGGAACACCCTCCAGTGCCTCTGTAACGAGACTCAGAATATTAAATGTTTAAAAATTGAGTAAAAACTTTAAGTTACCGTTTTGGTTTTCTTGAGGACGATAGAGTACTTGGGGGGGGTATCCCAATAGTACCCAGTTTCCCCGGTCTATGCATTTTATATTTATCATAAGCAAATCGAGAACTTTAGTAGATTATCTACTTAATCGTGGTTAATTAAAAAGGTAAGTTATATGCTATAATCATTAATTCGTTTCTAGTAAAAACAAAGTGATTAAACCGGGGGGTCTGGGGGGTGTGGAACACCCTCCAGTGCCCAAGTATTCAGATGTAAAACATTAAATGTTTATGAATTATGCAGAAATTTGATGATATTACTGTAATTTTCTGATAACTGTGATATAGTATACTGGGGTATATCATGCTCCCCCTTTCCCCGGACCGTAACACACTTGTCATACCTTCTTCTATTCAAGTCAACTATTGTTTCAAAACAACAACGTTGGAATACCCTCCAGGATATGTCATAATTTCCAAAAAAACTAAAGCAATATCATAAAACTTCCATTTAATTTTTAAATATTTACCAACAAAACTAGACTAGTAATTAAACCACATTAAGAACGTAACCTCTACTTGTCCATTTTCTAGTTGAAGACTCAGTAGCGTAACTAACACACGGATATGCCCAGTGGCGTAGCTAGTTCACTTTAAACAAATATGCAAAACACATAGGTAACATAAACGAAGAGAGCTTTATGCTTTGAATTAACCCTTCGATACCCTAAATTGACAACACAATAAACCACACGAACAAAATAAAACACAAGTCTGTTTGGTTTGGATATTTTTATTTAAAAATACCAACCTCACGGAAACTTTGAACAAACTGCTGATCGAGAGAGAACCGTCAATTTCATTTCGAGAAAAATAGAATTTTTATTCTAAAATTGTGCACAATCGATCTCCGGTACAGCAGTTGTAGCGAAACAGTGTACCCTTATATTGCTACCTGCTGAAACGATTATTATACTTTTTCACTCTGATTGTACAAAAATTTAATAATAGAAGTTTTCTTAGAAAAACGTTGTTTATAAAGTTCCTAAGTTTATTATGCAAAAGGCTGTATGTTAAATTGTGGCTCTAACTTGAATTGTAGGGTCTTATTTTATTACGCAACAATGTCGTATGTTACAGAAACATGCGAAAGGTGTAGTCGAGTGCTTATTTTCTTATTAAAACTTTAAAATATCGCCCTGGCTGTGTTTTGATTTCACGACCTTTAGCACTAACAGTAGCGATATGTGTTTTAAACTTGATTTGTTGCTAGAAAATATTTTTATCGCTGGTGTGAATTTTTAAATGTCTTTTTAAACTTGCTTTGTTGTTACATTTATAGTCGCATGCTTCGCAGCAAAACGGTTTCTCACCGGTGTGCTTTCTCAAATGGATTATTAAACTCGATTTGTTGCTATATTTATAATCACAAATTTCGCAAGAAAACAATTTTTCTCCAGTGTGGACTCTCAAATGGCGTTTTAAATTTAATTTATTGTTACATTGATAGTCACAAAGATCACAAGGAAACGGTTTCTCGTCGGTGTGCGTTCTCAAATGCCTTGTTAATTTTGAGTTCTCGTTAGACTTGTAATCACAAATTTGGCAAGAAAACCGTTTCTCACCGTAATGCGTTTCCAAATGCCTTTTTAAATTTGATTTTTGTATAGTTTTAAATTCACAAATTTGGCATGAAAACCGTTTCTCACCGGTGTGGGTTCTCATGTGAATTTTCAAACTTGATACGATGTTACATTTATAATCGCAAATTTTGCAAGAAAACGGCTTCTCACCGGTGTGCCTTCTCAAATGGACTTTTAAACTAGATTTGTTGTTACACTTAAAGTCGCAAATTGCACAACAAAACGGTTTTTCATCGATGTGCTTTTGAAGTGGTTTTTTAAACCCGAATTGTCGCTACATTTATAGCCGCAAATCTCACAACAAAACGGTTTGTCTCCGGTGTGCCTTCTCAAGTGATTTTTTAAACTTGATTGGTCACTAGATTTATAATGACAAATTACGCAAGAATACGGTTTCTCTCCGGTGTGCGTTCTCATATGCCTGGTTAAATTTGATTTCTCGTTACATTTATATTTACAAATTTGGCAAGAAAACCGTTTATCGCCGGAGTGCGTTCTCAAATGCGTTGTTAAGTTTGATTTCTTGTTAAAATTATAATCACAAATTTTGCAAGAAAACAGTTTTTCCACCGAGTGTGTACTCGCACCAATTTCATGTTGAAATAAAGTTGAGTTTTCATATTTACTTGAACTTGGCTTCACAGATATTAGTTCAGAATCGCTCTCTTCTTTAATGTCAATGGAATGATGCAAATCTTCTAAATTAAATTTCACGTCTTCTAATACTTCCGGTTTAATTTCATAGTCGCTGTTCGAACTCGATGAAGTTTTCGAAACTTGACTGATATTCATAATTTGTAACTTTTCGGGACATATCTGTAAAATGTTGGAGTTAGAAGAAAGTAATGGTGCATTATATGGGCAATAACAATAATTACTAACCAATCGCAGCACACTGATATTAATGAAGTTTGTAAAATTTGAAACGTGTCCACTTTTGATAACGCAAAGTTACTTAATCCGACTGATTTGATTGAGTCTGGGTGAAGAAAACGAAGCACTGAAAAAATAAAATACAACGGCTTTAAAAAGGTCAGTCACCCATTGTGTATTTTTATTGATTAGCTGTCCAACTGCGTTCCTACCTGCAATGGCGTAACTAGCGTATATCACGCCAGGTGCTAGTTAAACTAAACCAATCTTCCCTTCTAACAAAAATTGCAGGATGATTTTCTTTTTTAAATATAAGGAACAGAACTGATAAATATTTACTTAATATGTGTATTAGCTGGTGTGTTTTGCAGTTTTGCCGTCTTTCAACGCAGTGGTCGTAATTCCAAGTTGTTAACGAAAACGCCTCAAGAGGCAAAATGGTTGCTCATGTTTGATATTAAAACAATTATTGCTTTAAACGTATTTTAATAATCTTTACACTGGATCTTAGAATAAAATCCCGTGTTTAAAGACAAAATAAAAATAACAACTACAGCGTCAAGACAACGGTTGTCATGTGACGCCTCGCCTCCTAATTTTAGAAAGGCGCTAACATATGTAATAGGAATGTTGCATGGTATTGAATTTAGTGAAAATTTCTATTCATTTTGAAAATAATATCAAATGAAATTTATAACCGAAATAAAAATTTTTGAAATGCGGTCTGCGCTGAGATAATCAAATTTGAAATTTAAAAATAAATCTGTCAGCCAATTACGTCTCTGACGTCAGTCGCGTGATCCCGAACGTTTTTATGGAAATTTTACAACGCTGCAAAGACCTGACAGTTAAATAATTGACTTGTATTTGACAGTTGTAAACAATGTGACGTTTGCCATTTAAATTGTATTTTTTATTAATATATTTATTTTAATACAAACTGTAGTCACAAGCAATTATAAGAAAAATGGTTTATTCGAGTTTTCTGTGTTTTATTAAAATTCATTTTCAAATTTTACATAAACTATTTATAGGTTACATTATCAACACAAACTGCATTTGCTATGTTGGCAGTGGGTTAAAAAAATAGTTGGTGACGTCATTCGCGCTAAAAACACGGTTTCAAAAATCATTTTTTATAAATTTTTTTGGAGAAAACTGAAGGTCTCCTCAACTTTTTATCTATGCAGTGCTGTTTACCAACGCCTAAAGTTTATAAAATAAAATATTTTAAAATCATGCAACATTCCTATTAAAAAAACGACTTAAACTCACAATGGAGGAGTTTGGCTATTTTAATTTTTAAAAGTGGGGGTCAAACTGAGACATCGGTTTTTGGGATTTTTGTGAGTACGTTTAGCACGAGAAAAAAATTATTGAAATTCAAAGAGTCAGGTTTATGACGTAGTTGACTTAAAAAGAGTTTTTAAAACCTATCACAATTATTAAAATGTGTGTAATATTATAATATTGTAGTAACTTTAGTTTTGACATTTAGCGCGTTATTCAAACTTAGATAAGTTGCGCCATCTCGGTACGGTGGGATGTAATGATCACGCTGATTGGCTTTTCCGGTTGTACTTTCTTGTCTATGATTGGTGTTTGGCTTTTATTTTGCTGACAAGGAAAGTTAAAAGGTAGAGCATTGTGTCCATTCTCTCCATAAGTTTCATCATCAGTTTTCCCAGACTTGTATTGTGAACTTGATCCCTATTGGAGATGCTGGGTTGTGTGATGTTAGTAGTTTGGGGTTGCTGGTTGTCGTTTCGAACCGTTGGGCTAAATGAGGGTCAAAATGCTGCGGTACGAAAAGAAAGTTTTCTTGCGAAGAAGGGGGGGGGGGATTAAATATTTTAATTCCGGATCTCTTTGTATATTTGGCACTTGAAGTTCTCTTGTAGCTACTAGTTATGCTATTATGGTGTCATTCCACTTGACAATTGACTCGTTATTATTCGTCTTATACCGGGTTGGACAAAATAAACTATTTAAAATTAAAATAACATTCCAGTTTGGTGGAGAACAATTTATTTTACTCTAAAATTTTCTACTTTCTAAAAAATTAAAGAAAAAATTACTTTAAAAAAAACATTAGCATCTAATGTTTAAAATTGAATTTCGCGCACTTATAATTAATTTAACATTTTTGTGTTTATTAAATTGGCAAGATTTTGTTATCAATTTGTAATTTATGATTTATATTATGCCTGTATGATGACCAAAATAAGATTAGATTTAAAAGAAATTCAACAGTTTTTTGAACACTCACAAAATTTTGTTGAGCTGTGTGTGATAATTACGCGTAGTGATTTGAAATTGTTGAAAGATGGCGCCACCACCAACCTATAATTGTGAATATTATACAAAATGGATGATCTCACAATCTTAGTTGTTTGTTGTAATTTAGTGTTCCAGTGCTGTTTTATTCACCCAAACGTAATAAAATCGGCCGGATTAAGTAAAATTCCGTTATTATTTGTGAGCGCCATTTAAAATTTACTGTCAGCTTGCAAAATTGAAAATTTTCGGTCTTGTACACGTGGAACCCTGCTACCCTAGGTTTGTTATTATTGCATTATAATGCACTATTACCTTTTTCCAAATTAACTGTTACAGATATATCTCAAATTCTACCTCTAGAAGAGTTACAGATTATAGCCAACTTCCGTCAAGGTTCGAAGACTCCGTCTAATTCAAGCAGCGATAATGAAATTAAACTAGAAGTACCAGAAGATATGGCAGTTGATTTAGATATGAATTGCATTATTCGATCGACATTAAAGAAGAAAGTGATAGTGAACAATTGACACAGGACATCGGTGCAAAACAATGTAACGAAGCAAATATTTTCGAATGCGGAACATGTGGGTATATCGCTAGATCTAAATATCAATTAAAACGGCATTTAAAATCTCACATTACTGAGAAACTGTTAAATTGTCATATTTGTGATTACAAATGTTCAAAAAAAAATAATTTAAGCGAGCATTTAAAAACACACACTTGCAAGAAACCATTTCTTTGTCAAATTTGTGGCTTAAACTGTTCAATACAATCAACTTTTAAAAGACACATAAGAACTTATACCAGTAAAAAACCGTTTGTGTGTCGTGTGTGTCTACAAATGTTCACAAAAAAGATATTTAACAAAGCATTTAAAAATTCATACCGAGAATTCATATACGTGTGAAATATGCGACTATAAATGCTCATACGAATCGGTTCTAAAGATTCATGTAAGAACTCACTCTGATGAAAACCTTTTGCTTGTAATATTTGTGATTATAAATGTTTACTTAAGTCGCATTTAGTTCAACATTTAACTATACATTCCGGTGAGAAACCGTATGCTTGTCGTAGTTGTGCAGTTACGTTCACTCGGAAGTCACAGTTAACGTGTCATGTAAGAATACACACTGGGGAGAAGCTCTTTGTGTGTAAACTTTGTCATTACAAATGTTCCCGTAAAACTAGCTTAATGCAGCATTTAAAAACTCACTCGGATGAGAGACCGTTTGCTTGTACAATTTGTTATTATAAAAGCTCTCGTAAAGCTTCCTTGACGGAGCATTTAAGAATACACACCGGTGAGAAACCGTTCGCTTGTCATATTTGTACCGGCAAGTTCAATCGGAAATCACTGTTGACTATTCATTTAAAATCTCATACCGACCTTTAAATTTTAATCTTAAACTGTAATGTACTTACTTTGATTTAAAATGTATTAAACTTTGTTTTATTTGTTTTAAATTGTTTATAATTTTGTTAAAATTATTTATAAATTTTGAGTCTTTTCCGACATAAATACGTCGAAATTGTTTTAACCGAATCGAGGCACTTGATTTAACCTGAAATATTGTTTATTGATGAAGCGCTAATTGTTTTTATATTTACGCAAGCTTGTGACTAAACACTTGAATTTTTATTTTATGTTTTCCCGAACAATGGAAAATTCATGCTATAAGGGTTCATTACTGCTTTTCGGAAACAAACCAACTGTGCTATTTTGGTTGTCATCGATTAAATAAATTGTATTTACTAATATTTGTTATAATGGAATTGATCTGACACAATCCCTGGTAAGTTACGTTAGTCTTGAATACAAAAGTTTGATTTTTCAAGTTTTCCGATATACAAATTTGTCACGAAGTGACCAAAACTAGAAGTCATGTAATTGTGACATTATAATATGTTTAATTGGGAACCCATACATATATGCACCCAAGGTCAATAGAATTTTTTACTATTTACCATAATTTCCACCCTTAAGAATGCTTTGCCCTCTCAGAACTGAAAGATTCGGCACACCACTGATTAAGTGTTGTCTAGTGTTTGAAAAAAAAATTAGTGTCAAGTAACAGAATAACGTAAATAAATGTAGGAATTATGATGTGTTGCTATTTAGAATATTTAATTTAAATTCTAACGCAAATTATATGCACTCATTTGTAAAATTGTAGTTTACATAAATTGCGGAAGATGGCGCCATGACAATTCATATGTTCCATAAGAATACAAGATGGATGACTCATGTCATTTACAATTTGTCGTGGTTTGGTGATGCAGTGCTGTTTTCTTTACCCAGGTTAACTCAAATCACTCAAATAGGATGTATTGAAGGTAATTAGAATATTCTATTTATCTGCCGCTATATTAGTGTGAGAATCCCGTTAACAGAAAAAAATTAAAATTGGTTATGGTTATTACGATCCTCGGTATTACCTCACTATTTAATACAGTGTATAGGTGCAGTATTCTGTGTTTTTCACCCAGATTAAGCAGCTTTGTGATATCAGAGGTGGTTGCTACTTAAATTTTATCGCCAGCTTACAAGATACACAAATATCAGTTTTACACGTGGAGATGATCTACTAATGGTTTGTTATTTTTATTGCGTTATAATGCGCTATTACCTTTTTCTAAATCAGCTGTTACAGATATGTCTCAAGTTCTACCCCTAGAAGAGTTACAAATTATGGCCAACACCGGTGAAGCTTCGAAGACTTCGTCTGAAGTTAAATCCGAAGTTGCAGATGACGAGAAATTTAATTTAGAAGATTTGCATCATTCGATTGACATTAAAGAAGAAAGTGATGGTGAACAATTAACAGAAAAGAAACTGGGCAGAAAATACGACATCGCGAATATACGCGAATGTGAAATATGTGGGACTAAGATACATAAATATAGATTTAAACGGCATTTAATGACTCACACTGGTGAAAACCGTTCGCATGTGAAATTTGTGACTTCAAATGTTTGCAAAAAGCTTGTTTAACCATGCATGTAATGACTCACACTGGTGATAAACCGTTTGTTTGTGAAATTTGTGACTACAAAAGTTCACGAAAGTCAAATTTAAAAAAGCATTTAAGAATTCACACACAGGAAAAGCCGTTTGCTTGTCAAAATTGTGACTATAAATGTTCGGATAAATCAAACTTACGATTACATGTAAGAACTCATTCCGGTGAAAGACCGTTTGGTTGTCTACATTGTGACTATCGATGTTTAAAGAAATTTAGCTTAATCGTGCATTTAAAAACGCATACCGACCAGGATAGTTCGTTTTTAAAAACTAAAACCAACGAGAAACTATTTGCTTGCCAAATTTGTGACTATAAAAGTTCACGTAAATCAGTTTTAAATATGCATTTGAAAACCCACACCGGTGAGAAACCGTTTGATTGTAAAATTTGTAACTACAAATGTTTACAAAAATCTGCCTTAAAGTTGCACGTAAGAATTCACACCGGTGAGAAACCGTATGCCTGTCCCATTTGTGACTACAAATGTTCGGTTAAAGCGAGTTTAACGGGACATTTAAGAGTACACACCGGGGAAAAACCGTATTTTTGTCATATTTGTGACTACAAATGTTCACTCAAAGGAAGATTAACAGAGCATTTAAAAGCTCATACCGGTGAGAAATCGTTTGGCTGCCCGATTTGTGACTTTAAAAGTTTATATAGAGCATGTTTACGGAAACATATTAAAACCCATACCGGTGAGAAATCATTTGTTTGTGAGATTTGTGACAAAAAATTTTCACTTCGAACAAGTTTAAAAGGGCATATGAGAACTCACACTGGTGAGAAGCCGTTTGTATGTCTGATTTGTGATTATAAATGTACGTATAAAACAAATTTAAAAAGACATTTAAAAATTCATCCCAGCTAGAAAATGTGACATTTCACACACAATCACATTAAATTTAAACTGTTCATATGAAATTTGAAAGAAAAGGGATTAGAATATTACTAACCTCTCGGAAAACATATCAGTTTAAGGTTAAGGGTTGTTTCCTTCACTGCTTGTTTATTATATATATTTTAGGTCGTTTGTAATTGTAAATATGATTGTAATCCATTATCGTAGGACTATAAACTGAAATTATTTAATAACTTCTGTTCCTGTGGAAAGTCGAGGCAATTATTTACTTGGAAACATCCATATCGCAAAAGTAGTCGGAAGTCGTCACGGTACTTATATGAAACCTTCTGAAAGTCATCGGCAATGCACTATTCAATTTACAATATCAAATAATAAAGGTGAGCATATTAAAACCTATCGGAAACTGTTAGCTTTATATTTACGTTAACTAGCAAGCAAGTGCAGGTATTAGTGAACAGAAAAGCTGGAAATTTTTCTGATATAATCTTTACATTCGTGTAGGGATCTGTATGTGGAAGACGTGGTATAGTGCCCATTAAAAGTAATAATGGAAGGACATCGGTAGAAAACTAATAATTTGGTCGGATAACTGCATCGGCCAAAATAAAAATAAAATGCTCTTGTTTACCTTTAATATTGTTGATATTAAACGGAAAATTTGATGAAATAGAACAGAAGTTTCTCGTAAGTGAACACTCGTAGATGCCATGTGATCGCACCTTCGCATAAATAGAAAAGTGTAAAAGAATAAAGTATTTACATCTGAATGTATAAAATCCATGGTAAAAAATACTCGGTTCAATAAACCGTTTAATGTATTCGACACTAATCGAGCAAATTTTAATAACCTTCATCTAACAGCCGAGTGCTTTCTTAACATTTCAAAAGCATCTTGTCTCGGAATTACAAAAGGCACTCCAACTAAAATAAAAACGACAACGATTTAGTAGAGCGAAAAGAAATCAATGTTCCGAAGAAAGGAAAAACTAAGTTGTTCTGACAGGCATCGAGAAAACCAACAGAATATGTTGCCCTATATTTTGAGAAACATGTACCTTTTATAAACAATTAATCAGATTTGAAAAGGGCACTTAGACCTTTTTGTCATCACGTGCACTTGGGTATGTATGCCGTTTTATAAAATTTTGTTTTTTTTAACGAAAGGTATCTTTTGTTTATTACTTTCTTTTGTTGAATTTGGTTCTAATGTTTAAAAAATATCTTTTATACTCGGTAACTTAAAAATGCTTAATTGGCATATAGATCCTTTTGAGTTAAAGATCTTCAATTAGTGTGAGGTCATTTTAGATTATTGACACTTTTTGAATAAATTTGGGTGCAATTTCAGGTTTTATGAAAATAAATTTCTATTCACCCTGTACATTAGAAATAATACAATATTAAATTTATTATTATGAATTTAAATTGCATGTTTAAATATAAAAAATAGTGAAATTGATTCGGTTCCGCATCACATTTGGATAATCTTTTCGTTTATCGTTATCGTGTCGCTGACACTTGATCCTCGGGATGACTTCTCGGGAGGAATAATTCTTAAATTCACTACAAGTCGATGTTTGTTTAGAATGATGGTTCCGTCCTTATTTAAACCAGAAAATTCGCAAAAACCACCTACTGAACCTTTGTAATCTTTCCGATCAAATTTTGGTTTTGAATACAGTACCACAGATGACAATTTACCATTCCCGTTCTATCAAATTTTGTTGTCTGATTTATTGTAGTAAAATTATTGTCAAGTGGTAAAATCATCCCTTCATGAAAAATTATGGAATGATTCTAATACAAAGTCACCGTGAAGTGATAATAACGCTATTGACTAAGAACCTTTCGGGAAAGTTAACAGAACCTTTCGGGAAAGTTAAAAGAACACCGAAAGAGAGTAATTGACACCAATTTTAGCCAACACTTGCCAGAAACTGGAAACAGAAGTACGTGGAACAATCTCGTGATGATGAACTCATGTTGAGATCAAATTTGGATGTTCCGATTTATCTGGCATATCAATCCATTCCTTGCAGAATCAAGCCAGCCTTCAGCATGGAAAGGAAAATTTAAAAATATTAAATAAATGATTTGCATTATTTTGAACACAACTTACCAGGAATCATTTTGATTCAATCCTATCGGGAACTTGGTTTAATTGAATTATTCATCTACGGTCAGCATCAGGACACAATTTTGCCAAGTTGATCAGTTCCAAAAATATTAAAGCGAACAGAGTCCAAATCAGATGCCTAGTTTTCCAGTGTATCGGAAACAAAATCAACTTAGTAGGTATGGTGTACTTTTAGTTTTAAGAATTTAGGTTGAGTACAGTCAGGTAAAGTAAACAAAAGTCAGGCCAATTACACAATTCGGTTAAAAAAGGACTTGATTTTAAAAGAGCAACTTTTAGCTGCACCAGGTCGTACCCTGCGATAGATTTGAAAATACAACCTATGCTTGGGATGAAGCGCATATAAACGAGCCAATCTAATACAATTTATTTCCAAACCGCATTCTAAGGGACATTGTTGAAAAGGGGAAACGATTTTGTTCTAAAAAATTGAATAAAAGGGAAATTAGGACAAAGCGAAAACAACGATAAATCTGCTGACTTATTGTGCAATTTATTAAATAAAAACGTAGGACGCGATTGATCGAGCCCCACGTTGGGCGCCAATTGAAGTGTAAACAACGTAAAATAATCATGATTGGAAGTAAGTACTTATTTGTTTCATTTTATATAAATAATTAAATACTGAGTTAATATTCATCAGTTCCTTTTTTTATATTAATTAAAAAAGAAAATCATCTTTTAATGTTTGTTATTGGGGGGGGGTAAAATGTTTAATTAGAATGACTGTTTAACTAACCTATATTCTTTTTACCTTGAGTTACACCACTGCTCAAGTTATCCTAAATTGTTGAAAGATGGCGCCACCACAATATGCTACGTTTCAATAAAAATGGGCGACTGTCACCATTTTTAAGTTGAATTGTATTTATTCAGTGCTACGCTTTGTTCAACCAGGTTTAATCAAATCAGTCAGATTAAGTAACTTTGCGTTATCGAATAGACGAAAGTGCTTTTAAAATATATCGCGAGTTTACAAAATTCCCAAATATCAGTGTGCTACCATTGGTTAGTAATTTTTATTACCTCGTGCACCATTACTTCCTTCTAAATTGCAACCTTTTACAGATATGTCTCAAATTATACCTTCAGCAGAGTTACCAATTATGGCCAACATCGGTCAAGTTCCGAAGGCTCCATCTAATTTGAACCACGACTATGAAATTAAATCGGAAGAGTTAGAAGACGTAAAGTATAATATAGAAGATGTGCATCATGCGATTGACATTAAAGAAGAAAGCAATACCGAACAAGTAACACAGACGAAACCGGCTGAAAAATTCGATAACGTAAATATACTCGAATGCACAATTTGCGGGTATAATATACGTAAATCCAGTTTAAAACGACATTTAATGACTCACACCGATGGCAAACCGTTTGTTTGTCATATTTGCAACTATAAATGTTCACATAAATCAAACTTAAAAACGCATTTAAGAACCCACACAGGCGAGAAACCGTTCGCTTGTCTAATTTGCGACTATAAATGTTCCCTTAAATCAAGTTTAATAGGACATTTAAGAACTCACACAGGGGAAAAACCGTTTGGTTGTCAAATTTGTGACAAAAGTTTTTCACTTAAATCAAGTTTAATAGGGCATTTAAGAACCCACACCGGTGAAAAATTGTTTGCCTGTCAAATTTGTGATTACAAATGTTCGGTTAAATCAAGACTAACAAACCATTCGAGAACTCATACTGGTGAGAAGCCGTTTAGTTGTCAAATTTGTGATCACAAAAGCTCGAGAAAAGAAAGTTTAACGGAGCATTTAAGAACTCACACCGGAGAGAGACCATTTGCTTGTCAGTTTTGTAACTATAAATGTTCTAGAAAATCAAATTTAACGAAGCATTTAAGAATTCACACACATGGAAAACCGTTTGCTTGTCAAGTTTGTGACTACAAATGTTCAGAAAAATCAAGGTTAACGAAGCATTTAAAAACCCACACCGGCGAGAAACCGTTTGCCTGTGTAATTTGTGACTATAAATGTGCAGAAAAATCGCACTTGAGATTGCATTTAAGAACTCACACCGGTGAGACACCGTTCGCATGTCACATTTGTGATTATAAGTGTTCGTTTAAAGCAAATTTAAACGTACATTTAAAAAGCCACATCGGTGAGAAAAGCGCACATTTAATAACTCAAACCACTGAGAAATCGTTAATTTGTCAATTTTGTTCCTATAAGTGTTCGCATAAATCAAGATTAAGAAGGCATTTAAGAACCCACACCGGTGAGAAACCGTTTTTATGTCAAATTTGTGATTACAAATGTTCGGAGAAAGCAAGTTTGAAAGTGCATTTAAGAATACACACCGGTGAAAAACCCTTTGCCTGTTTAATTTGTGACTATAAATGTAGACAAAAATCAGGCTTAAAAATACATTTAAAAACTCACACCGGCTAGAAACTGCGGTATCAAAAAGTAGACATTACATTTTAATTTGAACCTTGCGTGTTAGAATTGCAGAAGTTCACGAAGGCAGATGTTCCCAGCAATTCTTAAACGAAACAAAGTCCGAGCCGCTACCACATCTTCCGGACGATCATTCCAAACACCAAAAACCCCATTGCGCAGGAAGTGTTCCCTGGCGCTAGTTTTGAAATTTTCACAAAGCATTAGATGGTGTCGGCTCAGTTGAGGGCAAAACAGATTGTTTAGTGCTCGAAAAGTAATTATTAAATCTGTAAAGCCATTCGGTGTTGTTCTCTGCATGGATTCAGGAATGTTTGCATCTCGTACCAACTAGCGAACTCGAGAAGGGGCCGAATATAAGTTTCAAATGTTTCTCTGAACACTGGATGAAAGTATTGTTTGATCTGCTGTAGATTTTGCTAACTAGGACTACTCACGTGAGATTACTAGTTATGATCACTCCAGATCGGTGTGCGACTCGAAATTCAATTTCAAACCGTCGACCACAATAAGAGATTATTCTTGGGTCATACAGACTTAATTTGTGATAACCAGGACTAACTCCAAATCGTCAGAAGAATTTGAATTATAAATCATCTCCTAGAAGAAACGGGATGGGAGCAAGGATGGTAGATCAGCACAGTAAATAAGAATAATAATGCACCAAGCATGGTTCCTTGAGGGACGCCACTAATAATGATATATTTTTAAAATATCTAAAAATTAAGTAAAATTATTGATTTTAATGATGGAAAACGTGAAGAAATCAAAATTCCTTTTAAGAAGTTCCGAGGGAACTCTGCTTAATTTGTTGTGGACTAATAATTCAATCAGTTTTTGTTGAACAATGTAACGGCTATAAAAATGCAACTGCTTTGTTAAATAATTCAACTGTTTTGTTCTGTAAATCAGCTGCTTTGTTTAATAAATCAGCTGTTGGGTTCAGTAATTAAATAGTTTATTCAACATTTAAAAAAAATGTTTTTGATTTGAAAATTGAATTGGTTTAAGATTAATAATTTGGTCGTTTTTGGTTTTACATTGCAATTGTTTTGTTCAAAAATGCAATCGTCTGCATTATTTAAAAAATTCATCTGTATTGTCAATGATTCAAATGTTTGGTTCAATAATTAACTGCTGATTTATTCAAATATTTTTGGTTTGAGAATTTAATTGGTTTTGGTTTTATAATTAATTTGTTTTTGGTTTAACAATGCAAATGTTCTGTTTGCAACTGTTTTATGCAATAGTTCAACTGTTTTGTTTAATAAATTGATTGATACATTAATTTAATAAATGAGCATCAGTGCGACGTAAAGGGTACACCAGTAGGCTAGAGAGCCAGTAACCACGGTTGTATTCCTGGACACACTGCTATGATCCAATTGTAGCACTTGTACATATTATAGGAAATATCCTCAACCGTCTTATCCATAATTCCCAACTGTTTCGGTTGACAGTACAATAATTTTCAGTTTACTAATGTAATTCATTGTTTTTAATTGAATATTTATTTGTTTTTTTCCCCAACAATTCAATTATGTCAGTTTTTCAAAGCAACATCCATATATCAACTTGTTTGATATAGTAACCTAACCTCAAATATTTTGTAAATAAGTTGTTAGTAGTGTCTAATATGAATAATTTAAGCTACGAGATATTACAATTCAGATAGCAATGACTTTGTAGCTTAAATTATTCATATTTGACAATCCAATGACAACGAGTAACCACGGTTGTATTCCTGGACACACTGCTATGATCCAATTGTAGCACTTGTACATATTATAGGAAATATCCTCAACCGTCTTATCCATAATTCAACTGCTTCGTTTGACATTACAATAATTTTCAGTTTACTAATGTAATTAATTGTTTTTAATTGAATATTTATTTGTTTTTTGTCTAACAATTCAATTGTGACAGTTTTTCAAAACAACATCCAAATATCAACTTGTCTTTGATATAAGTAACCTAACCTCCAAATATTTTGAAAATAAGTTGTTTTTGTAGTGTCTAATATGAATAATTTAAGCTGCGAGATACTACAATTCAGGTAACAATGACCTTGTAGCTTAAATTATTCATATTTGACAATCCAATGACAACTTATTTACAAAATATTTTGAGGTTAGGTTACTTATATCAAGGACAAGTTGTTTCAAAAGCGTTCGTCGAATATTGCTCTGGACAACTGTCGGTGTGACGTAATCTGGAACTGTTCAGAGCAGTTCCAAAGGCATTCAACGAACAAACCTCTTGATTCAACATTAATGTTGATCAATAATTCAGTTGTTTCTATTAATATTTTAACAGCTTTGTTCAGTAATTCAACTGATTTAGTTAACAATTCAATTCATTATTTTTGCTATAATAATTTAATTGTTTTTAGTTGAATAATGCAATTGTTTTTGATTCAACAATTCAATTATCTTTGATTTAATATTTGTTTTGTTTTGCAGTTTTGTTCTAGCATTCAGCTGTTTTGTTCAATAATGCAACTGATCTGTTCAACAATTCAATTAATTTTGCTACAAGAATTTAATTGTTTTTGGTTGAATAATTCATTTGTTTTCAACTTTTTTGATGTTTGTTCAATAATTCAGCTGTTTATTCAGTAATTCATCTGTTTTATTCAACAATTCAATTATTTTTGCTTCCCAAACTCGAAAATACACTTTTTCGTATAGAAATGGCTTCACCAAACGAAAAAGGGCAATTTTAAAGGTCTTTTAAGGTGAGGATGAATTTGGTGGGTTCATAAGTAAACCCACAATTTAAAATCACAAATTTCTCATAAGAAACACATGTAAGAGCATGATTGCATTATATTATTCCATATATGGGATACATTCTATCACCAGTACATGCGTTGTACCTGGGTCGACAGTCATAACCGGAGAGGAGCCACTGTTGCCAGATTGGGCGACTTTATAGATGTTTTGCGCTTAATTTTTTTTAAAACCACAATTTGGGCGTTTTCTTAGAAATTAAGTTGCGGTTTATTGCTATAAATAATCGAGTTTGATATTTGACAGCCGAAAATATTCTTGATGTGCAATCAGTAATGCGTACAACCACTTTCACTCGGCAAGGTGGGGCAGTAATTGATAATCAATATCATAGATAAGATAATTTCGATCTTTATAGTAGCCAGATCCGGTGCTACAAACAAAATTTAGGATTTGCCGCTTTTACCCCCCCCTCCGAGAAAATTACGAGCTTGAATTTAACATAAAATCTTTTTATTTTATCATAAATTATATTCTTGGTTTCGAGTTGGCACCACAGGTTTCTAAAATCTGGCAACAGTGAGAGGAGCTACCAGTCGCTCCCTGCTATCTGTCGAGTCAACATCTACACTTTGCCAAGTAGGACCGGTCTAGGGGGATATTTTTAGTTAGTACATCGTTTCTCAAAACGGCCTGAAGCGTCCTGAGCGGAGAGTGCGAAAGGTCAGTTTCAACTAACGCAACCATAGCAAATCTCGAAAGTACTTAAACATTTTTCCAAAATTTGTGGTCCGACCACAAATTTTTTTTTCGGTAATTAGAGCATCATCTTTCATTATTCGCTTTAAAAATGTAGATTTGGGTATCTTAACTGTCGCCAAAACCTATTTTAATTTCGATGAGCGGGGTTACAGTTCAATAAAAAAATTGCATTCAAAATAATTTTTAAAGCCGTTTTTACCAAAATTTGTGAACTAACCACAAATTTTATTTTTTTATCTGCTAATTAGACCGCCATCTTTCATAATTCGCTTTAAAAAGCGTAAAATTCAGATTCGGGTATCTTAACTGCCACCGATTGAATAATTGAGGTGTTTTTTTTTCAATATTTTAACTGATTTCCTTAATAAATCAATTATTTTTGATGTTTGTACGGTAATTCACCTGTTTTGTTCAATAATTCAACTGATTTGTTCAGCATTTCAATTATTTTTGCTTCAATCATTTAATTGTTTTTGATTTAATAATAATTCATTTGTTTTTTGGTCCTGCAATTTAATTATCTTTGATGTTTGTTCAGTAATTCACCTGTTTTGTTTAATAATTCAACTGATTTGTTCAGCAATTCAATTATTTTTGCTTTAATAATTTAATTGTTTTTTATTTAATAATTCATTTGTTTTTATCTGGTTCTATAATAAATTTAATTATCTGTGGTGTATGTTTAGTAATTCACCTGTTTTGTTCAATAATTCAACTGATTTGTTCAGCAATGCAATTATTTTTGATTTAATAATTCATTTTTTTTTTGGTTCTACAATAAATTTAATTATCTTTGGTGTTTGTTCAGTAATTCACCTGTTTTGTTCAGCAATTCAATTATTTTGATTTAATAATTCATTTTTTTTTTGGTTCTACAATAAATTTAATTATCTTTGGTGTTTGTTCAGTAATTCACCTGTTTTGTTCAGCAATTCAATTATTTTTGATTTAATAATTCATTTTTTTTTTGGTTCTACAATAAATTTTATTATCTTTAGTGTTTGTTGAGTAATTCACCTGTTTTGTTCAATAATTCAAATGATTTGTTCAGCAATTTAATTATTTTGCTTTAATAATTTAATTGTTTTTGATTTAATAATTCATTTGTTTTCTTGTTCTACAGTTTAATTATTTTTGATATTTGTTTGGTAATTCACCTGTTTTGTTCAATAATTCAACTGATTAGTTCAGCAATTCAATTATTTTTACTTTAATAATTTAATTGTTTTTGATTTAATAATTCATTTGTTTTTTTGGTTCTACAATAAATTTAATTATCTTTGATGTTTGTTCAGTAATTCAACTGATTTGTTGAGCAATTTAATTATTTTTGCTTTAATAATTAAATTATTTTTAATTTAATAATATTTGACGTAACGAGCAGCAGCTCAAAACGTGCAGACGACGATGATGATTTAATAATAATTATTTGCTTTTTTGGTTCTGCAATAAATTTAATTATCTTTGGTGTTTGTTCAGTAATTCACCTGTTTTGTTCAGCAATTCAATTATTTTGATTTAATAATTCATTTTTTTTGGTTCTACAATAAATTTAATTATCTTTGGTGTTTGTTCAGTAATTCACCTGTTTTGTTCAGCAATTCAATTATTTTTGATTTAATAATTCATTTTTTTTGGTTCTACAATAAATTTTATTATCTTTAGTGTTTGTTGAGTAATTCACCTGTTTTGTTCAATAATTCAACTGATTTGTTCAGCAATTTAATTATTTTGCTTTAATAATTTAATTGTTTTGATTTAATAATTCATTTGTTTTCTTGTTCTACAGTTTAATTATTTTTGATATTTGTTTGTAATTCACCTGTTTTGTTCAATAATTCAACTGATTTGTTCAGCAATTCAATTATTTTGCTTGAATAATTTAATTGTTTTGATTTAATAATTCATTTGTTTTTCGGTTCTACAATAAATTTAATTATCTGTGGTGTTTGTTCAGTAATTCACCTGTTTTGTTCAATAATTCAACTGATTTGTTCAGCAATTCAATTATTTTTGATTTAATTATTCATTTGTTTTTGGTTCTACAATAAATTTAATTATCTGTGGTGTTTGTTCAGTAATTCACCTGTTTTGTTCAATAAATTCAACTGATTTGTTCAGCAATTAAATTATTTGTCCTTTAATAATTTAATTATTTTGATTTAATAATTCATTTGTTTTTCTGGTTCTATAATAAATTTAATTATCTGTGGTGTATGTTTAGTAATTCACCTGTTTTGTTCAATAATTCAACTGATTTGTTCAACAATTCAATTATTTTGATTTAATAATTCATTTTTTTTGGTTCTACAATAAATTTAATTATCTTTGGTGTTTGTTCAGTAATTCACCTGTTTTGTTCAGCAATTCAATTATTTTTGATTTAATAATTCATTTTTTTTTGGTTCTACAATAAATTTAATTATCTTTGGTGTTTGTTCAGTAATTCACCTGTTTTGTTCAACAATTCAATTATTTTTGATTTAATAATTCATTTTTTTTGGTTCTACAATAAATTTTATTATCTTTAGTGTTTGTTGAGTAATTCACCTGTTTTGTTCAATAATTCAACTGATTTGTTCAGCAATTTAATTATTTTTGCTTTAATAATTTAATTGTTTTTGATTTAATAATTCATTTGTTTTCTTGTTCTACAGTTTAATTATTTTTGATATTTGTTTGGTAATTCACCTGTTTTGTTCAATAATTCAACTGATTTGTTCAGCAATTCAATTATTTTTGATTTAATTATTCATTTGTTTTTGGTTCTACAATAAATTTAATTATCTGTGGTGTTTGTTCAGTAATTCACCTGTTTTGTTCAATAAATTCAACTGATTTGTTCACAATTTAATTATTTTTTTTAATAATTTAATTATTTTTGATTTAATAATTCATTTGTTTTTCTGGTTCTATAATAAATTTAATTATCTGTGGTGTATGTTTAGTAATTCACCTGTTTTGTTCAATAATTCAACTGATTTGTTCAGCAATTCAATTATTTTTGATTTAATAATTCATTTTTTTTGGTTCTACAATAAATTTAATTATCTTTGATGTTTGTTCAGTAATTCACCTGTTTTGTTCAATAATTCAACTGATTTGTTCAGCAATTCAATTATTTTGATTTAATAATTCATTTTTTTGGTTCTACAATAAATTTAATTATCTTTGGTGTTTGTTCAGTAATTCACCTGTTTTATTCAGCAATTCAATTATTTTGATTTAATAATTCATTTTTTTGGTTCTACAATAAATTTAATTATCTTTGGTGTTTGTTCAGTAATTCACCTGTTTTGTTCAAGCAATTCAATTATTTTTGATTTAATAATTCATTTTTTTTGGTTCTACAATAAATTTTATTATCTTTAGTGTTTGTTGAGTAATTCACCTGTTTTGTTCAATAATTCAACTGATTTGTTCAGCAATTTAATTATTTTTGCTTTAATAATTTAATTGTTTTGATTTAATAATTCATTTGTTTTCTTGTTCTACAGTTTAATTATTTTTGATATTTGTTTGGTAATTCACCTGTTTTGTTCAATAATTCAACTGATTTGTTCAGCAATTCAATTATTTTTGATTTAATTATTCATTTGTTTTTTGGTTCTACAATAAATTTAATTATCTGTGGTGTTTGTTCAGTAATTCACCTGTTTTGTTCAATAATTCAACTGATTTGTTCAGCAATTCAATTATTTTTGATTTAATAATTCATTTTTTTTGGTTCTACAATAAATTTAATTATCTTTGATGTTTGTTCAGTAATTCACCTGTTTTGTTCAATAATTCAACTGATTTGTTCAGCAATTCAATTATTTTGATTTAATAATTCATTTTTTTGGTTCTACAATAAATTTTATTATCTTTAGTGTTTGTTGAGTAATTCACCTGTTTTGTTCAATAATTCAACTGATTTGTTCAGCAATTTAATTATTTTGCTTTAATAATTTAATTGTTTTTGATTTAATAATTCATTTGTTTTCTTGTTCTACAGTTTAATTATTTTTGATATTTGTTTGGTAATTCACCTGTTTTGTTCAATAATTCAACTGATTTGTTCAACAATTCAATTATTTTGATTTAATTATTCATTTGTTTTTGGTTCTACAATAAATTTAATTATCTGTGGTGTTTGTTCAGTAATTCACCTGTTTTGTTCAATAATTCAACTGATTTGTTCAGCAATTCAATTATTTTGATTTAATAATTCATTTTTTTTGGTTCTACAATAAATTTAATTATCTTTGATGTTTGTTCAGTAATTCACCTGTTTTGTTCAATAATTCAACTGATTTGTTCAGCAATTCAATTATTTTTGATTTAATAATTCATTTTTTTGGTTCTACAATAAATTTAATTATCTTTGGTGTTTGTTCAGTAATTCACCTGTTTTATTCAACAATTCAATTATTTTTGATTTAATAATTCATTTTTTTTGGTTCTACAATAAATTTAATTATCTTTGGTGTTTGTTCAGTAATTCACCTGTTTTGTTCACAATTCAATTATTTTTGATTTAATAATTCATTTTTTTTGGTTCTACAATAAATTTTATTATCTTTAGTGTTTGTTGAGTAATTCACCTGTTTTGTTCAATAATTCAACTGATTTGTTCAACAATTTAATTATTTTGCTTTAATAATTTAATTGTTTTGATTTAATAATTCATTTGTTTTCTTGTTCTACAGTTTAATTATTTTTGATATTTGTTTGGTAATTCACCTGTTTTGTTCAATAATTCAACTGATTTGTTCAGCAATTCAATTATTTTTGATTTAATTATTCATTTGTTTTTGGTTCTACAATAAATTTAATTATCTGTGGTGTTTGTTCAGTAATTCACCTGTTTTGTTCAATAAATTCAACTGATTTGTTCAGCAATTAAATTATTTGTCCTTTAATAATTTAATTATTTTGATTTAATAATTTATTTGTTTTTCTGGTTCTATAATAAATTTAATTATCTGTGGTGTATGTTTAGTAATTCACCTGTTTTGTTCAATAATTCAACTGATTTGTTCAGCAATTCAATTATTTTTGATTTAATAATTCATTTTTTTGGTTCTACAATAAATTTAATTATCTTTGATGTTTGTTCAGTAATTCACCTGTTTTGTTCAATAATTCAACTGATTTGTTCAGCAATTCAATTATTTTTGATTTAATAATTCATTTTTTTTTGGGTTTTACAATAAATTTAATTATCTTTGGTGTTTGTTCAGTAATTTACCTGTTTTGTTCAACAATTCAATTATTTTTGATTTAATAATTCATTTTTTTTTGGTTCTACAATAAATTTAATTATCTTTGGTGTTTGTTCAGTAATTCACCTGTTTTGTTCAGCAATTCAATTATTTTTGATTTAATAATTCATTTTTTTTGGTTCTACAATAAATTTTATTATCTTTAGTGTTTGTTGAGTAATTCACCTGTTTTGTTCAATAATTCAACTGATTTGTTCAGCAATTTAATTATTTTGCTTTAATAATTTAATTGTTTTGATTTAATAATTCATTTGTTTTTCTTGTTCTACAGTTTAATTATTTTTGATATTTGTTTGGTAATTCACCTGTTTTGTTCAATAATTCAACTGATTTGTTCAACAATTCAATTATTTTTGATTTAATTATTCATTTGTTTTTTGGTTCTACAATAAATTTAATTATCTGTGGTGTTTGTTCAGTAATTCACCTGTTTTGTTCAATAAATTCAACTGATTTGTTCAGCAATTAAATTATTTGTCCTTTAATAATTTAATTATTTTTGATTTAATAATTCATTTGTTTTTCTGGTTCTATAATAAATTTAATTATCTGTGGTGTATGTTTAGTAATTCACCTGTTTTGTTCAATAATTCAACTGATTTGTTCAGCAATTCAATTATTTTGATTTAATAATTCATTTTTTTGGTTCTACAATAAATTTAATTATCTTTGATGTTTGTTCAGTAATTCACCTGTTTTGTTCAATAATTCAACTGATTTGTTCAGCAATTCAATTATTTTTGATTTAATAATTCATTTTTTTTGGTTCTACAATAAATTTAATTATCTTTGGTGTTTGTTCAGTAATTCACCTGTTTTGTTCAACAATTCAATTATTTTGATTTAATAATTCATTTTTTTGGTTCTACAATAAATTTAATTATCTTTGGTGTTTGTTCAGTAATTCACCTGTTTTGTTCACAATTCAATTATTTTTGATTTAATAATTCATTTTTTTTGGTTCTACAATAAATTTTATTATCTTTAGTGTTTGTTGAGTAATTCACCTGTTTTGTTCAATAATTCAACTGATTTGTTCAGCAATTTAATTATTTTGCTTTAATAATTTAATTGTTTTGATTTAATAATTCATTTGTTTTTCTTGTTCTACAGTTTAATTATTTTTGATATTTGTTTGGTAATTCACCTGTTTTGTTCAATAATTCAACTGATTTGTTCAAACAATTCAATTATTTTTGATTTAATTATTCATTTGTTTTTGGTTCTACAATAAATTTAATTATCTGTGGTGTTTGTTCAGTAATTCACCTGTTTTGTTCAATAAATTCAACTGATTTGTTCAGCAATTAAATTATTTGTCCTTTAATAATTTAATTATTTTGATTTAATAATTCATTTGTTTTCTGGTTCTATAATAAATTTAATTATCTGTGGTGTATGTTTAGTAATTCACCTGTTTTGTTCAATAATTCAACTGATTTGTTCAGCAATTCAATTATTTTTGATTTAATAATTCATTTTTTTTTGGTTCTACAATAAATTTAATTATCTTTGATGTTTGTTCAGTAATTCACCTGTTTTGTTCAATAATTCAACTGATTTGTTCAACAATTCAATTATTTTTGATTTAATAATTCATTTTTTTGGTTCTACAATAAATTTAATTATCTTTGGTGTTTGTTCAGTAATTCACCTGTTTTGTTCAGCAATTCAATTATTTTTGATTTAATAATTCATTTTTTTTGGTTCTACAATAAATTTAATTATCTTTGGTGTTTGTTCAGTAATTCACCTGTTTTGTTCAAGCAATTCAATTATTTTTGATTTAATAATTCATTTTTTTTGGTTCTACAATAAATTTTATTATCTTTAGTGTTTGTTGAGTAATTCACCTGTTTTGTTCAATAATTCAACTGATTTGTTCAGCAATTTAATTATTTTTGCTTTAATAATTTAATTGTTTTGATTTAATAATTCATTTGTTTTTTTGGTCCTGCAATTTAATTATCTTTGATGTTTGTTCAGTAATTCACCTGTTTTGTTCAATAATTCAACTGATTTGTTCAGCAATTCAATTATTTTTGCTTGAATAATTTAATTGTTTTTGATTTAATAATTCATTTGTTTTTTCGGTTCTACAATAAATTTAATTATCTGTGGTGTTTGTTCAGTAATTCACCTGTTTTGTTCAATAATTCAACTGATTTGTTCAGCAATTCAATTATTTTTGATTTAATTATTCATTTGTTTTTTTGGTTCTACAATAAATTTAATTATCTGTGGTGTTTGTTCAGTAATTCACCTGTTTTGTTCAATAATTCAACTGATTTGTTCAGCAATTCAATTATTTGTCCTTTAATAATTTAATTATTTTTGATTTAATAATTCATTTGTTTTTATCTGGTTCTATAATAAATTTAATTATCTGTGGTGTATGTTTAGTAATTCACCTGTTTTGTTCAATAATTCAACTGATTTGTTCAGCAATGCAATTATTTTTGATTTAATAATTCATTTTTTTTGGTTCTACAATAAATTTAATTATCTTTGATGTTTGTTCAGTAATTCACCTGTTTTGTTCAATAATTCAACTGATTTGTTCACAATTCAATTATTTTGATTTAATAATTCATTTTTTTTGGTTCTACAATAAATTTAATTATCTTTGGTGTTTGTTCAGTAATTCACCTGTTTTGTTCAACAATTCAATTATTTTTGATTTAATAATTCATTTTTTTTGGTTCTACAATAAATTTAATTATCTTTGGTGTTTGTTCAGTAATTCACCTGTTTTGTTCACAATTCAATTATTTTTGATTTAATAATTCATTTTTTTTTTGGTTCTACAATAAATTTTATTATCTTTAGTGTTTGTTGAGTAATTCACCTGTTTTGTTCAATAATTCAAATGATTTGTTCAGCAATTTAATTATTTTTGCTTTAATAATTTAATTGTTTTTGATTTAATAATTCATTTGTTTTTCTTGTTCTACAGTTTAATTATTTTTGATATTTGTTTGGTAATTCACCTGTTTTGTTCAATAATTCAACTGATTAGTTCAGCAATTCAATTATTTTTACTTTAATAATTTAATTGTTTTTGATTTAATAATTCATTTGTTTTTTTGGTTCTACAATAAATTTAATTATCTTTGATGTTTGTTCAGTAATTCAACTGATTTGTTGAGCAATTTAATTATTTTTGCTTTAATAATTAAATTATTTTTAATTTAATAAATTTACGTGGGCTCAAAACGTGGACGACGATGATGATTTAATAATAATTATTTGCTTTTTGGTTCTGCAATAAATTTAATTATCTTTGGTGTTTGTTCAGTAATTCACCTGTTTTGTTCAGCAATTCAATTATTTTGATTTAATAATTCATTTTTTTTGGTTCTACAATAAATTTAATTATCTTTGGTGTTTGTTCAGTAATTCACCTGTTTTGTTCAGCAATTCAATTATTTTTGATTTAATAATTCATTTTTTTTTTGGTTCTACAATAAATTTTATTATCTTTAGTGTTTGTTGAGTAATTCACCTGTTTTGTTCAATAATTCAAATGATTTGTTCAGCAATTTAATTATTTTTGCTTTAATAATTTAATTGTTTTTGATTTAATAATTCATTTGTTTTTCTTGTTCTACAGTTTAATTATTTTTGATATTTGTTTGGTAATTCACCTGTTTTGTTCAATAATTCAACTGATTTGTTCAGCAATTCAATTATTTTGCTTGAATAATTTAATTGTTTTGATTTAATAATTCATTTGTTTTTCGGTTCTACAATAAATTTAATTATCTGTGGTGTTTGTTCAGTAATTCACCTGTTTTGTTCAATAATTCAACTGATTTGTTCAAGCAATTCAATTATTTTGATTTAATTATTCATTTGTTTTTGGTTCTACAATAAATTTAATTATCTGTGGTGTTTGTTCAGTAATTCACCTGTTTTGTTCAATAAATTCAACTGATTTGTTCAGCAATTAAATTATTTGTCCTTTAATAATTTAATTATTTTGATTTAATAATTCATTTGTTTTTCTGGTTCTATAATAAATTTAATTATCTGTGGTGTATGTTTAGTAATTCACCTGTTTTGTTCAATAATTCAACTGATTTGTTCAGCAATTCAATTATTTTGATTTAATAATTCATTTTTTTTGGTTCTACAATAAATTTAATTATCTTTGGTGTTTGTTCAGTAATTCACCTGTTTTGTTCAGCAATTCAATTATTTTGATTTAATAATTCATTTTTTTTGGTTCTACAATAAATTTAATTATCTTTGGTGTTTGTTCAGTAATTCACCTGTTTTGTTCAGCAATTCAATTATTTTGATTTAATAATTCATTTTTTTTGGTTCTACAATAAATTTTATTATCTTTAGTGTTTGTTGAGTAATTCACCTGTTTTGTTCAATAATTCAACTGATTTGTTCAGCAATTTAATTATTTTTGCTTTAAATTTTAATTTAATTGTTTTGATTTAATAATTCATTTGTTTTTTGTTCTACATTTAATTATTTTTGATATTTGTTTGGTAATTCACCTGTTTTGTTCAATAATTCAACTGATTTGTTCAGCAATTCAATTATTTTTGATTTAATTATTCATTTGTTTTTGGTTCTACAATAAATTTAATTATCTGTGGTGTTTGTTCAGTAATTCACCTGTTTTGTTCAATAAAATTTAACTGATTTGTTCAGCAATTAAATTATTTGTCCTTTAATAATTTAATTATTTTGATTTAATAATTCATTTGTTTTCTGGTTCTATAATAAATTTAATTATCTGTGGTGTTTGTTTAGTAATTCACCTGTTTTGTTCAATAATTCAACTGATTTGTTCAGCAATTCAATTATTTTTGATTTAATAATTCATTTTTTTGGTTCTACAATAAATTTAATTATCTTTGATGTTTGTTCAGTAATTCACCTGTTTTGTTCAATAATTCAACTGATTTGTTCACAATTCAATTATTTTGATTTAATAATTCATTTTTTTGGTTCTACAATAAATTTAATTATCTTTGGTGTTTGTTCAGTAATTCACCTGTTTTGTTCAGCAATTCAATTATTTTTGATTTAATAATTCATTTTTTTGGTTCTACAATAAATTTAATTATCTTTGGTGTTTGTTCAGTAATTCACCTGTTTTGTTCAGCAATTCAATTATTTTTGATTTAATAATTCATTTTTTTTGGTTCTACAATAAATTTTATTATCTTTAGTGTTTGTTGAGTAATTCACCTGTTTTGTTCAATAATTCAACTGATTTGTTCAGCAATTTAATTATTTTTGCTTTAATAATTTAATTGTTTTGATTTAATAATTCATTTGTTTTCTTGTTCTACATTTAATTATTTTTATATTTGTTTGGTAATTCACCTGTTTTGTTCAATAATTCAACTGATTTGTTCAACAATTCAATTATTTTGATTTAATTATTCATTTGTTTTTGGTTCTACAATAAATTTAATTATCTGTGGTGTTTGTTCAGTAATTCACCTGTTTTGTTCAATAATTCAACTGATTTGTTCAGCAATTCAATTATTTTTGATTTAATAATTCATTTTTTTTGGTTCTACAATAAATTTAATTATCTTTGATGTTTGTTCAGTAATTCACCTGTTTTGTTCAATAATTCAACTGATTTGTTCAACAATTCAATTATTTTTGATTTAATAATTCATTTTTTTTGGTTCTACAATAAATTTATTATCTTTAGTGTTTGTTGAGTAATTCACCTGTTTTGTTCAATAATTCAACTGATTTGTTCAACAATTTAATTATTTTTGCTTTAATAATTTAATTTTTTTGATTTAATAATTCATTTGTTTTCTTGTTCTACAGTTTAATTATTTTGATATTTGTTTGGTAATTCACCTGTTTTGTTCAATAATTCAACTGATTTGTTCAGCAATTCAATTATTTTTGATTTAATTATTCATTTGTTTTTTGGTTCTACAATAAATTTAATTATCTGTGGTGTTTGTTCAGTAATTCACCTGTTTTGTTCAATAATTCAACTGATTTGTTCAGCAATTCAATTATTTTGATTTAATAATTCATTTTTTTTGGTTCTACAATAAATTTAATTATCTTTGATGTTTGTTCAGTAATTCACCTGTTTTGTTCAATAATTCAACTGATTTGTTCAGCAATTCAATTATTTTTGATTTAATAATTCATTTTTTTGGTTCTACAATAAATTTAATTATCTTTGGTGTTTGTTCAGTAATTCACCTGTTTTATTCAGCAATTCAATTATTTTTGATTTAATAATTCATTTTTTTGGTTCTACAATAAATTTAATTATCTTTGGTGTTTGTTCAGTAATTCACCTGTTTTGTTCAACAATTCAATTATTTTGATTTAATAATTCATTTTTTTTGGTTCTACAATAAATTTTATTATCTTTAGTGTTTGTTGAGTAATTCACCTGTTTTGTTCAATAATTTAACTGGTTTATTCAACAATTTAATTTTTTTGTTTAATGATTTATTTATTTTTGGTTTAATAATTCATTTGTTTTTCTTGTTCTACAGTTTAATTATTTTGATATTTGTTTGGTAATTCACCTGTTTTGTTCAATAATTCAACTGATTTGTTCACAATTCAATTATTTTTGATTTAATTATTCATTTTTTTTGGTTCTACAATAAATTTAATTATCTGTGGTGTTTGTTCAGTAATTCACCTGTTTTGTTCAATAAATTCAACTGATTTGTTCAGCAATTAAATTATTTGTCCTTTAATAATTTAATTATTTTTGATTTAATAATTTATTTGTTTTTCTGGTTCTATAATAAATTTAATTATCTGTGGTGTATGTTTAGTAATTCACCTGTTTTGTTCAATAATTCAACTGATTTGTTCAGCAATTCAATTATTTTTGATTTAATAATTCATTTTTTGGTTCTACAATAAATTTAATTATCTTTGATGTTTGTTCAGTAATTCACCTGTTTTGTTCAATAATTCAACTGATTTGTTCAACAATTCAATTATTTTGATTTAATAATTCATTTTTTTGGTTCTACAATAAATTTAATTATCTTTGGTGTTTGTTCAGTAATTTACCTGTTTTGTTCACAATTCAATTATTTTGATTTAATAATTCATTTTTTTTTGGTTCTACAATAAATTTAATTATCTTTGGTGTTTGTTCAGTAATTCACCTGTTTTGTTCAACAATTCAATTATTTTGATTTAATAATTCATTTTTTTTGGTTCTACAATAAATTTTATTATCTTTAGTGTTTGTTGAGTAATTCACCTGTTTTGTTCAATAATTCAACTGATTTGTTCAGCAATTTAATTATTTTGCTTTAATAATTTAATTGTTTTGATTTAATAATTCATTTGTTTTCTTGTTCTACAGTTTAATTATTTTTGATATTTGTTTGGTAATTCACCTGTTTTGTTCAATAATTCAACTGATTTGTTCACAATTCAATTATTTTTGATTTAATTATTCATTTGTTTTTGGTTCTACAATAAATTTAATTATCTGTGTGTTTGTTCAGTAATTCACCTGTTTTGTTCAATAAATTCAACTGATTTGTTCAATTCAATTAAATTATTTTGTCCTTTTAATAATTTAATTATTTTTGATTTAATAATTCATTTTTTTTGGTTCTAAATAAATTTAATTATCTTGGTGTTTGTTCAGTAATTCACCTGTTTTGTTCAATAATTCAACTGATTTGTTCACAATTCAATTATTTTGATTTAATAATTCATTTTTTTGGTTCTACAATAAATTTAATTATCTTTGGTGTTTGTTCAGTAATTCACCTGTTTTGTTCAATAATTCAACTGATTTGTTCACAATTCAATTTTTTGATTTAATAATTCATTTTTTTGGTTCTACAATAAATTTAATTATCTTTGGTGTTTGTTCAGTAATTCACCTGTTTTGTTCAACAATTCAATTATTTTTGATTTAATAATTCATTTTTTTTGGTTCTACAATAAATTTAATTATTTTGGTGTTTGTTCAGTAATTCACCTGTTTTGTTCAACAATTCAATTATTTTTTGATTTAATAATTCATTTTTTTTGGTTCTACAATAAATTTAATTATCTTTGTGTTTGTTTTAGTAATTCACCTGTTTTGTTCAATAATTCAACTGATTTGTTCAAAAGCAAAAATTAATTTTTTTGATTTAATAATTCATTTGTTTTTTGGTTCTACATAAATTTAATTATCTTGTGTTTGTTCAGTAATTCACCTGTTTTGTTCAATAATTCAACTGATTTGTTCAGCAATTCAATTATTTTTGATTTAATTATTCATTTGTTTTGGTTCTAATAAATTTAATTATCTGTGGTGTTTGTTCAGTAATTCACCTGTTTTGTTCAATAATTCAACTGATTTGTTCAGCTAATTTTCTTAAAAATTTTTTTGATTTAATAATTCATTTGTTTTTTGGTTCTAAATAAATTTAATTATCTTGTGTTTGTTCAGTAATTCACCTGTTTTGTTCAATAATTCAACTGATTTGTTCAGCAATTCAATTATTTTTGATTTAATAATTCATTTTTTTTGGTTCTACAATAAATTTAATTATCTTTGATGTTTGTTCAGTAATTCACCTGTTTTGTTCAATAATTCAACTGATTTGTTCAGCAATTCAATTATTTTTGATTTAATAATTCATTTTTTTTGGTTCTACAATAAATTTAATTATCTTTGGTGTTTGTTCAGTAATTCACCTGTTTTGTTCAACAATTCAATTATTTTGATTTAATAATTCATTTTTTTGGTTCTACAATAAATTTAATTATCTTTGGTGTTTGTTCAGTAATTCACCTGTTTTGTTCAACAATTCAATTATTTTTGATTTAATAATTCATTTTTTTTGGTTCTACAATAAATTTTATTATCTTTAGTGTTTGTTGAGTAATTCACCTGTTTTGTTCAATAATTCAACTGATTTGTTCAGCAATTTAATTATTTTGCTTTAATAATTTAATTGTTTTTGATTTAATAATTCATTTGTTTTCTTGTTCTACAGTTTAATTATTTTTGATATTTGTTTGGTAATTCACCTGTTTTGTTCAATAATTCAACTGATTTGTTCAACAATTCAATTATTTTTGATTTAATTATTCATTTGTTTTTGGTTCTACAATAAATTTAATTATCTGTGGTGTTTGTTCAGTAATTCACCTGTTTTGTTCAATAAATTCAACTGATTTGTTCAGCAATTAAATTATTTGTCCTTTAATAATTTAATTATTTTTGATTTAATAATTCATTTGTTTTCTGGTTCTATAATAAATTTAATTATCTGTGGTGTATGTTTAGTAATTCACCTGTTTTGTTCAATAATTCAACTGATTTGTTCAGCAATTCAATTATTTTTGATTTAATAATTCATTTTTTTGGTTCTACAATAAATTTAATTATCTTTGATGTTTGTTCAGTAATTCACCTGTTTTGTTCAATAATTCAACTGATTTGTTCAGCAATTCAATTATTTTTGATT
This sequence comes from Lycocerus yunnanus, assembly GCA_036346125.1. Classification (NCBI taxonomy): domain Eukaryota; kingdom Metazoa; phylum Arthropoda; class Insecta; order Coleoptera; family Cantharidae; genus Lycocerus; species Lycocerus yunnanus. The sequence goes on from JARFIX010000129.1 coordinate 288,584, forward strand.
TAATAATTCATTTTTTTTGGTTCTACAATAAATTTAATTATCTTTGGTGTTTGTTCAGTAATTCACCTGTTTTGTTCAACAATTCAATTATTTTGATTTAATAATTCATTTTTTTGGTTCTACAATAAATTTAATTATCTTTGGTGTTTGTTCAGTAATTCACCTGTTTTGTTCAACAATTCAATTATTTTTGATTTAATAATTCATTTTTTGGTTCTACAATAAATTTTATTATCTTTAGTGTTTGTTGAGTAATTCACCTGTTTTGTTCAATAATTCAACTGTTCTGTTCAACAATTTAATTATTTTTGGTTTAATAATTTAATTGTTTTTGATTTAATAATTCATTTGTTTTCTTGTTCTACAGTTTAATTATTTTTGATATTTGTTTGGTAATTCACCTGTTTTGTTCAATAATTCAACTGATTTGTTCAACAATTCAATTATTTTTTGAAAATTTAATTTATTAATATTCATTTGTTTTTGGTTCTACAATAAATTTAATTATCTGTGGTGTTTGTTCAGTAATTCACCTGTTTTGTTCAATAATTCAACTGATTTGTTCAGCATATTTGCCTTTAAAATTTAATTATTTTGATTTAATAATTCATTTGTTTTTTGGTTCTATAATAAATTTAATTATCTGTGGTGTTTGTTTAGTAATTCACCTGTTTTGTTCAATAATTCAACTGATTTGTTCAGCAATTCAATTATTTTTGATTTAATAATTCATTTTTTTTGGTTCTACAATAAATTTAATTATCTTTGTGTTTGTTCAGTAATTCACCTGTTTTGTTCAATAATTCAACTGATTTGTTCAGCAATTCAATTATTTTGATTTAATAATTCATTTTTTTTGGTTCTACAATAAATTTAATTATCTTTGGTGTTTGTTCAGTAATTCACCTGTTTTGTTCAACAATTCAATTATTTTTGATTTAATAATTCATTTTTTTTGGTTCTACAATAAATTTAATTATCTTTGGTGTTTGTTCAGTAATTCACCTGTTTTGTTCAACAATTCAATTATTTTTGATTTAATAATTCATTTTTTTTGGTTCTACAATAAATTTTATTATCTTTGTGTTTGTTGAGTAATTCACCTGTTTTGTTCAATAATTCAACTGATTTGTTCAGCAATTTAATTATTTTGCTTTAATAATTTAATTGTTTTTGATTTAATAATTCATTTGTTTTCTTGTTCTACAGTTTAATTATTTGTTTGTTGAGTAATTCACCTGTTTTGTTCAATAATTCAACTGATTTGTTCACAATTCAATTATTTTTGATTTAATTATTCATTTGTTTTTGGTTCTACAATAAATTTAATTATCTGTGGTGTTTGTTCAGTAATTCACCTGTTTTGTTCAATAATTCAACTGATTTGTTCAGCAATTCAATTATTTTTGATTTAATTATTCATTTGTTTTTTGGTTCTACAATAAATTTAATTATCTGTGGTGTTTGTTCAGTAATTCACCTGTTTTGTTCAATAATTCAACTGATTTGTTCAGCAAAATTCCAATTATTTTGATTTAATAATTCATTTTTTTTGGTTCTAAATAAATTTAATTATCTTGGTTTGTTTAGTAATTCACCTGTTTTGTTCAATAATTCAACTGATTTGTTCAGCAATTCAATTATTTTGATTTAATAATTCATTTTTTTTGGTTCTACAATAAATTTAATTATCTTTGATGTTTGTTCAGTAATTCACCTGTTTTGTTCAATAATTCAACTGATTTGTTCAGCAATTCAATTATTTTGATTTAATAATTCATTTTTTTTGGTTCTACAATAAATTTAATTATCTTTGGTGTTTGTTCAGTAATTCACCTGTTTTGTTCAACAATTCAATTATTTTTGATTTAATAATTCATTTTTTTTGGTTCTACAATAAATTTAATTATCTTTGGTGTTTGTTCAGTAATTCACCTGTTTTGTTCAGCAATTCAATTATTTTTGATTTAATAATTCATTTTTTTTGGTTCTACAATAAATTTATTATCTTTAGTGTTTGTTGAGTAATTCACCTGTTTTGTTCAATAATTCAACTGATTTGTTCAGCAATTTAATTATTTTTGATTTAATAATTTCAATTGTTTTTGTTTAAATAATTTCATTATGTTTTTCTACTGTTTCTACAAGTTTAATTATTTTTGAAATTCATTTGGTTCTCAAAATTAATTACTGTTTTGTTCAATAATTCAACTGATTTGTTCAACAATTCAATTATTTTTGATTTAATAATTCATTTTTTTGGTTCTACAATAAATTTAATTATCTTTGTGTTTGTTCAGTAATTCACCTGTTTTGTTCAATAATTCAACTGATTTGTTCAGCAATTCAATTATTTTGATTTAATAATTCATTTTTTTTTTGGTTCTAAATAATTTAATTATCTTTGATGTTTGTTAGTAATTCACCTGTTTTGTTCAATAATTCAACTGATTTGTTCAGCAATTCAATTATTTTGATTTAATAATTCATTTTTTTTGGTTCTACAATAAATTTATTATCTTTGAGTGTTTGTTAGTAATTCACCTGTTTTGTTCAATAATTCAACTGATTTGTTCAGCAATTAATTATTTTCTTTAATAATTTAATTTTTTTGATTTAATAATTCATTTGTTTTTCTGGTTCTAAATAAATTTAATTATCTGTGGTGTTTGTTTAGTAATTCACCTGTTTTGTTCAATAATTCAACTGATTTGTTCAGCAATTCAATTATTTTGATTTAATAATTCATTTGTTTTTGGTTCTACAATAAATTTAATTATCTTGTGTTTGTTCAGTAATTCACCTGTTTTGTTCAATAATTCAACTGATTTGTTCAAAAAATTCAATTATTTTTGATTTAATAATTCATTTTTTTTTGGTTCTACAATAAATTTAATTATCTTTGGTGTTTGTTCAGTAATTCATGTTTGTTCAATAATTCAACTGATTTGTTCAGCAATTCAATTATTTTGATTTAATAATTCATTTTTTTTGGTTCTACAATAAATTTAATTATCTTTGGTGTTTGTTCAGTAATTCACCTGTTTTAATTCAACAATTCAATTAATTTTTTGATTTAATAATTCATTTTTTTTGGTTCTACAATAAATTTAATTATCTTTGGTGTTTGTTCAGTAATTCACCTGTTTTGTTCAAAATTCAATTATTTTTGATTTAATTTAAATTCATTTTTTTGGTTCTAAATAAATTTAATTATCTTTGGTGTTTGTTCAGTAATTCACCTGTTTTGTTCAATTAATTAACTGATTTAATAATTATTTTTTTTGGTTCTACAATAAATTTATTATCTTTAGTGTTTGTTAGTAATTCACCTGTTTTGTTCAATAATTCAACTGATTTGTTCAGCAAAATTTTCAAATTTAATTTTTTTATTTAATAATTCATTTTTTTTGGTTCTACAATAAATTTATATTTGTTTGGTAATTCACCTGTTTTGTTCAATAATTCAACTGATTTGTTCAGCAATTCAATTATTTTGATTTAATAATTCATTTTTTTTGGTTCTACAATAAATTTAATTATCTGTGGTGTTTGTTCAGTAATTCACCTGTTTTGTTCAATAATTCAACTGATTTGTTCAGCAATTAATTATTTTGCTTTAATAATTTTTTTTTGATTTAATAATTCATTTTATTTCTTGGTTTTAGTTTAATTATCTCTGGTGATTTTTTGTTTAATAATTCACTTTTTGTTCAATAAATTTTAACTTTTATTTGTTCAGTAATTATTTTTTCAATTAATTATTTTGATTTAATAATTCATTTTTTTTGGTTCTACAATAAATTTAATTATCTTTGTGTTTGTTCAGTAATTCACCTGTTTTGTTCAATAATTCAACTGATTTGTTCAGCAATTCAATTATTTTGATTTAATAATTCATTTTTTTTGGTTCTACAATAAATTTAATTATCTTTGGTGTTTGTTCAGTAATTCACCTGTTTTTTTTTTCAGCAATTCAATTATTTTGATTTAATAATTCATTTTTTTTTGTTCTACAATAATTTAATTATCTTTGTGTTTGTTAGTAATTCACCTGTTTTGTTCAAATATTTTCAATTATTTTTGATTTAATAATTCATTTTTTTGGTTCTACAATAAATTTAATTATCTTGGTGTTTGTTAGTAATTCACCTGTTTTGTTCAATAATTCAACTGATTTGTTCAGCAATTCAATTATTTTGATTTAATAATTCATTTTTTTTGGTTCTACAATAAATTTAATTATCTTTGTGTTTGTTCAGTAATTCACCTGTTTTGTTCAATAATTCAACTGATTTGTTCAGCAATTCAATTATTTTGATTTAATAATTCATTTTTTGGTTCTACAATAAATTTAATTATCTTTGGTGTTTGTTCAGTAATTCACCTGTTTTGTTCAATAATTCAACTGATTTGTTCAGCAATTCAATTATTTTGATTTAATAATTCATTTTTTTTGGTTCTACAATAAATTTAATTATCTTTGGTGTTTGTTCAGTAATTCACCTGTTTTGTTCAATAATTCAACTGATTTGTTCAGCAATTTAATTAATTGCTTTAATAATTTATTTTTTTGGTTTAATAAATTTTTATTTCGTTCTAAATATTTTTGTTTGTTCAGTAATTCACCTGTTTTGTTCAATAATTCAACTGATTTGTTCAGCAATTCAATTATTTTTGATTTAATAATTCATTTTTTTTGGTTCTACAATAAATTTAATTATTTTGTGTTTGTTCAGTAATTCACCTGTTTTGTTCAGCAATTCAACTTGATTTTGATTTAATAATTCATTTTTGGTTCTACAATTTAATTATCTTGGTTTTGTTGTAATTCACCTGTTTTGTAATCAATTAATTTTTTTGATTTAATAATTCATTTTTTTTTGGTTCTACAATAAATTTAATTATCTGTGGTGTTTGTTCAGTAATTCACCTGTTTTGTTCAATAATTCAACTGATTTGTTCAGCAATTAATTATTTTGATTTAATTAATTCATTTTTTTTGGTTCTACAATAAATTTAATTATCTTTGTGTTTGTTAGTAATTCACCTGTTTTGTTCAATAATTCAACTGATTTGTTCAGCAATTCAATTATTTTGCTTTAATAATTTAATTTTTTTGATTATAATAATTATTTGTTTTTTGGGTTCCAAAAAAAATTACTTTTTTGTTTAATTAAATTATTTTTTTATAATTCAATATTTTTCAAATTCAATTATTTTTTTTAATAATTCATTTTTTTTTTTTAAATAAATTTTAAATTTTCTTTTTTTTGTTCATAATTATGTTTTGTTCAAAAATTCAAATGATTTGTTCAGCAATTCAAAAATTTTTTTGATTTAATAATTCATTTTTTTTGGTTCTACAATAAATTTAATTATCTTTGTGTTGTTTGTAATTCACCTGTTTTGTTCAATTCAACTGATTTGTTCAACAATTCAATTATTTTTGATTTAATAATTCATTTTTTTTTGGTTCTACAATAAATTTAATTATCTTTGTTTGGTAATTCACCTGTTTTGTTCAATAATTCAACTGATTTGTTCAGCAATTCAATTATTTTTGATTTAATAATTCATTTTTTTTGGTTCTACAAAAATTAATTATTTTGTATGTTAGTAATTCACCTGTTTTGTTCTATCAGATCAATTATTTTTGATTTAATAATTCATGTTTTTGTTCTCAATAAATTTAAATCTTTGATGTTTGTTCAGTAATTCACCTGTTTTGTTCAATTTCAATATTTTCAATTATTTTTGATTTAATAATTCATTTGTTTTTTGGTTCTACAATAAATTTAATTATCTTGGTGTTTGTTCAGGTAATTCACCTGTTTTGTTCAATAATTAACTGATTTGTTCATAATTTAATTATTTTGTGCTTTAATAATTAATTATTTTTGATTTAATAATTCATTTGTTTTTGGTTCTACAATAAATTTAATTATCTGTGGTGTTTGTTCAGTAATTCACCTGTTTTGTTCAATAAATTCAACTGATTTGTTCAGCAATTTTAATTATTTGTTTAATGAATTTAATTATTTTGATTTAATAATTCATTTGTTTTTGGTTCTACAATAAATTTAATTATCTGTGGTGTTTGTTAGTAATTCACCTGTTTTGTTCAATAATTCAACTGATTTGTTCAGCAATTCAATTATTTTGATTTAATAATTCATTTTTTTTGGTTCTACAATAAATTTAATTATCTTTGATGTTTAGTAATTCACCTGTTTTGTTCAATAATTCAACTGATTTGTTCAGCAATTCAATTATTTTTGATTTAATAATTCATTTTTTTTGGTTCTACAATAAATTTAATTATCTTTGGTGTTTGTTCAATAATTCACCCGTTTTGTTCAGCAATTCAATTATTTTGATTTAATAATTCATTTTTTTTGGTTCTACAATAAATTTAATTATCTTTGGTGTTTGTTCAGTAATTCACCTGTTTTGTTCAAAATTCAATTATTTTTGATTTAATAATTCATTTTTTTTGGTTCTACAATAAATTTTATTATCTTTAGTGTTTGTTGAGTAATTCACCTGTTTTGTTCAATAATTCAACTGATTTGTTCACAATTCAATTATTTTTGATTTATAATTAATTCTTTGTATAATTATGTTTTTTTGTTCTACAATTAATTTATTATTTGTATTTTTTGAGTAATTCACCTGTTTTGTTCAATAATTCAACTGATTTGTTCAGCAATTCAATTATTTTTGCTTTAATAATTTAATTGTTTTGATTTAATAATTCATTTGTTTTTCTGGTTCTAAATAAATTTAATTATCTGTGGTGTTTGTTTAGTAATTCACCTGTTTTGTTCAATAATTCAACTGATTTGTTCAAGCAATTCAATTATTTTGATTTAATATTCATTTGTTTTTGGTTCTACAATAAATTTAATTATCTGTGGTGTTTGTTCAGTAATTCACCTGTTTTGTTAATAAATTCAACTGATTTGTTCAGCAATTAAATTATTTGTCCTTTAATAATTTAATTATTTTGATTTAATAATTCATTGTTTTTTCTGGTTCTATAATAAATTTAATTATCTGTGGTGTATGTTTAGTAATTCACCTGTTTTGTTCAATAATTCAACTGATTTGTTCAGCAATTCAATTATTTTGATTTAATATTCATTTTTTTTGGTTCTACAATAAATTTAATTATCTTTGAGTGTTTGTTCAGTAATTCACCTGTTTTGTTCAATAATTCAACTGATTTGTTCAGCAATTCAATTATTTTGATTTAATAATTCATTTTTTTTTGGTTCTACAATAAATTTAATTATCTTGTGTTGGTAATTCACCTGTTTTGTTCAATAATTCAACTGATTTGTTCAGCAAATTCAATTATTTTTGATTTAATAATTCATTTTTTTTTGGTTCTACAATAAATTTAATTATCTTTGGTGTTTGTTCAGTAATTCACCTGTTTTGTTCAATAATTCAACTGATTTGTTCAGCAATTCAATTATTTTTGATTTAATAATTCATTTTTTTTGGTTCTACAATAAATTTAATTATCTTTGGTGTTTGTTAGTAATTCACCTGTTTTGTTCAATAATTCAACTGATTTGTTCAAATTTAATTATTTTGTGCTTTAATAATTTAATTTATTTTGATTTAATAATTCATTTTTTTTGGTTCTAAATAAATTTAATTATCTTTGAGTGTTTGTTAGTAATTCACCTGTTTTGTTCAATAATTCAACTGATTTGTTCAGCATATTCAATTATTTTTGATTTAATAATTCATTTGTTTTTTGGTTCTACAATAAATTTAATTATCTTTGGTGTTTGTTCAGTAATTCACCTGTTTTGTTCAATAATTCAACTGATTTGTTCAGCAATTCAATTATTTTGATTTAATTAATTCATTTTTTTTTGGTTCTACAATAAATTTAATTATCTGTGGTGTTTGTTCAGTAATTCACCTGTTTTGTTCAATAATTCAACTGATTTGTTCAGCAATTCAATTATTTTTGATTTAATAATTCATTTTTTTTGGTTCTACAATAAATTTAATTATCTTGGTGTTTGTTCAGTAATTCACCTGTTTTGTTCAATAATTCAACTGATTTGTTCAGCAATTCAATTATTTTTGATTTAATAATTCATTTTTTTGGTTCTACAATAAATTTAATTATCTTTGAGTGTTTGTTCAGTAATTCACCTGTTTTGTTCAATAATTCAACTGATTTGTTCAGCAATTCAATTATTTTTGATTTAATAATTCATTTTTTTTGGTTCTACAATAAATTTAATTATCTTTGGTGTTTGTTCAGTAATTCACCTGTTTTGTTCAGCAATTCAATTATTTTTGATTTAATAATTCATTTTTTTTGGTTCTACAATAAATTTAATTATCTTTGGTGTTTGTTAGTAATTCACCTGTTTTGTTCAATAATTCAACTGATTTGTTCAGCAATTAATTATTTTCTTTAATAATTAATTTTTTTGATTTAATAATTCATTTTTTTTTTGTTCTAATAGAATTGGTAATTCACCTGTTTTGTTCAATAATTCAACTGATTTGTTCAAGCAATTAATTATTTGCTTAATAATTTAATTGTTTTTGATTTAATAATTCATTTTTTTTTGGTTCTACAATAAATTTAATTATCTTGATGTTTGTTCAGTAATTCACCTGTTTTGTTCAATAATTCAACTGATTTGTTCAGCAATTCAATTATTTTTGATTTAATAATTCATTTTTTTTGGTTCTACAATAAATTTAATTATCTGTGGTGTTTGTTCAGTAATTCACCTGTTTTGTTAATAATTCAACTTGTTCTAATTTCTTTTAAATTTTATTTTTTGTTTAATAATTATTTTTTTTGGGTTTCAATAAATTTTAAATTTTTTTGGGGTTTGTTATAATTCATTTTTCTTTATTGTTAAATTAATTATTTTTTTTTAAAATTATTTTTTTTTTTCTAAATAAAATTTTTTTATTTTGTGTTTGTTTAATTCCCCGTTTTTCAAAAATTCAATATTTTTCCCAAATTAAATTTTATTTTTTTAAAAATTCATTTTTTTTTTTCAATAAAATTTTTAATTTTTTTTGTTTTACAATTCAATTATTTTATTTATTTATTATTTTTTTTAAAATTTATTATTTGGTTTATATTTTCACTATTATATTTTGTTGAGTAATTCAACTTGTATTTGTTCAGCAATTCAATTATTTTTGATTTAATAATTCATTTTTTTTGGTTCTACAATAAATTTAATTATCTTTATGTTTGTTAGTAATTCACCTGTTTTGTTCAAAACAGATTCAATTATTTTTGATTTAATAATTCATTTTTTGGTTCTACATAAATTTAATTATCTTTGGTGTTTGTTCAGTAATTCACCTGTTTTGTTCACAATTCAATTATTTTTGATTTAATAATTCATTTTTTTTTGGTTCTACAATAAATTTAATTATTTTGTGTTTGTTCAGTAATTCACCTGTTTTGTTCAATAATTCAACTGATTTGTTCACAATTAATTATTTTTGTTGAATAATTTAATTGTTTTTGATTTAATAATTCATTTGTTTTTTGGGTTTTTAATTTAATTATTTTGTGTTTGTTAGTAATTCACCTGTTTTGTTCAATAATTCAACTGATTTGTTCAGCAATTCAATTATTTTTGATTTAATTATTCATTTGTTTTTTGGTTCTACAATAAATTTAATTATCTGTGGTGTTTGTTCAGTAATTCACCTGTTTTGTTCAATAAATTCAACTGATTTGTTCAGCAATTAAATTATTTCCTTAATAATTTAATTATTTTGATTTAATAATTCATTTGTTTTTCTGGTTCTATAATAAATTTAATTATCTGTGGTGTATGTTTAGTAATTCACCTGTTTTGTTCAATAATTCAACTGATTTGTTCAGCAATTCAATTATTTTTGATTTAATAATTCATTTTTTTGGTTCTACAATAAATTTAATTATCTTTGATGTTTGTTCAGTAATTCACCTGTTTTGTTCAATAATTCAACTGATTTGTTCAGCAATTCAATTATTTTGATTTAATAATTCATTTTTTTTGGTTCTACAATAAATTTAATTATCTTTGGTGTTTGTTCAGTAATTCACCTGTTTTGTTCAGCAATTCAATTATTTTTGATTTAATAATTCATTTTTTTTTGGTTCTACAATAAATTTAATTATCTTTGGTGTTTGTTCAGTAATTCACCTGTTTTGTTCAGCAATTCAATTATTTTGATTTAATAATTCATTTTTTTTGGTTCTACAATAAATTTTATTATCTTTAGTGTTTGTTGAGTAATTCACCTGTTTTGTTCATATTAAATGTTTGTTCGAATTAATTATTTTTGATTTAATAATTATTGTTTTGGTTTAAAAAAATTAATCTTTTTTTGTTAGTAATTTTACCTGTTTTGTTCAATAATTCAACTGATTTGTTCAGAATTAATTATTTGTTAATAATTTAATTATTTTGATTTAATAATTCATTTGTTTTTTGGTTCTCAATAAATTTAATTATCTTGGTGTTTGTTAGTAATTCACCTGTTTTGTTCAATAATTCAACTGATTTGTTCAGCAATTTCAAATTATTTTTGATTTAATAATTCATTTGTTTTTTGGTTCTAAATAAATTTAATTATCTGTGGATGTTTGTAATTCACCTGTTTTGTTCAATAATTCAACTGATTTGTTCAGCAAATTCAATTATTTTTGATTTAATAATTCATTTTTTTGGTTCTACAATAAATTTAATTATCTTTGTGTTTGTTCAGTAATTCACCTGTTTTGTTCAATAATTCAACTGATTTGTTCAGCAATTCAATTATTTTTGATTTAATTATTCATTTTTTTTTGGTTCTACAATAAATTTAATTATCTTGGTGTTTGTTCAGTAATTCACCTGTTTTGTTCAATAATTCAACTGATTTGTTCACAATTTCAAAAAATTTTGATTTAATAATTCATTTTTTTTTGGTTCTATAATAAATTTAATTATCTTTGGTTGTTTAGTAATTCACCTGTTTTGTTCAATAATTCAACTGATTTGTTCAGCAATTCAATTATTTTTGATTTAATAATTCATTTTTTTGGTTCTACAATAAATTTAATTATCTTTGATGTTTGTTCAGTAATTCACCTGTTTTGTTCAATAATTCAACTGATTTGTTCAGCAATTCAATTATTTTGATTTAATAATTCATTTTTTTTGGTTCTCAATAAATTTACATTTTTTGTTTTGTTCAGAATTTACCTTTTTGTTCAAAATTAATTATTTTTGATTTAATAATTCATTTTTTTGTTTGTTCTAAATAAATTTAATTATCTTTGGTGTTTGTTCAGTAATTCACCTGTTTTGTTCAGCAATTAATTATTTTGATTTAATAATTCATTTTTTTTTGGTTCTACAATAAATTTAATTATCTTGTGTTTGTTAGTAATTCACCTGTTTTGTTCAATAATTCAACTGATTTGTTCAGCAATTCAATATTTTTGATTTAATAATTCATTTTTTTGGTTCTACAATTTAATTATTTTGATGTTTGAGTAATTCACCTGTTTTGTTCAATAAATTCAACTGATTTGTTCAGCAATTAAATTATTTTCCTTTAAAATTTAATTATTTTTGATTTAATAATTCATTTTTTTTGGTTCTACAATAAATTTAATTATCTTGGTGTATGTTAGTAATTCACCTGTTTTGTTCAGCAATTCAATTATTTTTGATTTAATAATTCATTTTTTTTTGGGTTTTACAATAAATTTAATTATCTTTGATGTTTGTTCAGTAATTCACCTGTTTTGTTCAATAATTCAACTGATTTGTTCAGCAATTCAATTATTTTGATTTAATAATTCATTTTTTTTTGGTTCTACAATAAATTTAATTATCTTTGGTGTTTGTTCAGTAATTTACCTGTTTTGTTCAGCAATTCAATTATTTTTGATTTAATAATTCATTTTTTTTGGTTCTACAATAAATTTAATTATCTTTGGTGTTTGTTCAGTAATTTACCTGTTTTGTTCAATTCAATTATTTTGATTTAATAATTCATTTTTTTTGGTTCTACAATAAATTTAATTATCTTTGGTGTTTGTTCAGTAATTCACCTGTTTTGTTCACAATTCAATTATTTTTGATTTAATAATTCATTTTTTTGGTTCTACAATAAATTTTATTATCTTTAGGTTTTTGAGTTTCAGGTCAATAATTAACTGATTTGTTCAGCTTTAATATTTTTAATTTAATTTTTTGATTTAATAATTCATTTGTTTTCTTGTTTCTAAGTTTAATTATTTTTGTATTTGTTTGGTAATTCACCTGTTTTGTTCAATAATTCAACTGATTTGTTCAGCAATTAAATTATTTGTCCTTTAATAATTTAATTATTTGATTTAATAATTCATTTGTTTTCTGGTTCTATAATAAATTTAATTATCTGTGGTGTATGTTTAGTAATTCACCTGTTTTGTTCAATAATTCAACTGATTTGTTCAGCAATTCAATTATTTTGATTTAATAATTCATTTTTTTTGGTTCTACAATAAATTTAATTATCTTTGATGTTTGTTCAGTAATTCACCTGTTTTGTTCAAATTAATTTTTTGTTTAATAATTCATTTTTTTTGGTTCATTATTTCAATTATAATTTAAATTTTTTTGGGGTTTTTTTCAGTAATTCACCTGTTTTGTTCAATAATTCAACTGATTTGTTCAGCAATTCAATTATTTTGCTTTAATAATTTAATTTTTTGATTTAATAAATTCTAATTAATTTTTGATTTTGTTTATTCACCTGTTTTGTTCAATAATTCAACTGATTTGTTCAGCAATATCAATTAATTTTGATTTAATAATTCATTTGTTTTTGGTTCTACAATAAATTTAATTATCTTTTTGGTTTGTTTGTTCAATAATTCAACTGATTTGTTCAGCAATTCAATTATTTTGATTTAATAATTCATTTTTTTGGTTCTACAATAAATTTAATTATCTTTGGTGTTTGTTCAGTAATTCACCTGTTTTGTTCAATAATTCAACTGATTTGTTCAGCAATTCAATTATTTCTTTAATAATTTAATTTTTTGATTTAATAATTCATTTGTTTTCTGGTTCTAAATAAATTTAATTATCTTGGTTTGTTTAGTAATTCACCTGTTTTGTTCAATAATTCAACTGATTTGTTCAGCAATTCAATTATTTTTGATTTAATAATTCATTTTTTTTGGTTCTACAATAAATTTAATTATCTTTGTGTTTGTTCAGTAATTCACCTGTTTTGTTCAATAATTCAACTGATTTGTTCACAATTCAATTATTTTGATTTAATAATTCATTTTTTTGGTTCTACAATAAATTTTATTATCTTTAGTGTTTGTTGAGTAATTCACCTGTTTTGTTCAATAATTCAACTGATTTGTTCAGCAATTAATTATTTTGCTTTAATAATTTAATTGTTTTGATTTAATAATTCATTTGTTTTTCTTGTTCTACATTTAATTATTTTTGTATTTGTTTAGTAATTCACCTGTTTTGTTCAATAATTCAACTGATTTGTTCAGCAATTCAATTATTTTGCTTTAATAATTTAATTGTTTTGATTTAATAATTCATTTGTTTTTTGTTCTACAATAATTTAATTATCTTTGATGTTTGTTCAGTAATTCACCTGTTTTGTTCAATAATTCAACTGATTTGTTCAACAATTCAATTATTTTGATTTAATAATTCATTTGTTTTGGTTCTAAATAAATTTTATTATTTGTTGTTTGTTCATAATTCACCCGTTTTGTTAAAAATTCAATTATTTGTTAAATTAATTATTTTCTTTAATAATTTAATTATTTTGATTTAAAAATTATTTTTTTTTTTTCTTTATTTAATTAATTTTTTGTTTATAATTCATGTTTTGTTCAATAATTCAACTGATTTGTTACAATTCATTTTTTTTTAAAATTCATTTTTTTGTTTAATAATTTTTTTTTTTTATACTTTATTATTTTTTTTTCAATAATTAACTGATTTGTTACAATTCAATTTTTTTGATTTAATAATTTTTTTTGTTTTCAATAAATTGTTATTTTTGTTTTTAGTAATTATTTTTGTTTTTCAAATTTTTCCCAATTTTTTTTGTTTAATAATTTAAATTTTTTGTTTTAATTCATTTTTTTTTTAATTTAATTTTTTTGTTTTTTTTGGTAATTCCCCGTTTTGTTCAAAATTCAATGATTTGTTCAAATTAAATTTTTTTGTTTAATTTTAATTGTTTTTTGAATAATTATTTGTTTTTTTAATTTTTTTAAATTTTTTTTGTTCAATAATTCAGCTGTTTGTTCAGTAATTCACTTGTTTTGTTCAACAATTCAAATTTTTTTGATGCTAAAAAAAATTTTATTTGATGTTTGTTCAGTAATTCACCTGTTTTGTTCAATAATTCAACTGATTTGTTCAGCAATTCAATTATTTTGATTTAATAATTCATTTTTTTGGTTCTACAATAAATTTTATTATCTTTAGTGTTTGTTGAGTAATTCACCTGTTTTGTTCAATAATTCAACTGATTTGTTCAGCAATTTAATTATTTTGCTTTAATAATTTAATTGTTTTGATTTAATAATTCATTTGTTTTTCTTGTTCTACAGTTTAATTATTTTTGATATTTGTTTGGTAATTCACCTGTTTTGTTCAATAATTCAACTGATTTGTTCAGCAATTCAATTATTTTTGGTTTAATAATTTAATTGCTTTTCGTTGAATAATTCATTTGTTTTTTTTTTGTTCAGCCATTTTATTATTCTTGATGTTTGTTCAATAATTCAGCTGTTTGTTCAGTAATTCACTTGTTTTGTTCAACAATTCAATTGTTTGTTGTATGATGCAGTAACAAAAATTGTTGATTTGTTTTAATGTCGTGGTAATAATATGAAAAACCATCAACTAATTGAATTTCTTTTCGTTCGAAAAGATCACTTTCTGGCAAATTCCAAACGAGCATTTTACGATGTTCTTCTATGGCAGTTTCTTCTGAAGTATTCTTCATTTTATGTACTAAAAATTCTTATACTATTGTGGAATATACGGTTTTGAATTTAAAGTTCGCGCTTCAACTTCAAATGTCAACATCAGCAACCTGGCCATGAAATCGTGATTATCAAGATATTTCCCAACTTTTTTTTTAAATAATTTTGATTACGTAATTCGAAGTTCGCGCCACAAACTTCAAACATCGATAATCTTAACCTAACATCGTGATTGTCAAACAGAACACCCAAACGTTATATAAATGATAAAGGGACGTCCATTAATTACGTAAGGTGTTTTTCTTTAAATTTGACCCCTCCGCCCCTTGGTGAGATTTTGTAAGATGTGGTGGGACCCCTCCCCTTCCTCTTCACGTGAGATTTACCCTATAATTTTTACCACATTGGAGATTTACCACAGTTAACGTGAGATTATTATTGACCCTCCCCCCCATTTTTAGAACGTCGCCTAACCACGGATCTCTTAAATAAACAGAGTTCCTTGACGATAACTCAATTTCTTTAATTAAACGAAAAGCCTTATCTAAATTCTAAGCGGAAAACACAATGACCGTGTTCGACTTGGACGCTTACAGCGCGCTGTTAGTACGAACTGGCGCAAATGCAAACGCTTTAAGCGTTCGACTTGGGAATTTTGGCGCTTACAGCACCGTGTAAACGCAACCGTGACGTCATGGATTCGCCATTTTCTCACGCTCACAACGCAAATTTCATTTCGGTAGGGCAGCGTAAGCGCGGCGCTGTAGTGGTAAAAATTGTAACTATTTTTGAATTTATTTGAAACCTAAATATTTTAGGTTTACTATTTAACTTCAATATTTAAATTTAAACATAAAATTAGTTGTCCTATATTAATTATTACTTCAATAATTTATTGTCCTTGTTTTAACCGCTCAATTTTTATAAAAAATTAGTGACAAGATTGTAAATGAAATTAATTGACCCAAAATAAATTGTTGTATGAAATTATAGTTATTAATTTGTGAAAAATAGCTAAAATGTAATCGCATTTAAAAACAATTATTATTTTAGATTGTTTGAATATTTTATAGGTTAAGCAACTGTCACTTTTAAATTGCAGCGCTGATGGTGCTGTCATATCGTTCGATTTGGAACGTCAGCGTGAGCGTTGTAAGCGCATATTTTCCAAGTCGAACGGCAAAATTTGCGTGCTATAAGCGTTAGCGTTCGTTGGACCAACAGCGCGTAAGCTTCCAAGTCACAGCAAATGTCTTTCTCACCTGTGTGAGCTTTTAAATGCGTTTTCGAAATTTTGATAGCAAGAAGCTGCCTATGAGTCGTAAACACTTACTAAATTTATTTGTAATGTAGAGCTCAAGCAATTTTGTACTTTTAATGAATGTTTATCAACATTTTATAATAACAGAGATGGCGCTACCTCATAACGTCTGTTTTCATTTACTAAGAAAATTTGTATGTAGGCTCAGTCTTAACTTGGAACTTAAAGAACTGTTATGCAGAGTTTATAATTTTAAAGTAGGTTTTCAAATTTCGCGCATTTAGCAAGTTCAATTTAAATGTTAGATGTTCAATTAAAGTTGTATCATACTGTATCTTTTTGTTACGCCATCTGAATTTAGTTATCAGAGTTGGATTGCTTTTAAGTAGATTTTCGTAAACGAAAAACACATTAATTAAAAACATGTCAATAACGGGAAAAGTAACACAACCGAAAGTCGAACAATTTTTAAATCGAAAAATGCACACCCAAAATAATATGTTGACCCACTATTCGAAATTAGCGCCACGAATTTTTCAATCCAGTAACTTTCAGAATGTCAATTTTTTCCGTAAAAACTTGACAAATTAACAGGGAATTCTGGGGATATTCTTTAACCATGAATATTTTATTAGAAATTTTTTAACTTTGATTTTAGCAACATGCAATCGCAAATTTTCCCGAAAGGAACATTTGACGAGTCATTCACGAATTCATGCCAAGGAGAAACCCTACTAGTGTAAAATTTGTAATTTTAAATGTTCAACGCCGATTACCAACATCCGGCATATTGCGTCAGACCAGAAAACGTTAGTCACGCTGGCGTTGAAAATTTAGATTCACTTTTTAGCGAATTTAAAAAACTTAAATTAATGTGCAATATTGACAACTTGACAATTACCTCTTTACAAATTAATTGGATTTTAAGAAATTAAGAATAAAAATTTTTTTAAATTGCCGGAACTTGAGCCACTTCCTAAATGCTCCTTTCGTCGTTACTATAGCCACTACTACGTAAAATACAAAATGGTTGATTGTAACGATTTCGTAGTTGTTGCAGTGCTGTTTTCTCTTCCAGGTTCACGCAAAGCAATCAATTGAGCGCATTACGTTATCACAAATCGATGCCTTTCAAATTAAGCTTCAAATACTGGACAAAGAGTATTTGGGGTTTTGCACCAGCATTCCATAAGGTCAAGAAGTTTTGCCATCGCAATTGGGTTATATAAAAATTCCAACCGCAAATTACACATGTGTCATCAAGACAAAATTTCCGATTCTTAGCTGCTCAACCGAAACTACTTTTGTGAGGTAAGAAAAACGATTGTACACAGCTACGATGCAAAATAGATACGTAGATACCTAGTAGTACGTTTCTCGATTCCTCTTTTTATTAGCTAATATAATATACAACTTTGTATTTAAAATTTGGTCAACTACAATAATTAGATTCTGTTGTTTTTCAAAAATTAGAACATTTGATGATGGATGTTGCATATATATTTATCATTGATCTTTTAGTTTGCACTGCGTCATGGAAAACTTTTTATAATTCTTCTCGTGTGCTTAATTTTTTAGTTTGATTTTTAATAATTAGCCATTTGGGTGGATTCCTCCTCGACTTGTGTTGACAATAGAAAGATTATCATAAAAGTAATGTAACCTCAAAGCAACAACTTACATTAAAGGGACCCTACATTAAATTATTTATATTGTAACAATACATGAGTGGCGGCTTGTGGTCCGATGAGATACGAGGCTCGGGTAATATAAGCTCTTATGTCATGTCATGCATTTTTTTCAGAACTTATTACTACTAATCGACTAATGCTAAGTAAAACCGAATATCTGTAAATAAAACCCATTTCCAAAAATTAAATTCTCATTTTTTCGTGTCTCAGCAAACTGCATTCTTTTGTTACTGTTTTTTTCATTAATCCACGACTTTTTTAATTTGCTGTACGTACCATTGAATCCACCTCTGCGGATTTCACGTCAAAGAGTTTTTGCACATACATTCTTACCTAACTCGGTTACTAGTACCGAATCCCTGTCTAAATCCGGCCTGCTCAATTGGCCAGTAGAAATCGAATTTATTTGTTATTCGAGCGGTTATATCTTAATTAAAAGCTTATAGTGTGACAGAAGACTTCTTGTTCAAGTAGTTTCCGATGTTTGCATTATCATCTTTTTTTGTGTTACTTCTGCGTTTTAGTATTACTGCTTTAGTAAGCAGTAATTTATTCCACGGAGTACAATCTGCAATTACTTCAGTATTTATTTGACCAACTAAGTAGTAATAACTGCCATCGCACGTTGAAAGTAGACGTATGAAATCCAATTCTTCAAATATTTTATTAATCTAAAACCTAATTATGCTAATAAATACATTAATTTTTATTATTGTTTAAATTATTATTTGATTATTACAATTCTGGGTGTTCTGCAGCCCATAAGGGCCGGCAGCCAACCCAACGATAATATCTACTACCATAATTTATAGTCACCTCGTAGTGGATCTACCGCAGATGGATGGATTGTTACAATTATTAATCTTCTTGAACGTTGTTTTCCACCTTAAGCAAAATATTGAAGAAATTTCTAACTCAATTTGCGTGCCATATTTTAGGATATTTGACATTCCTCCCTTGACATTTAAGTTAAAGTTTAAAAGTGCGTTCACACAAGCATAAATTGTTAATTATTTAACTGTTTAGTTTTTTCACCTCTGTGTGACCACAAGCTCCATTTTTCACAAGTTAAAAGTTGTATTCTGAAAAAATTAAAAACGCTAATCTTAATTTTAAGAAAAACAAATGCACGGGTGAGTAAATATTTGCTCCACTAGATAGCGCGCTACGCTTTTCTGTCAAATAGAAAATGGATGACGTCGTCATTTGTTGTAATTTAGTGTTGTAGTGCTCTTTGCTTCATGCTGGTTCACTTGAATCTTTTAGATTTAGCTGCTTGAATTTACACAGGTTCTGAAACCCCATCGCAAGCTACCAGTGCATTCCAGACGAAAGAGTTGTGGGGCTTCTCATAAAGTGAAGAGGTTCATCAATTCGTGTAGTATGTCTATCATCGTAAGATAAATAAATGGTACCTCAAAATTGTGGAACTCTCCTTTGGTTATAAAAAAATAATTTTAAGCTCAAACTACACATCAAGACAAAATCTACGATTCCTAGCTACCGAACTGTTCTAATTCGGAAAGGTAAGTAACACGATTATGTAAAACTGCAATGCATATTATATACTAGTAGCATGTTTCTCAATGTGTAGGTAACTATTTTACTCGTTAACAAAGCTCTCCGTTTGGCTACAATAATTTATGCGGAATAACCAATTACAAATTTTGATTTAAAATTCAGTTAAATATTCTCACAATTTGGGTGGGTTCACCTCTAACTTAAACCGTAGACAAATTATTATGAAAATAACACGACCTGTAGGAGGCAAATAAGATAGCGATGGTTGAAAGACAAAAGATTATAAGCGACAAGTTGTAAACTTTACAATAGAGCGATTTCAAGTTGAAAATTTGTGAAATAAAATTTGTAATTAATTATCTTATCTATACGAGCAGGAATATTTGCATTGCAATGTGCTAGTTTTAAGTTTATAATTACTCGTAGACATTGCAATAAATTTTATTACATAGTGTTGCTTATGCCGTTTTGCCTTTCAAACATCGTTGCATCTTTTTGTTATAACAAAAAATATTGCTATTTATTTTGTAGTAATCTTGTAATAACGAAAATAATAGCAGCGAAAGCAAACTTCACAATTGTAGGCTTACACGTTGAGATGTGCTACAGGTAAATATTAATTATTATTGTCGAATGACACATTAGTACCTCCTTCTGATGCAACCAATTACAGATATGGCTCAAATACAACCCCTTGAAGAGCTACACGTTATGAACAGCAACAGTCAAGGTTTGAAATCTCCAAGTAATTCAAGCAGCAATGCCACAATTAAAACGGATGGGTTCGAAGATGTGGAGTTTAATTTAGAAGATTTGCATCATTCTATCGACATTAAAGAAGAGAGCGATACTGAACAAGTAACACAGTATAAACCTGCAAGAACATCTAACAGTACAAGTTTGTTTGAATGTGCAGTTTGCGGGTATGTAGATACATGTGAAAAAACATTCAAAGGACATTTAAGAACTCACTCTCGTGCGAAAGCCTTTACGTGTGAAATTTGTCAATATAAATGCTCTTACAAATCCACTTTACGGAATCATTTAACAACTCACACTGGAGACAAGCCGTTTGCTTGTGAAATTTGTGATTATAAATGTGCGCAGAAATCAGATTTAAAAAACATTTA
This sequence comes from Lycocerus yunnanus, assembly GCA_036346125.1. Classification (NCBI taxonomy): domain Eukaryota; kingdom Metazoa; phylum Arthropoda; class Insecta; order Coleoptera; family Cantharidae; genus Lycocerus; species Lycocerus yunnanus. The sequence goes on from JARFIX010000129.1 coordinate 309,200, forward strand.
ACAACTCACACTGGAGATAAGCCGTTTGCTTGTGAAATTTGTGATTATAAATGTGCGCAGAAATCACATTTAAAAACTCATTTAACAACTCACACTGGAGATAAGCCGTTTGCTTGTGAAATTTGTGATTATAAATGTGCGCAAAATCAAATTTAAGAAGTCATTTAACAACTCACACTGGAGATAAGCCGTTTGCTTGTGAAATTTGTGATTACAAATGTGCGCGTAAATCACATTTAAAAACTCATTTAACAACTCACACTGGAGAAAAGCCGTTTGCTTGTGAAATTTGTGATTACAAATGTGCGCGTAAATCACATTTAAAAAGACATTTAACAACTCACACTGGAGATAAGCCGTTTGCTTGTGAAATTTGTGATTACAAATGTGCGACAAATCAAATTTAAAAAGCATTTAAAACTCACTAAATTTGCTTATTGTTTATAAATGTGCTAAGATAAATTTAAAAATTCATTTACACCGAATGAAACTGCGTGTTTTGAATTTGTGAATATGAATGTCCTAGAAAATGGTTAAAAATCATTAAGAACTTGCACTGGAGAAACCGTTTGCTTATGAAATATGTGATTAAAATGTGTACAAATTAAATCTAATAAATCTAATTTGAAAATTCACATAGCAAGTTAGTGCTTCAGTTTAATTTTTCGTGTTTGTAAAATAGTGAAAATTCAATAAATGAATGTTTTTTAAATACAATGTTGTACATTCTTATAAAATTAAACTTTGTGTATCATTATTTAATTAATGTTTTAAATTTTATCGGATTTTAATATATATGGTATTCAAAATGTAAATGAAATCTGTAATTATAAATTGATCTGAATAGTATTACCACTAACTTATACTGAAACATTATTGGCTTATTTTTAGTTGATGTTTGTAATCATGATATGTACTTAATTATACCAATAACCTTAAATATTGGTTAGCATATTAATTAATTATTTAATGGTGCTCGTCTGGCTAATCTGTCCATAGAGTGACTTCATGTAATTGATGCTATTATATTTTCGAATTGGAAAGTGTTACCACGAGTTATGGCCTGTGTCAGGCGTGATAGTTTTTGTTTTGTTTTCTTGGTTAGAGGACCTTCTTCATTTGGTAACCAGAGTGTGTTCTTTCGTCTGCTTTGGAGGTTTTACATTATTGGATCAACCGACACCAGATGTGACGGTCACCACATTTCTGTTTGCTAAATGTTCAAGGCTGAACTTTATTGTCTTTGATTAATAAGATCGATTACAGGTATTTCTCATTTGTTTAATAAGAATTTTGTGCGTTCTTTAGTTTTAGATTCTACACTTAGGCAAAGCTGGAGTTCGTTACCATCGAACCAGGAATATACCAGTTAGAAGGATTCCCAATGATAAGGGATATTTTGACGAGATGAATACGATTCTTTTGTGCGAGGTGGGTGAGTTTTAAAGCTTTAAGGATGTGCAATGCTTGTTATTCAATGATGAAATTGTGTAGGCATTTGTCATTTTTGTGTCGATTGTTATTATTGCAGTGGACGGGCAGTTTTTGTCGCATCACAGCGAGTTTTAATTGTTTGTTTTCCCGACCGGGAATTCAAACTATAATTTGGGTTTGACCGCTTTTCCACCCTAAATGGAAAGTGGCATTGATTGTACGATTCTTGTAAACAAGAACAAGTTCTTGTGTTTTTGTAAACAAGAGCTTTTTTGATTTTTTGTCTGTAGAACAAATAGTGTATTTTGATGTAACCATAATTTCTGATTTTTTAGAATCTGAATACCTCTTTATTATGAAACTTTTTTTCATTTTCTTTGTTAATAATTAAAATTATTAACTAAATTATAGAAAAATTAAACCGGAAATACTCCTGGGCAACATTTTTCCTTGTATATGGAAAAGCAAACTACCAATAAAGTCCAAAAAGCAAAAAAACGTTTATTCTCAGGTAATGAAACAGAAAACCTTTCAAGGAAAAAAGGAAAACAGCAGTTGAAAAAAATACTGATTATGGTGACCATGCAGAAATATCCGAAACTAAGGAAGACTTAGAAGTCATACTTCTAGAAGTCAGGATATACCCAGTGGCATCTCTGGTTCACTTTAAACAGATAACGCATAAATTGAACAAAGATAGCTTTATACATTTCAGAGTACCTTACCTGCGCCGATTGCTTTGGCTTAGCTGACATAAACTGAAAGAGAAAAAGGTATCGGGCGCCACTCCGGCAAAAAAAAGCTAATGTAAAAACAATGCTTTAGTAACTGAATAAAGAAATAAAGGAAATGTAGAATTAGCTAATATTCTACAACAAAATAGAGAAAACAAAATTGTTACAACTTATCCAGGTCGAAGCCCCAAACAGCAGTGTCTCTCTGAAGGCGTTTCAAGTAACAAATGATTTTAACAAATAGCGAGGCCACTTCAAAGTGAAAGCACACTCGCTTCCGTTATCGGTTGATTCGAATCTAGCAATTTTAGAAAATCTGGCCAATAGTCGCACCAAGTCAATATGGTATTTAATCCAACAGATGCAGCGTACTTCCAAAAATCGCTTCACACAAAGGAATAAATTTCAAAATGGCTTTGATAATTTTCAGTCGCAACGAAACTTTCAATATCTGCGGTTTCTGCAATAATAAAACAAAAGAACCGAGTAGTTTTAAATTATTCTATCCACAAAACAAACAGTAGACGTGTGTATAAATACCAGAATATGAGACAACGTTAAACAAATGCAACCCAGGTCGAAGATCTTTTCGCGTATGTTGAGAGTGGGGAAATCTTCAAAAGACACCACCCAGATGTTTTGGGTGGTAGTGTCGGATTTTTACCGATTAAAACCTCACTTCTTTGTGTGACTGCGCGCCCGGGATTCACTCTTGTATTTCTTCCAGGTGCGTCAGGTATTTCGCCGTAGATTTGTTATGCGCAGACTGTTAGGCCTCCTCTTGTGCCCTTCGGGACTTTGTTCTTCTCTTTACTCCTCTCTTTCGTCAGTCATTATTCTCACGATCATAGTTTCGAGTTCTTGCCACCTCTCTTCCGTCTGTCGCATTTCTTTGACCAGTTGACATGGTTCTAAAGAGCTTCAGTTAGCTTGTACTTGCAAAGACCCACGCCAAAGCGGCAAGAGTGACGGTGAGACGAACGATGGTCTTGTAGAATCTCAGCTTAAGAGTAAGCACCAGCACGCTATTTCCATCTATCAGCGGGTAGAACTTGGCCAAAAAGTTGACCAAGTGATCATCCTCTGTGGATCGGGTTTTACATTATTCTAGGTTACATCTGATTGGTTAGTTATTGCATTTATCCCCTCATGGATCCGGTATTGCACATGAAGGTAAAGTTTATTATTAAAATTATAATACCAACAGAAATTGAATTCAACGGAAATGAAGTTTCGAGATTCCCTTCAAGAAAGGAAATTTAAATTTATTCAATTTGTTAAAATTTAAAAAAAAGGGTTCAATTTGTTTCCAAATCGAAGATAAAAAGTAGAATAGGCTTATGTGTAAGAAAAGTTGAAGATCATTAGAGCTAAAGCCAAAAAAAAAGTGAGGAAAATTAGTCGTAAGTCAGTGTTTCGGGCACCCAACTTTTATTAAATTATGAAATGAGACATAGGAATATATCCCAGTTCTAATAGAACTTTTACAACATTTTGTTTTAATCGTAATCGTAAAAAGCTTTTACCCCAAATTACCTCGGTGGTTTGCCATCGTCTTCCAAGAAAAAACGGTCAGAATGAAGTTTTTACTACGCCCGGGCTCAAACCGGGTATCTCAGTTTGGTAATCGCAATGGAATATGTAGTATAAATTACTCTCTGTAATTTGAAAATGACACATAACTTTATTTTAGTGAAAGTACTAAGATCCAATGGAAGATGTATCAATGGGAAGTTTTCCGAACTTTGATGGAACAATTTTGTGTTAAAACACTCATTCATCCATCACCAAGAAACATTCGAAGGATTTTTAGCAAAGAAATAAAAATGATTTAATTTTGGGAAATTCTCTTTAAGACTTTTATAATTCTGAGGGATTGGTAAAGATATCATTGCAATTGAATCACTGTAATATTCTAAAACTTTCTAATAAAAAATTGTTTAATTCCTTCCATTCCGAGCTGTTTGTTGTACAGATTTTTTAAATTGTTCTCTTGATATGAAGAATTTTCTTAAAAAAAGATTTTATCGCAGCATTTTTCACTGATTTTAATTTTATGGCGGTGATTTTCTTTATTTTTTACCTTTAAAAAATTAAAACTAACGCGGTCATTTTCGGGGCGTATATATTTAAGTTTTTACTTATATATATTGCTGTGATTCAAATAACTACTGCTACTGTTCTACAAATAATGAGTAGAGAACGAAGATATTGTGACATGAGGAAGAAGGAAAACGTTTAACAGAGGAAAACCAAGATCCAGGTGGATGGTTGAGGTGAGCCGAGATCTGAAGATAATGAACATAGACGCTTGGAGAGTTTCATGAAGAGATAAAAATATGTGGAAAATTATTCACCGCACACAGCTATCACTACCACCTCTATGCCGGCCGGAAGTGTGCATTTATAAGTGAAATCTTGATTTAAACTCTATCGGGCTATTACTCCGAAAGTATTGACTTTACAAAAAAAGTGTACGAGAACAAATTTGTAGAGAATTTCATCACCTTTAATTGAGTATACCACTATTTTGGCCGTACAATCAACTGAAAACGAGATATTGCCCTTTTTTCTGCATCGCGCGTAGTCACGACAAACTTTGGCCAGTAAATATGCTGAATTTGTACTTGAAAGAAAATAAAAAATAGTTTTTTTCTAATTTCCTAATTTTTATTTTGTTCTAACTGTAAGAATTTAGGCTGTTATCACATTAATAAATAATTATCTATTTTAAAAACAGAAATTTCTAGGTAAATACAATTTTTTCTCTAATTAAATTAAATTCAAAATCTATTAAGTTAACAAAATCAATAAATACGTTGTAATCTATAAATAGGTATAACATTTTTTGTAGTAGGTAATGGAAGTGGTTAAAAGCTAAAATACAAATTAATAATTCTTTTCATTTTTTGAAAAAATCCATAAAATTATGAACAGTAAAAGTTTTCGTACGAAGGAATATAATCATTTAATTTACATAACTATAAATTCTAGTCTAATTATTAAAGTAAATGCTTCGATTTTAATTGTCGGTTTCTCTCCTATGTCCGAGGGGTGGGTTCGAACTATCCAATACATTTCCTCCGAAGTGAAACAGAAGTTCTACTTAGGGGAGGATTGCGCCAATGTCATTTAAAAATACATCACATATTCTGGTTGCTTCCGTTCCAAATTTTCTGGCTATGAAGTCAAGAATTTAGCACTCGAGAGATTTCTCGCCAGCGTGGGTTAGTAAATGAGTTTTCAAAAATCTCTTATTAGAGCAATTGAAACCGCAAATTTCACAGGTAAACGTTTTCTCGGCACTGTGGTTACTTAAGTGACACTTTAACTGATCCTTTTTATTAGTTTTATAGTCGCATATGTGACAAACCAAGAGTTTCTCATCGGAAGGATTCTTCGAACTGGAATCACGGAGAGATTTCACATTGTAAAGTTCATACTTTAACGGCTTATCGACAGCATGAGTTAGTAAATGCGCTTTCAAGGTTCTCTTTTGGCAACTTTCAAAGTCGCAAACTCCACATGAAAACGGCTTATCACCGATATGGGTAATCATAACATGATTTTTCAAAGTGGTTAAGTGTGAACATCTGTATTTACAAATTTTACACATAAACGATTTCTGTCTCGAATGAGTTAGTAAATGAGTTCTCAAATTTCCCTTTTGAAAACTTTTGTAATCGCAAAGTTTACATGCAAAGGGTTTCTCGCCACTGTGAGTTACCATATGACTCTTCAAACTTGTCAGATGTGAACATCGAAATCCGCAAGTTTCACATTTAAACGGTTTCTCATTAGAATGCGTTATTAAATGAATCTTTAAGTTTCCCTTCTGAGAGCTTCTGTAATTGCAAAGTTTACATGCAAATGGTTTCTCGCCCGTATGAGTCAACAAATGATTTTTTAAACTTCCCTTTTGTATACATTTAAATTCGCAAATGTCACAAGCTAGCGGTTTCTCGCCAGTATGAGTAACCAAATGATATTTCAAACTTGCCTTATGGACAGACTTAAAGTTGCAAAATTCACAAGCGAAACGCTTCTCTCCCGTATGAGTTACCATGTGATTTCTCAGAGTCGTCGAATGTAAACATTTAAAGTCGCATATTTCACATTGCAACGGTTTCTCTCCGGTATGAGTTAATATGTGGATTTTCAAATTTCCCTTGCGAGAACATCTAAACTCGCAAATATCACACGCAAACGGTTTTTCCCCAGTGTGCGTTCTTAAATGGTCCTTCAAGGTCACTAACTGTAAACACTTAAAACTGCAAAAGTGGCACCCGAATGGCTTCTCGCCGGAATGATTTAGCAAATGAGCTTTTAAATTCCTCTTCTGAGCACTTTTAAAATCGCACACTTGGCAGGCGAATGGTTTCTCGCCGGTATGAGTTCTTAAATGATGCTTTAAATTTCCCTTCTGACGAGTTTTAAAGTCGCAAATTTCACATGCAAACGGTTTCTCACCGGTGTGAACCTTGAGATGGTTCCTCAGTGACGTTTTGAGCGAAAATGTTCTACCGCAAATTGTACACAAAAATTGCTTCGTGGCGGTATGAAATTTTGCGTGCTCTTTAAGTTGCGCTTTATTGCTAAATATTACGTTACATACCCCACATTCAATTTGTTTACGTATTTTTTTTGTCTTGTAATTTTGTTCCACCAGTGGTATTTCGTTTATAAAAATTTCTTCTTTAATTTCAATGGAATGATGTAGGTCCTCAATTTGATTTCCACCAGTTCCACTTTTTCCGTTTTAATTTCTTTGATTTCACTGTCAAATTCCTCTGGTAATTCTTGTTTACTCATATCGACGTATTGGGCAATTCCGTTATGATATCACGTTTATAACACGATTTTTTTATATTCGTTGAGAATTATTCAAGAAATATGATAACGCGAATTGCCACGCCCCAGTATGGCAGCCATTACTATTTTGTTTACGTTGCTTACAGCGGAATAACAAAAGAGGTCAGATAGTCTGCTCTTGCGCACCGATCCTCAAATTTCACACAGTGGCGTAGGCAATGGTGTTTTTTGCGTGTACTTCTCGTGCAATTGCAAGAATTTTACTTTTTGTGCTAGGACATAAAAAGTAAGTACTTTTTTTATTTGTATTGACACAATAATTATAATTTATTTAAATTTTGGTTTTTATTTATCAAAGTTGGCTCTATGTTTTTATGCACGGATATGAATTATTATCAAAATAAATATAAAATGTATTCTAAAAAAAAAGTAGAATGTATTCACTTTACTTTGGGTTGACAGTGACTAGTGGTGGGGAGATACTAGTCGCTACCTGAGATCCGTCGTGTCAACATCTATAGTTTTTCGAGTTGGAGCTACTTGGAGGATGGTTTTAGTAAGTAAAGCTCTTATTAAAAACGCTTGTAGTTAAGTGGGTTTTGGTAAACCCAACTACGTCAAGAGTCGGATTCACACAAAAAGTGAATTTTTTCCTAAATTTGTTGTCCGATCACAAATTTAATTTTTGTATTAGTTAATTAGATTCTCATCCTTCATAATTTGTTGTAAAAAACGCGATTCTGGTAAATTTACTAACCCCACAACTTATTTTAATTTCGGTGAGAGGGGTTACAGTTCAAAAGAGCCAATGACAAAATTGTATTCAAAATTAATTTTAAAGTTTTTTTCAAGATTTGTGAACCAACAGCAAATTTTATTTTTTATACGCTAATTAGACCTCGTCCTTCATAATCCACTTCAAAATGGTAAAATCCGATCCGGGAAATTTGAACCGTCACCAGTAATTCAATTATGTGTGAACAAAATTAATATCCTTGATTCAACAATTCAAGTTTATGATTAAACAATTTTAATTGTTTTTGTTGAATAAGTAATTCAATTGTTTTCGATACTAAAATTGAATTATCTCGATTAACATTTCGATTTGTGATTCAACAATTCAATGTTTTTTAAACAATTTTATTGCTTTTAAAATTCAACTATTCTGTGTAAATACTTACTACTTTGTCAAAATTCAACTGTTTTGCTGCCTTGATTCAACAATTCAATTATCTAATTCAACAATTTATAATATTTAAATTTTACTGTATTTTCAACAATTAATCTATTTTGTGTAAAAATTACCACTTTGGTTAAAAATACAACTTTTATTGCTTTTTAATAATTCAATATTTTGTTAATGAGTAATTAAATGCTTTGATACTAAAATTTAATTTTTTGCCTTGATTCAACAATTCAATAATCTGTGATTCAACAATTTATAATTTTTTAACAATTTTATTGTTTTTCAACAATTAAACTATTTTGTGTAAAAAATTACCACTTTGGCTAAAAATACAACTTTTTGTTCAATAATTCAAACTTTTTAACTGTTTTTTGTTAATTTATTAATTCAATTGTTTTGATACTAAAATTGAATTATCCTTGATTCAACAATTCAATAATCCGTGATTCAACAATTATAATTTTTTTAACAATTTTATTGTTTTTCAACAATTAAACTATTTTGTGTAAAAAATTACCACTTTGGCTAAAGATACAACTGTTTTGTTCAATAATTCAACTACTTTGTTCAACTTTTAATTTTTTAAATTTATTAATTCAATTGTTTTGATACTGAAATTGAATTACCTTGAGTCAACAATTTCAATTTTGTGATTCAACAATTCAATTTTTTTAACAATTTTATTTTGTTTTAACAATTCAACTATTTTGTGTAAGAAATTACTACTTTGTCAAAAAATTAACTGTTTTCAATAATCCTTGATTCAACAATTCAATTATCCGTAATTTAACAATTTATAATTTTTTAACAATTTTACTGTTTTTTCAACAATTAAACTATTTTGATGTAAAAATTACCACTTTCTAAAATACAACTTTTTGTTTCAATAATTCAACTACTTTGTTCAATTTTTAATATTTTGTTTTAATAATTCAATTGTTTTTGTTGAATAGTAATTCAATTGTTTTGATACTAAAATTGAATTATCCTTGATTTCAATCGATTAATTAATTCGTGATTCAACAATTTATATTTTTTAACTAATTTTATGTTTTTAACAATTCAAAATATTTTGTGTAAAAATTACACTTTGCCAAAAATACAACTGTTTTGTTCAATAATTCAACTACGTTGTTCAACTGTTTAATATTTTTAATTTATTAATTCAAATGTTTTTTGTTGAATAAGTAATTCGATTGTTTTGAACTAAAATTGAATTATCCTCGATTCAACATTTAGATTTTCGTGATTCAACAATTCATTTTTTTTACAATTTTTTGCTTTTTAACAATTCAACTATTCTGTGCAAAATTACTACTTTGTCAAAATTCAACTTTTGTGCCTTCATTCAACAATTCAATTATCCGTGATTCAACAATTTATAATTTTTTTAACAATTTTATTGTTTCTTCAACAATTAAACTATTTTATGTAAAAAATTACAACTTTGGCTAAAAATTCAACTTTTTGTTTAATCATTCAACTACTTTGTTCAGTTTTTAATATTTTTAATTTATTAATTCAATTGTTTTTTGTTGAATAAGTAATTCAATTGTTTTGATACTAAAATTGAATTATCCTCGATTCAACATTTCGATTTTTCGTGATTCAACAATTCATGTTTTTTTTAACAATTTTATTGCTTTTTTAACAATTCAACTATTTTGTGTAAAAACTTACTACTTTGTCAAAAATTCAACTGTTTTGCTGCCTTGATTCAACAATTCAATTATCCGTAATTTAACAATTTATAATTTTTTTAACAATTTTACTGTTATTTTCAACAATTAAACTATTTTATGTAAAAAAAACTACCACTTTGGCTAAAAATACAACTTTTTGTTTATTCATTCAACTGCTTTGTTCAGGTTTTTAATATTTTGCATTTAATAATTCAATTATTTTTGTTGAATGAGTAATTCAATTGTTTTGATACTAAAATCGAATTATCCTTGATTCAACAATTCAATAATCCGTGATTCAACAATTTATAATTTTTTTAATTATTTTACTGTTTTTTAACAATTAAACTACTTTGTGTAAAAAATTACCACTTTGGCCAAAAATACAACTGTTTTGTTCAATAATTCAACTACGTTGTTCAACTGTTTAATATTTTTAATTTATTAATTCAATTGTTTTTGTTGAATAAGTAATTCAATTGTTTTGATACTAAAATTGAATTATCCTTGATTCAACAATTCAATTTTCCGTGATTCAACAATTTATATTTTTTAACAATTTTATTGTTTTTTCAACAATTCAACTATTTTGTGTAAAAATTACACTTTGTCAAAAATACAACTGTTTTGTTCAATAATTCAACTACGTTGTTCAACTGTTTAATATTTTTAATTTATTAATTCAAATGTTTTTTGTTGAATAAGTAATTCAATTGTTTTGATACTAAAATTGAATTATCCTCGATTCAACATTTAGATTTTTCGTGATTCAACAATTCATATTTTTTACAATTTTATTGCTTTTTTAACAATTCAACTATTCTGTGCAAAAACTTACTACTTTGTCAAAAATTCAACTGTTTTGCTGCCTTGATTCAACAATTCAATTATCCGTAATTCAACAATTTATAATTTTTTAACAATTTTATTGTTTCTTCAACAATTAAACTATTTTATGTAAAAAAATTACAACTTTGGCTAAAAATACAACTTTTTGTTTAATCATTCAACTACTTTGTTTAGTTTTTGAATATTTTGCATTTGATAATTCAATTTTTTTGTTGTTGAATGAGTAATTCAATTGTTTTGATACTAAAATCGAATTATGCTCGATTCAACAATTTATAATTTTTTTAACAAAATTATTGTTTCTTCAACAATTAAACTATTTTGTGTAAAAAATTACTACTTTGTCCAAAAATACAACTGTTTTGTTCAATAATTCAACTACTTTGTTCAACTTTTTAATATTTTTAATTTAATAATTCAATTGTTTTTGTTGAATAAGTAATTCAATTGTTTTGATACTAAAATTGAATTATCCTTGATTCAACAATTCAATTTTCCGTGATTCAACAATTTATAATTTTTTAACAATTTTATTGTTTTTTCAATAATTCAACTATTTTGTGTAAAAAATTACTACTTTGTCCAAAAATACAACTGTTTTGTTGAATAATTCAACTACTTTGTTCAACTTTTTAATATTTTATTTAATAATTCAATTTGTTTTTGTTGCATAAGTAATTCAATTGTTTTGATAGTAAAATTGAATTATCCTTGATTCAACAATTCAATTTTCCGTGATTCAACAATTTATAATTTTTTAACAATTTTATTGTTTTTTCAACAATTAAACTATTTTGTGTAAAAAATTACCACTTTGTAAAAATACAACTGTTTTTTCAATAATTCAACTACTTTGTTCATTTTTAATATTTTGATTTATTAATTTAATTGTTTTTTGTCGAATAAGTAATTCAATTGTTTTGATACTAAAATTGAATTATCATCGATTCAACATTTCGATTTTCGTGATTTAACAATTTTCCTGTTTTTCTTTAAAAAATTATACTATTTTATGCATAAAAATTACCACTTTGGCTAAAAATACAACTTTTTGTTTAATCGTTCAACTAATTTGTTCAGTTTTTTAATATTTTGCATTTAATAATTCAATTGTTTTTTTTGAATGAGTAATTCAATTGTTTTTTATTGAATGAGTAATTCAATTGTTTTGATACTAAAATCGAATTATCCTTGATTCAACAATTCAATTATCCGTGATTCAACAATTTATAATTTTTTAACAATTTTACTGTTTTTTTTCAACAATTAAACTATTTTGTGTAAAAAATTACCACTTTGGCTAAAAATACAACTGTTTTGTTTAATAATTCAACTACGTTGTTCAACTGTTTAATATTTTTAATTTATTAATTCAATTGAATGAGTAATTCAATTGTTTTGATACTAAAATTGAATTATCCTTGATTCAACAATTCATTTATCTATGATTCAACAATTCATAATTTTTTAACAATTTTAATGTATTTTCAATAATAAACTATTTTGTCTAAAAAAATACCATTTTGGCTAAAACTACAACTGTTTTGTTTAATAATTCAACTACGTTGTTCAACTTTTAATTTGTTAATTTAATTGTTTTTCGTTGAATGAGTAATTCAATTGTTTTCATTCAATTGTTTGAATTATTTATTTTAAAATTGATTTATCATTGAATTATATTTGATTCAACAATTCAATTATCCGTCATTCAACAATTTATAATTTTTTTCAATTTTACTGTTTTTTCAACAATTAAACTATTTTGTGTAAAAATTACCACTTTGGCTAAAAATACAACTGTTTTGTTTAATAATTCAACTACGTTGTTCAACTTTTTAATTTATTAATTTAATTGTTTTTCGTTGAATGAGTAATTCAATTGTTTTCATTCAATTGCTTTGAATTATTTATTTTAAAATTGATTTATCATTGAATTATCTTTAATTCAACAATTCAACTATCCTATTCAACAATTCATAATTTTTATTACAATTTTACTGTTTTTTTCAACAATTAAACCATTTTGTGTAAAAATTACCACTTTGCTAAAAATACAACGGTTTTGTTCAATAATTCAACTGTTTAATATTTTTAATTTATTAATTCAATTATATTTTGTTGAATGAGTAATTCAATTGTTTTAATACTAAAATTGAATTATCTTTAATTCAACAATTCAACTATCCGTCATTCAACAATTCATAGTTTTTTTAACAATTTTTGTATTTTCAACATTAAACTAATTTTGTGTAAACAATTACCACTTTGGCTAAATACAACTTTTTGTTTCAATAATTCAACTACTTTGTTTAACTGTTTAATATTTTTAAATTAATAATTCTATTATTTATTGTTGAATGAATAATTCAATTGTTTCGATACTAAAATCGAATTATCCTTTTATTCAACAAATTTAATTATCCGGATTCAACAATTTATAATTTTTAACAATTTTACTGTTTTTTTCAACAATTAAACTATTTTGTGTAAAAAATTACCACTTTGACTAAAAATACAACTGTTTTGTGCAATAATTCAACTACGTTGTTCAACTGTTGATTATTTTTAATTTAATATATCAATAAATTATTTGTTGTCGAATGAGTATTTCAATTGTTTTGATACTAAAATCGAATTATCCTTGATTCAACAATTCGAATATCCGTCATTCAACAATTTGACTTTTTGTTTTAATAGTTTTATTTTTAATCCCAACAATTTTAAACGTATTTTGTAGTAAAAATCTACCACGGTTTACAAAAGTCGCCTACCCAAATGTTTACTTTTACAAATTTTGATTTTCGTACATTTCCGGTTTTACTGCAGGCTCAGTTTGCCAATTCAATTATTTTAATACAGTTAGGCGCGCCTTTGAATGTTCGAAACTGGTTTTTTTTTCAATTGTTTTAAAAAAACTAAAGAATCGAGATTATCAGCCTTGATTCAACAAGCGTTATTCGTATTCAACAATTTGACTTTTCCTGTCTTAATAGTTTTATTTAATGTAACTGACGCTTTGGTAACATCACTTTTCCTCATACTGAGCAGATGTAGTATGTAGGTTATGAAAAATCTACCACGGTTTACAAATCAAGTTCGCCCTCCGACCAAGTACGTAACTGTACAAAAGCTAGTCGATTTGGGATCGGTACATTTCGGCGTAGCCGTTTCACTGCAGGCCCAGTTTGGAACAAGGACAATTCATGGCGCAGACCTTATTTGACGCGAGTACAGTTAGGCGCAGGCCCGACTTGATGCAAGTACAGTTCGAAGTACCTGGTTTTAATGTTTTCAAGTTAGTATTTAAAAAAAATACACTTTTAAGAGGAATCCGAGATTTGGCCTGGTCAAAACCTCTTTTCCGCAGCCTTCGCTAGGCTCCGGCCGCTACAAGCCGTTTTGACAAGCGCTTTACTTATTAAAAATATCTCCCTACAACGGTCCAACTCGGGAAAGTGTGGATGTTGACCCGACAGATATCAGGGAGCGATTGGTAGCTCCCCACCGCTTGCGACTGTCGACCCGCCTACATCGCACGGACTGGTGATAGAATGTATTCCATATTTGGGATAATATTTCACTTACGTGTATTTCTTATGGGAAATATTCAACCAGTTCTGTACCAATTGCTCGCACAGGCAGTAGTATGAGTAGTGGATCTACTTACAGTGTTAATGCGGAATTCAAACCGTAACGAAAAACTTCATCACCGACACGAGGATTCGAATACCCATGAGCTCCGGATACAGCTTTAACCTTATGACTAAAGCAGGACATCTGTGCATGATGTTCGGGTGTTTTCGTCTCTCTCGCTTCGATTCGCCGAAAACGTCTGCATAAAAAAGTACTTCGTCGCCGTCGTGTTCCTATCTTGCGTCGATCCCGTGACATGGATCTAACGTGCGCGATAAGGGGTTGTCGGTGCGCGCGCACCGTTTATTTAACAAAATAGAAAGAATATGAGAAAATAAGGATAGGCAACAACTTTTGTAGAGCAAAATAATTAACTCAGTGCATATCGATCACAAATGTGTAATTTAATGATTGAAAATTTAAAACAACCAACGCAACTGGCACCTTAAGTAACAAAAATGCAGACTCATCAGCTGGTAAAGGTCTTACAAAATAAATACGATGACAGCTGGTTGTATTTGAGGAACAGTTGCTGGCACTCACGTGGTGAACTTTGAAATCGAACCAACACAAACTACACTGGGTCACTTCAGCTATGCGATTGATGCCTTCGATTGACACTGCGGTTCCAGAACGGGGATGATGCTCGAAACGATGGACGGAACACCCCAAATGATAATTGTCGTGGTGTCAACACTCGGCAGCAGACAGATGTCAAGAACTGTATTGTTCTTTCTAACTATTTTAAAACGGAGAGCTTAAATTTAAAACTAAAGTTCGCCGACTCAAAGAAGTAACAATTTTCTGTTATAACTTCTAAAGTAATCATACAAATACAAGTGAGACGATCACTGAAAGAATGGAAGTTGAAAAACGGAAAAGTAATGGAAGGCAACTTATAACTACAAAAAATTGTCTACTTAAAAATTAATATTTTAAATGTGAATTTATTCCGATTCAAAATAATTCACTTACAAGAATTTCAACTACGAAGTACAAATTATAACATTTAAAATAAAAAATGATGCATATTTTTTACAAAGAACTGAAAAATTAAATAAATTTAATAAAATTAATATTCTGACGGGACTGCCCCAACATAGGGCACTAAACTCTTCGCTACGTGATGCTGGGACAAGAAAAACATATGCATCAAGTTTATACACAATACATGAAAATGTACATTTACAAAAGTGCACAAAAGCAAGCAACCCCCTTCCCCTATTAAAACCGTTACGGTATACTATACACACGTCTTTTGCTAGTATGAACTTTTAAATGACTGCGCAAAGAATCTTTATGAGCACATTTAAATTGACAAATTGCACAAGCAAAGGGTTTCTCTCTGGAATGAGTTTTCATGTGTTTCTTCAAATATTGTTTGATCGAACACTTATAGTCACAAATTTCACAAAAAAATGGTTTCTCACCAGTGTGGGATATCATATGCCTCGTCATACTTTGTTTAATAAAACATTTATACGCACATAATTTACAAGCAAACTGTTTCTCACCACCATGAACTTTTACATTCTTTCCCGAGGATGCTTTTTGTGCACCATTGTCGTCACCAAGTTCACACGGGAATGGTTTATCACCAGAGCCAGCACTTAAATGAATTTTCAATCTGTTCTTCAATTTTGCAATCAAGTCCACGGAATGAATTTTTGAATGCGTCACAAGTTGTGAATTACAAGTAAATTTTTCATTACAAACTTCGCATAGTACTTCCGATTCAACTGATGCGTTTCCTTACTATCGACTGAGTACTGCAAGTCCTCACAGTTCAATTCTTTGTTTTCCATAACTTCCTTTTTTATATCACAGTGATCCATTGAGAGTACGGTTTTTTCCGATTCTCCATCCGGGTCCGAAGGGGTCTCCTTTTTTATATTAATGGAGCGATGCAGGTCTTCTACGTTGAATTTTACGTCTTCCCCAAACTCTTCTTTTACTCCACAGTACTCAATTGCGAGTATCGCGTTTTCCATTTCCAATCGAGAGAAATATTTTTGAGGTTATGTTATTCAACTGCCATTAACTTTATAATAAATTCGTTCAATTGAGATTATTTTACTTTATAATTTCGCTATAAATTTAACGTTAGATTATTTACTGATTAAATACTCACAATAAGTTAATAACTTACTTGGTTCCAGTCAGATTGTCACAATTAATTAATTAAACACAGTGGCGGCTCGTGCCAAAGGGCACAGCGGGTGTGCCCACCCATTTTATTACATATTATTTAAAACCTTAATTTAAACTGTTTGCTTAAAATATTAATTTATCGATGACAAAGAAAAATATAGCAGTGGATTTACCCAGTGGCGTGTAAAAATTCGAAGTGAAAACACTTTGTAAAAACAATAATCGAAAATTCCAGAAATTCAATTTTGATGTTAGACATCGCAAAATGAACGTCTAGGAGCGTTATAAATAGCGGCGTTTGTTTTAGTAATTTTATAAAAAAGCAAACTTTGTGTATTTCAAATTATTACCATAGCATTTTATAAAAATTTAAATTTTATAGATGTTAAATAAAAAATTTTGTTTTGATAATTCAACTGTTTTTTAGTAACAAAAATATTTGTACTCATTCGTGTTTTATTACAAGATATTCAATTGCTTTTGCTTTTACAATTCAGTTATCCTTTAATTCAACAATTCAACTGTTTCTTCAACAATTCAATTGTTTTTATTGTCAAAAATGCAACTGTTTTGTTAAATAATTCAAAGGTTTTGTTCAATAACTTGTTTGTTTAATAATTCAGCTATTTTTAAGTAATTGATTCATATTTGATTTTTGTTTTAGGAACAAAATTTTGTTTGCGATTTGTTTTGGAAAATTTAGAGGGAACCCTGATGTTGTAGGCAGAAACTACAAAAACAAAGGCCGCGTTTGACTTGGACGTTTAACTTACACCCTGTTGGTACCAACTGACGCAAACGCTGATGATACGCAAATTTTGCCGTTCGACTTGGAAAATGCGCACTTACAATCCTCACGCTGACGTTCCAAATTGAACGATATGTTAACACCATCAGCGTTGCAATTTAAAAGTGACAGTTACTTAACCTGTAATATATTCAAACAAATTGAAATAATAATTGTTTTAAATCGAATTACATTTTTAAGTATTTTTTTTATAAGTTAATGACAATTTTTTTGTTTTATGCTAATACTAGCTGGATACCCGGTTTTGGCCGGGGTCTCACTAAAATATAATACTTCGCTTTTATCTCATGTCTTCTTCTTAGTCGTTTAACTCGATTCCAGTATCGTGACCCTCCCTATAAGGGGAGGGCTCTCTTTGCTAATTAAATCGGTGGGTAGTCACTTTCTTCCGAGGGACGACGGAAAAACTCGAACCGAGTATTTCGGTTTGGTATTCGACACACTCAAGTGCCAGACTATGACCGTTTATTTCATGTACGTACTTTGATTTAGGCACTTGGACTTTGTGCAGCTTTTTTCGGCATTGTTAAACAAATTGGAGTTTCAAACACATTTTCTGCCGTCATTTTTCTAGCATTTTGAACGTTCAATGTGTTAATTTCCACAACATTACCATCACTTGGTCATCATTCTGGTTACTATTGAATCATCTTCGATAGCTTCTCTTAGCTCGTCCTCATCCTGAATATCTTGTATTATTGATGAAACTGCGCCAGAATCACCTTACCCTCAATACTGCTTGTAACAAGAGGCAAATCCATCTTTATTCGCCCCACGTTGAGACAAATTGAACTAATGCCCAATTTCTTCACTCATAGTTATTTTCAGCTTAAATTGAGAAATAACCTATCAGACGTCAACAAAGCAAATAAATCAATCATCTGATTGGTTGTTTCGTTAATTTAACCTGAAGTTTGCTAACTTGAAGATAACTATCTTCAAGCGGAGCTAAGCCGGTCCTGGGACACTTGTAACGTGGGTTTACGAGTTTTCAGCCCGCTCTAAAATTTATTAAACTATTTTACGTAATAACACTTTTCTTTTATTAAATTTTGCCATTGGTTAAAATTAATTTTACGATCAGTCAGTCATTTCGTAGTTAAATTCTTTTGTTTTGTCAGCGAATTATTTTTTATGTTCGTAATGGTTCGGATCTGTTAATATGTCCAGATTGTTTCACCTTGAGCTGTCGACCAATAAGCAGGTTTGCCGCCAATTTTTCGCTTTCCGACTGTCGTCTTCCAGGGAGTCAGTGAGTTTTGAACTATTTTTACTATCTTTAGATTTTCCATTTCGTAGTAATTAATGTTTAATTATGATTTAAAAATCAAGTTTTTCAATCAAGTTTATGTTTCGAGCAGCGAGCTATGTCGGATACCGTTATCGTTTCGAATTATCGTTAAGTAACTCGTGGAGAAAATTTACGTACTGTCAAGCTCGTCATTTTTGTCAGCCTCGAAGCTTCTCGTAGAACTTAACAATTGCCGTCACTACAATGCCAATAGATTTGTTCATTTTTTATCAACATCTTTATTATTTACCGCAAAACTATTTTGAATTCTACCGACTGAGTTAGATCATCTTAATTGTGTCAAGATTAAAGTACATTCTTTTGTTTTGTTATTTAAAAGTGCCAACATTACTTGTGCAAATGTGTGGTAATTATTCACAAGTTTTATTTTGCTACCACTCGTAGCGCTGAAGATTTTGTCAAGCTCTGCTGCAATATTTAATTGTTATTAAAGTAACCTAACATTGACGAATGTCAAAACCTTTGTTAATTAGTTAAATTTTAATCTGCAAATTCAGTTTTAAAATTAAGAACCTTCAATCATGCTTGTCGTAGCACTACTTTCAACATTATTTTTGACAGATTTAGGACCATCATGGAGTGTCGACAATTCACTCATGTATAACCGTGTTTTTCTGTTTATTATAT
Organism: Lycocerus yunnanus; assembly: GCA_036346125.1. Classification (NCBI taxonomy): domain Eukaryota; kingdom Metazoa; phylum Arthropoda; class Insecta; order Coleoptera; family Cantharidae; genus Lycocerus; species Lycocerus yunnanus. The sequence goes on from JARFIX010000129.1 coordinate 328,428, forward strand.
TAGTTACAGGTCCAACACGTAAAACTCTAAAATGTAAATTTATTTACGTACGGCTTAGGAGAAATACTGCCAACTTTCACCGTTTTGACATTAGTAGTGGCGCCCTCTGTAATCACATCGATACAATCTTGATTTTGACCTATCCCGGCGCATGCGCAATCGGAATTTATTCTTGTCTGACCCCGACCTCACGGCGAGCTAGCTGGCAATTTTAGAACTTGTTGCGGGTGTATGCGGCGACTAATTTTATACTGTAACACACTTTTGAGCAAAACTTGTCCAAATTTAATTGAAAAGTCAAAGTCAAAAGAGTCTCAGGATGCGCTTAGTTTCACTACTTATTTTATTTAAAATAAAAATTTACAGTTTTCTATATTTATTAATAAAATTCTCAAGTCAGATCAATTCTACTGTTTTAACTTGACAATCTTAAATTATGCATAAACAAAGAAATCGAAACCAATCAAAAGTCGGCCATGTGCTGCTGTCATTATTTCTATAGTCACTGTCATATTTACTCTCACGGTAGTTCATTCGACTTTTCTGAGCAACGTCATCTATTTATCGAAGAGAAAGCAAGAAAATACTTAATTAAAGCTATTAAGAACAATTGTACATTGGCTGCATTTGTTAAATGCGGAATTTTAAATTAAATGAGCATTGTAACGCGAAGATTTAAATTTGATCTTCGCGCTCCCGCATTTCAAATCCAAATACTTACGCTTTCTACCTCGTCGCACACTCATGATCGTAAAAAAAAAAAAGAAATATCGAATTTTGCAAGTTATTTAAATGAACGGAAACGCAGTTCAAGAAGAACTGCCATAGCTGTCAACTCTTTAAACCAACGCGTAACTAGGCAACCCAACTTACACTCATCTGTTTTAATTAATTTGATTTGACTTTCCAGTGGCGTGGGCAGCTTTTTCTTAAATACATAGGTGCACGTCCATTAATTACGTAAGCTAAAAATGGGGGGGGGTCCGGCAAAATCTCATTTAAAGGGGGGGGTGATAATGAAAATCTCACGTGAACGTTGTAATTCAGAGAATTACATTATTACAACAGTTTCACTGTAAAAAATTACTGGTCTCCGGTGTGATAAAAATTGTAGGGAAAATCTCACGTGAGAAGGGGGGGAGTTCCACTATATTTTACCAAATCTCGCCAAGGGGTGGGAGGGTCCAAATTTAAAGAAAGACACCTCACGTAATTAATGAACTTCCCTATGTAGTTGGAACACTTTAAATATGACCAAGGTGGCTATCTCGATAAGATGGACATTATGACCCCTAAAGTTTATCCAAATGAACAAGATAGAGCAAGAAAAAAACAAATCAGTTTATATTTTTATTAAAATATAAAAACTCGCCGGTAATTTGAACAACTGCTAACTTAGCAAAACACTGTCAATCATCACTGTCAAAATGATGATATTTATTTTATTTATGCCCGATTGCACCGCATTTGACTTAAGTTTTCTTTGACAGTGTCAAATATAATATTATAAAATTTAAAATCTTTTAATTAATTTGCCCGTTTGTATCGCACTATTTTAGAAAAGCTGAAGTTTCAGAAAGTCGCAGCACTAATAAAATAAGTTTGAATTATACAACATAAATGCAAAAATTAATTTGTATCAATAATTTATAATTCTAACGTCAAAACAATACTCGTGTTCGTTCGTAAACACGAACAACATATGATCGTAAAAAAAAACAACTTAGATTTAAGATTTTTTTTCAAGTTTGTTCCGCATGCAACTTAAGTATTGCGTTCAAATATAAGTTTTTTTTAGCGCTCGCATTTTGTTCGTCTTTACGAACGACCACGAGTATATTTTGACGTAAGAATAATTAAATTTTTTGCTTTTATATTGTATAATTCAAATGGTTTTATTAGCGGGTGCGACTTTCTGAAACTTTAGTTTTTCTTAAATAGTGCGATGCAAACGCGAAAATTAATTTAAGTTTTTAAATTTAAATTTGGCGCTGTCAAAGAAAACTTAAGTTTTACTTAAGTCAAAAGCGGTGCAACCGAGCATTAATTATTAAAGTTTTTGTATTTAGTTTTAATCTAGCCGATCATAAAGCTACCTGCAAGCATCCAACTAGGAGATTTTTATGATTTATGTCTTTGACAAATCACTCGATGAAAGCCTTAGAATGTTGACCACTTCTAACTTTTTACAAATATTCAGACATTTAAATGTTTCATTAAAATCTTTGGTCATCTAAAAGAAAAGCCCCAGAGCATTCCTCCGCAAAATTTCATAAATTTATCCATTCTTTAGAATAAACCAAAGTAACCGTAATGAAACTGAAACGATTAAATTTAAAGTTTTTTAAACATCTTTAACAACAAAGATTTTATTCAAAAAAAAAAGATGGACGTAAATCAGATATGTATTTCACAAAATTATAATAAATATTCCTGGCGTAGTAGAATTCTTCATTCAAAATGCATTGATGGCTTCCATTATTGCCATGTTATTGACATATAAATGACATTTTGATTAACCGAGCTTAACTGTCACTTCTAGAAAAACGGTTCCTAGTCAATGTGGGTTTTTAAATGCCTCTTTAAATTTGATTTATGTATACATTTGTAGTCGCAAATATGACAAGCGACCGGTTTCTCACCGGTGTGGGTTAGAACGTGTCCTTTTAAACTTGACTTATCTGAACATCTGTAGTCACAAATTTGACAAGCGAACGGTTTTTCACCGGTGTGAGTTCTTAAATGCCCTTTTAATTTTGATTTATCTGAACATTTGTAGTCACAGATTTTACAACCAAACGGTTTCTCACCGGTGTGGGTTCTCAAATGCAATATCAAATATGATTTAACTGAACATTTGTAGTCACAAATTTGACAAGTATACGGTTTCTCGTCCGTGTGAGTAATTAAATGCCTTTTCAAACTTGAATTATGTGAACATTTGTAGTCACAAATTTGACATGCAAAGGGTTTTTCCCCGGTGTGAGATCTCGAATGCCTGGTTAAATTTGCTTTTAACGAACATTTGTACTCGCAAATTTGACAAGCAAATGGTTTTCCACTGATGTGAGTTCTTATATGCCCTTTTAAACTATATTTGTCCGAACATTTGTAGTCACAAATTTGACAAACGAACGGTTTTTCTCCGCTGTGCGCTTTTAAATGCAATTCTAACCGCGATTTTCGAACACATTTATAGTCACAAATTTGACAAGTAAACGGCTTCTCACCAGTGTGAGTTTTGAAATGTTCCCCTCAAATTTGACTGTTGCGAACATTTATAGTCACAAATTTGACAAACGAACGGTTTTTCCCCGGTATGAGTTCTTAAATGTAGTTTTAAACTTGATTTTTCTGAACATTTGTAGTCACAAATTTGACAGGAGAACGGTTTCTCACCAGTGTGAGATTTCAAATGCATTTTTAAATTTACTTTTTGTGAACATTTGTAGTTGCAAATTTTACAAACAAACGGTTTTTCCCCGGTGTGCGTTTTTAAATGCCTTAGTAAATTAACTTTTTGGGAACATTTATAATCACAAATTTGACAACCAAATGGCTTCTCACCGGTGTGAGTTCTTAAATGCGTTTTTAAAGATGATTTAAGTGTACATTTATAGTCACAAATGTCGCAAACAAACTTTTTCTGCTCACCGATATGAGTCATTAAATGCAACTTGAAGCCATATTTATGAGTATCGGTAAACGCACATATTTCACATTTGAATAAATTCGAATCGTTGGATTTTCCTGCTGATTTCTTCGCTGTTAATTGTTCACTGTTGATTTCTTCTTTAATGTCAATCGAATGATGCAAATCATCTAAATTAAATTTCACGTCTGCTAGCTCTTCCGGTTTAATGTCATAATCACTGCTCGAATTATATTGCATCTTCGAAATGTGATCGATGTTGGCTTTAATATCAAACTCTTCTGGTGGTAGAACTTCAGCCATACCTGTAACTTGAAGAATTTATAGTGCGTTAAAAGATAATACTAATTACTAACCGTTAGTAGCACTAGCACAATATTTGGGAATATTGTACGCAGGAGATAAATGCAAGTGTCGCCACTTCTGATAACGCAAAGCTGTTTAATCTGACTATGCCTGGTTGAAAATACGGATCACTGCATCACTAAACAAAAACAATTAAGTAAAAATGATTAAAAGTCATCCATTTAATATTTTTAATAAACTTGTGACATTTGAGGTGGCTCCATCTGCCAACAATTTTATCGTTCTAGTTGATCAATATAATGTATCGCGCGCAAAATTTAAAAATACAAGATGTGTTTAAAACTTCAAAATTTCTTTAAATCTTTAATATTAGTGGACATAGTACAAAAATATCTCACATAGTAAACGATTTTTGAAAGTTTTGGAGAGATATCCCGACCAAGTGGAGAGGAATATGTGATCATTTGCCCATGTGTTATTCTATTTCTGAGATTCGAGTTTGCAGTTTGCAGAGATGAGACTTTGTCAACACAGCATTTGGATTACTAAAATTCCATCTGATCGTAATAACTCTGGAAGTTATTACGTGGTATTAAATGGATTAGTTTGGGGGATTGTGTCGGCTACTTCATTGGAACCGCGTCCAATTGAATATTTGGCGTCCAACATAAATAAAAAGCAACACATTTTAAATAAACAAACGTGGGTTCAAAAGGCATGACAACGAAAAAATTTAAAAAATTTGAAAAAAAGACACCCGCTCTACGATGAAACCCCAAAGAATTACCTTTGTTTGCTCCTAATTCCGTTATTTTAGCTTGGAATTTTCTGATAAGTATCTGGAAAAAATAAGTACTTTCCGCTTTAATTTTCGAGTTACGGGCCCCCGCAGGTTTGTTTCTGTTTGCGCAATTATTCATTTTTGCAAAGGCGCCGAGCGGCGTAATTTTGCACTAAATTTTAATAAACTGACAGCGAAGCAAATATTCAATTTACATATTATGCGACCTTTTAATTTAAAAGATAATTTTAATCAAAAACAGGATTGTCGTTTGCCAGCCCGAAAACAAACAATTATTTAAAAAAAGGCGCCAATTAGTTAACTCAAAATTACCAAGGGGCGCTGTTTGGAGAATTTGACATTGAGCAAAAGTAATTTGAGTTTCCAAGAAGTGTTTTTCGTACAAAATTTCATCTAGTACAAGCAATAAAATGAGAATTCAAATACAAAAAAGGGAAATTTAACTACAGTGATATGGAATTAATTTTTAATCACTTATTTGCAATTGTAGAACGAACATAACCTCACATAATATGTACTTTGTGCTGGAAATCGATAAATTAATTTACCGTTAATATGGAAGAGTGCTATGTTAAAGAAGAAACTCTGGAGGAAGTAAAAATCACCTTGGAAGAATCGCATCACTGGGTCAATATTAAAGAGGAAACGCTGTGCGAACTTGACGGAGAGTCAGAAATCGGCAAACCATGTACCAGTGGTACGGAAAAAACAGTACTTCCAAGTGGGTGTTATAAAATAAAGAAAGAACCCGATGAAAATATAGAATCCCACTTGGAAGACTTGCATTATTCGATTGATATTAAGGAAGATCTGGATGTCAAATCGGAAACAAAAGTATGGGAATTGAATAAGCATATAAGAAATCATTCCAGCAAAGACAGTTTGAAAATTCATTCATCTGCTCACACTGATTAAGCCATTTGCATGTGAAGTTTGTGACTTCAAATGTTCGTTCAAACAAAATTTGAAACGGCACATGCTAATTCATACCGGAGAGAAACCTTTTGCTTGTTCGCTGTGCAACTTTAAAGGTACACATAAATATATTTTGAAAGAACATTTAAAAATACACACTGGCGAAAGACCGTTTGCATGTAAAGTTTGTGATTGTAAATTTTCAATCAAACGCTGTTTGAAACTGCACATGACAGTTCATACCGGCGATAAACCGTTGGCCTGTAATATCTGCGACTTCAAAACTGCACACCGGGAATCGTTGAAAAATCATTTGAGAGTTCACACCGGCGTGAAATTGGTTTTTTCCTGTGACATTTGTGCATATAAATGTGGAACCAGAAGAACTCTGACGAAACACATGACGAATCATACTGGCGAGAAACCTTTCACATGTGAAAGATGTGACTTTAAAAGTGCCTATAAGGAATCTTTGACTTATCATTTGAAAGTTCATTCTGGCGAGAAGCCGTTTACTTGTGAGATATGTGCCTATAAATGTTCAACTAAACACGCTTTGAGACGACATATCGTGACAAATCACATCGTCGAAAAACCGTACTCGTGTGAAATTTGTGACTATAAAGCTTCGATCAAACAGTATTTGAAGGATCATATGAAAACTCATACCGGTGAGAAACCGTTTGCTTGTGAAGTATGTGTTTATAAATGTTCAACGAAACGATACTTAAAACTGCACATGATAACTCATACCCGTGAGAAACTATTTGCTTGCGAAATGTGTATCTATAAATGTTCCACTAAACAACATCTTAAACGGCACATGAAAATTCATTTTCGCCAAAAACCGGTTGTGCAGTAAGTTACGATGAAATAAAAGCAAAAAATGCAGCCAAGTAAAGCCGAATAACCGAAGTTGATGTAACGGTTAACACCTAATACTCAAAGAATAAGTTACGAATTATATTAAATAAATGTAGTGCAATGTAATTATATTTAATAGATATATTTCATAACCAGCACTACAGTGTAAAGTATACACCGGCCGACTAGAAAGCGAGAGACCGCAGTTCACATCCTGGTAACGTCGGATACGCTGCTGTGATCAAAGGTCCGATATCAATCTTTGGACTGTGGGGAAGGCAACGGAAAGGCACTCGAAGAAGAAGAAGATTTATATATATTTTTTAAGTTTAACCACTGCTAAAAATCATCACGGAAAAATTCGTAGAATTTTATTTTATCTTTGTATGTAAACGAAAACTAGATTTTAAGGGAAAATGTTTAAATGCATTTAATATTTAAAGGCTGGTTGATGTTTGTTCAATAATTCAGCTATTTGGTTCAACAATTCAATTGTTTTTAGTTTAACGATTCAACTGTTTTTGGTTCTGCAATGCAATTGCTTTGTTCAAAAATGCAACTTTTTTGTTCAATAAATCAACTGTTTTGTTTAATAATTCAATTGATTTGTTTAATTAGTTCAGCTGTTTTGTCAATAATTCAGCTGTTTGGTTTAATAATTCAACTGTTTTGTTCAGCAATTCAATTATCGTTAATTCAACAATTCAACCGTGTTCAATAGTTCAGCTGTTTTGTTGAACAATTCAAATAGTTTTGGTTTAGAATTTGGTCGCTTTTATAAATAAATTTAGTAGCTTTGTTGTACAACTCAGTGGTTTAGATCAATAATTAACCGGTTTATTCAACAATTCAAATGTTTTGTTTAGATTTAATAATTCAGTCTATTTTGCTACAACAATGTAACAGTTTTGTTCAGCATTTCAATTATTTTTAGTTTAACAATGTAATTGGTTTTGGTTCAATAATTCAATTGTTTTTGATTCATAATTCAATATCTTTGATTCAACATTTGTTCAATAATTCAGCAATTTGGTTCAACTAATCAATTATTTTTAGTTTAATAATTTAATTGGTTTTTTGTTGAATAATTCAATTGTTAGTACACAATTTAATTATTTTTGATTCAACATTTGTTCATTAATTCAGCTGTTTTGTTTAACAATTCAATATTTTTAGTTTATTAATTTAATTGTTTTTGGTTTAGTAATTAATTTATTTTTTGTTCAACAATTAAATTATTCTTGATGTTTTTGAATAATTCAACTGTTTTGTTCAAAAATTCAATCGTCTTTTATGTTTGTTGAATAATTCAGCTGTTTTGTTCAATAATTCATCTAGTTTATGCAACAATTTAATTATTTTTGATTTAGTAATTCTTTTGTTTTTTTTTGTTCAACAATTCAATTATACCTTTGATAATCCCCTTAAGAATTCAACTATTTTGCTTAATAATTCAACTGTTTTGTTCAATAATTCAGTGGTTTGGTTCCATAATTCAACTGGTTTACTCGTCAATTCAATTATTTTTAGTTGCTTTTGCTTTAATAATTCAATTGATTTATTTTTTGTTCAACAATTCAATATCTTCAATGTATGTCAATAATTCAACTGTTTTATGAAAAATCTAATATTAAAATACCAACAGTTCAATTGTTTTGTTGCTTTATTTAATAAATTGGGTGGTTATGTTTAATAATTTAACGGTTTTGTTTAACAATTCAACTGTTTTCGGTATAATAATTTAATTATTTTTTATTTAATAATTCATTTCTTTTATTTTTTTTCAACAATTCAATTATCCTTGATGTTTGTCAATAATTCAGCAGTTTGATTTAATAATTCAACTGGTTTGTTCAACAATTCAACTGTTTCTTTCACAGTTCATCAGGTTTTTCAACTGTTTTTTAAACAATTCAACTGTTTTAGGAAAAAGCTAATATTAAAATACCAACAGTTCAATTGTTTTGCTGCATTGTTTAATAAATTGAGCCGTTATGTTTAATAATTTAACTGTTTGGTTTAACAATTCAACTGTTTTTGGTATAATAATTTAATTTTTTTGCTTTAATAATTCATTTGTTTTGATTTTTGTTCAACAATTCAATTATCCTTGATGTTTGTCAATAATTCAGCTGTTTGATTCAATAATTCAACTGGCTTGTTCAACAATTCAACCGTTTCTTTCACAGTTCATTAGGTTTTTCACTAGTTTTTAAACAATTCAACTGTTTTATGAAAAAGGCTAATATTAAAATACCAACAGTTCAATTGTTTTGTTGCTTTGTTTAATAAATTCAGCCGTTATGTTTAATAATTTAACCGTTTTGTTTACAATTCAACTGTTTTTGGTATAATTATTTAATTATTTTCGCTTTAATAATTCATTTGTTTTATTTTTGTTCAACAATTCAATTATCCTTGATGTTTGTCATTAATTCAGCTGTTTGATTCAATAATTCAACTGGTTTGTTCAACAATTCAACTGTTTTTTCACAGTTCATCAGGTTTTTCACGGATTTTTAAACAATTCAACTGTTTTATGAAAAAGGCTAATATGAAAATACCAACAGTTCAATTGTTTTGTTGCTTTGTTTAATAAATTGCGCCGTTGTGTTTAATAATTTAACCATTTTGTTTAACAATTCAACTGTTTTTGGTATATTAATTTAATTGTTTTTTTATTTAATAATTAATTTGTTTTTTTGGTTCTACAATTTAATTATCTTTGATGTTTGTTCAGTAATTCACCTGTTTTGTTTAATAATTCAACTGATTTTTTATGCAATTAAATTATTTTTGCTTTAATAATTTAACTGTTTTGTTAAACAATTCGACTGTTTTTGGTATAATAATGTAATTATTTTTGCTTTAATACTTCATTTGTTTTGTTTTTTGTTCAACAATTCAATTATCGTCGATGTTTGTCAATAATTCATCTGTTTGATTCAATAATTCAACTGGTTTGTTCAACGATTTAACTGTATATTTCACAGTTCATCAGGTTTTTCAACTGTGTTTTAAACAATTCAACTGTTTTATGAAGAAAGCTAATATTAAAATACCAACAATTCAATTGTTTTGTTGCTTCGTTTAATGAATGGAGCCGTTATGTATAATAATTTAACTGTTTTGTTTAACAATTCAACTGTTTTTGCTTTAATAATTTAATTGTTTTTCTTTAATAATTAATTTGTTTTTTGGTTCTACAATTTAATTATCTTTGATGTTTGTTCAGTAATTCACCTGTTTTGTTTAATAATTCAACTGATTTTTTATGCAATTAAATTATTTTTGCTTTAATAATTTAACTGTTTTGTTAAACAATTCGACTGTTTTTGGTATAATAATGTAATTATTTTTGCTTTAATACTTCATTTGTTTTGTTTTTTGTTCAACAATTCAATTATCGTCGATGTTTGTCAATAATTCATCTGTTTGATTCAATAATTCAACTGGCTTGTTCAACAATTCAACCGTTTCTTTCACAGTTCATTAGGTTTTTCACTATTTTTTAAACAATTCAACTGTTTTATGAAAAAGGCTAATATTAAAATACCAACAGTTCAATTGTTTTGTTGCTTTGTTTAATAAATTGCGCCGTTATGTTTAATAATTGAACCGTTTTGTTTGACAATTCAACTGTTTTTGGTAATATAATTTAATTATTTTTGATTTAATAATTCATTTGTTTTTTTTGGTTCTAAAATTTAATTATCTTTGATGTTTGTTCAGTAATTCACCTGTTTTGTTCAATAATTCAACTGATTTTTGCTTTAATAATTTAATTATTTCTGGTTGAATAATTCATTTGTTTTTTTGTTTAACCATTCTCGATGTTTGTTCAATATTTCAGCTGTTTCATTTAATAATTCAGTTGTTTTGTTCAATTTTTTGCTTATCAAGTTTCGAAAAGTCGAAGGAAATTATCAATTTTAATCAGAGAAAACGCGAAAAAGCCAGGAAATTTGTTTTTCAATGTTTATCAATTCAAAGCCAAGAAAATTTTCGTACCGAGCCATGAGACGTGTTTTTTTTTGTTATTCTACTTTTTGTTGTTATTCTATAATTTTTGTTATCGGTAGAATTTGTTATGTGCATTTAATACTGTCTAGTCACATACAGGGTTGCCATGTAATCATGCTTTTTGAGAGCTACGCGATGACAATATTGGAACGGAAAGTAAGGTTTCTTGACAAATATGGTGAATTAGTACAAATTAAGTAATTTTAAAATTCTATCTCATAAAAATGTACATTTTTACTAGATAGGGAGCACTGTGGCGGCTGCAACACTGTAACTTGAGTTTCAATATCTGCACCTGCGTCAAGAACATTTACTATTTAATCATTTAGCTTCGATGCATATGTACGTGTTTCGATACGTCTGTATGTTTATGATTTCAGTATTGATGTCTAACCTAGAAAGAGTTTAATCCAGCATTATCCCCACCAGCAGTGGAATCGTGATAAGTCTTCAGTGTTCGCGAAAGCGATGGTTGACATTCCAATCTTCGGTGAAGAGTTCATTGACCTTTTGTCTTTTGAAAAGATGCTTCTACTGACTCGCATAAGATTTTATTTGTATGTATCTAAAAAGTAGAGACAATTATTATCAATATTTTATATTGCCAGCTGTGTGTACAACGTTTAAAATTAAATTAAGTTTCATCGAAAATAAGCCAGATGTCGCCAATAGAATAAAATCTGCAATAGAATCTTTATAAATTTAAAAGGATTGTAAGGAAAATTAGTATTTGTATAATATATAAACAAAATTGTTTAAGACAAAAATTAATCTTAAAATTATTGTAAATGTTAGGGGTAAATTAATTTAACACTTACACGTGTATAATTGAGGTGCAATAAATTGAAGTGATACTCAACAATTCGAACGGTTATCCTATGAAAACGTTTAAGCGGCAATAAATCAACCAATCACAATTTTTTTAAGTTTCCAAGAAAGGGACAACTTGGAAGTCGCTAAAAATTAAAATTTTACAAATTACTATTTATTGTAAAAATTAAGTAAATTAAAATACGTACCATTGAAAGATTGCGAGTAATAATGACCAAAGTCACACAAAGGACTTAATAAAAAAATTAAAACAGTTACAATAAATCAAGTTTATTTAGAACAATTGAGTTGCTTACAACAACAAAAACATTATTGAATTTGTAATAATTAGAAAATTTTGCATGAAAATTGTAAATCTACTTGTAATCTTTAGGATAATATACAGGAGATTTCCAAAGTCGTTGTGTAAGGTGTGTTGCATAAATAAGGCCCATTTCAAAATTTAATAATTATTTTAATACGGAACATTTATCTTATTGTAATTATTGAGATTCCAATCAAGTCAAATACGAAGATTGATTTTTACCGCTTTATCAGCAGTTGTTCTAGAATAATAAAATACATATTTACTTGTAGTTATATACCCACAGATTGCACATTCAAATTTGCTCGAGCTGTTGTATTTTCTTGGCGGATTCTCTTCAGGTAATTCCTCATCTTTCATGTCAATCGAATGATGCAAATCTTCTATATTAAATTTCTCGTCATCTAGGATTTCTGATTTTATTTCATAATCGCTGCTAGCATCACATTCAGTGTTCGAAACTTGACCCATGCTGGCTATTACTTGTAACTCTTCCGGAGGGAAAACTTCAGCCATATCTATAAGAGGTGGCATTAGGAAAACGTAACAGTTCTTTACAGACATTTATAATTACCAATATTTAGTAGCAAATTTGCACGTGAAAGACCAACAGTTGTAAATTCTAAACTGTAAGATGTGTAGATAACGCAAATCTGTTTAATCACAGTACTGCAGCACCATCATATAACTATAAATGGTGACAATCGTCCATTTTGTATTATAGAAGCTACCTAGGTATGAGGTTTGGTGGCGCCATCTTCCGATAACTTTATTATTATTAACGGGGGAGTTTTAAATTTTTTAATAGCTTATGATGGGTTTATCGGTAAAGGATTCCAACTTTGACACTTCCTTGCGACTGCTGTAGACACTTCTTTGAAAAAGTTATTTTTGCACCAAGTATAATATATAAGACGTAATGAAGCCCTGGTCATACAACAGTTAAACCCCATTACACAGGGAAAATGAAAATCTGCTCAAAGAAACAAATGCAAGCATCAATTCCCCTAGACCGGTCCTACTCGGCAAAGTGTGCTACCAGAAAGGGGATGGATATCTCTCTATGTGCGAGTTTCGGTGGCCCGACCGGTGGATCTCCAATAAAATTATGCTATTATTTTTTATGAAAATTCAGATAATAATTTTATTAATTGAACTGCAAGGCTCACTGTAAAACTTTGTACCTAAATTTTGCAATAGGTAAAATTATCGGAGACTAAATTATCTGGAGATAAAATCACCTGGTGACTAAATTACCAGAGGATGAAATTACCAGGGGATCAATCTACCGGGGACGAAATTACCAAAGGATCACATTACCGGCTACGCATTACAAGATATTCCATACTCGCCGACAATGGAAGGGGGGTGGGGTTAAAGCTTACTCCATAGTTTGGAGATCAAAAAAGTTAAATTCACTTAAGAATAAAAATTCTAAAATATTAAATGATTTTGTATTGAATTTGTAACTTTCTCATTAAATATAATCGATTTTAATTAATAAAAGTTGGATTTTTTCAAATTTGACATTTGTAATTTTAAACGAAAAAGTTTGAATACCACTGGAAGAGAATACTGTCATTTACTATGATTAATATAACCTATAAAATACACGGCTTATAATACTCGATAAATAGTTAATTAATAAAGATTGAGATTTGAAATATATTAAAATCCTTTGTGTTTTAAAGCATCCTGTGAGTTGGAGGTTAACCCAATTAGTAATGCTACTTATCGTTCACTGTGGTCATGTAATTCGAAGAGTGTGTTGAGAAGGATAATTTTGATTATTGCGTTCTATTCAAAAAATAGTAAGATTTAAATTATCGTAATAATCTTATTTAGTAGATATCAAAAATTTTAATCATTCTTGTGTGGACAAACTGAACGATCATGCAGATTTACCAACGAAGGTCCTGCCTCTTCTTGGGACCCGCTCCTTCGGGGAACTCATTTTTTTGTATTCAAATTTAACATATAACATATTTGCTTTAGGTGTATGTTTTGATTAAATTGTTGTATAAATTTGCTGAACGAAAAATATTTTATTTGACAAATTTGATTTGTTACAGGAAACTTCTGGTAAAAGCGAAGACGAAGAAATTGAAATCTAGTTGGAAGATTATTCCTTTAATATTAAAGACGAGATATCGATTCTAGAGTATACGCTGAATGGAGAATGCGAATCACAAACAAAACCGAAATTGCTTTCGTGTCAAATTTGTGGTTATAAATATAAACAAAAAGGAATATTAGAAATACATTTAAGAACTAATATTGGAGAAAAGTCTTTTACATGCGAAATTTGTAAGTATAAATGTGGATATAAAGAACGGTTTTTTAAAATACAGGCAAGAACGCACACTGGCGAGAAGCTGTTTACATAATATAAAAGTTGTGACCTTAAATGTGCACAACCGGGAGATTTATTAATGTTTGATTAATTATTATCAAAAATTATCTTTTACAATAAGAATAAATTTAATTATCATGAAACTAACAGAAACTGCAAAATAGGATGATGTGAATAAAATAATTCGGATTACCGATGAAATTTTATAAGTTGTTAGTATTACGTACAAGTTTCGAACGCTTGCAAATTAAAATGGAAAATCTTGGATCTTTCTGGAAGGAAAATGAAATCGAAATTATTTTATTAGAATTAATTCGAAATTTTATGAAAATATTCTTACTGGGGGAAATTTTAATATTTTACTATTTAAAGGACATCGGGTATGTAATTGTAATTTATTTAGTTTACGTCAGGATGTCAATGACATACATTTACTTAATTTAGCTAGAAAATACAAATCCTTACTTAACGCTGGCAAATTAACCAATTATTTTAGAATTTATATGTACAACACCAGGTGAGAGAAAATGATTAACTAAATTATAAAGAAATCTGTACAACTGATTTCAAACATTATCTTTTGGGATCTAGTTTTTATATTCGAATGTTATTATTTCAACCATGGCAAATTAGAACTTGGTTATCAATTGCCACAGTTAAGATTAATGTAATACAGTTATTTTATTTACCTATTTTTTTTAATCTAGGTGGAAAATCGAATTTTTCCTCCTTTGACCAAACTTTAGGCGTTGTGAGTATCGGCGCAGTAGAAATAATGGAAAATCAGTTAATTGTCGTATGGAAACACATTCATTATGTCGAATTTGATCATTTGAGGTTTCCTATAATAATATATTTTACAGTGTGGAATATAAACACTGGAGAATTACTAATAAAATCCAAAAGGGAATTTTTCAAAAACGTTTGTAAAGTGATCATTTATAAAGACCTGTAAGGACGCCATTGACCGACATCTCCAATTATATGTATCATTTTTTTAATAGAGTTATGGTAATAACGGATCCTTGTGGAGCATATATATTTAATATCAAAACGGGAAGTTTGGACTATGAGCAATGCGATGTTAGCAGTGCATGTCATTATAACGACACAATTATCCTGGGAAACCAGGATGGAACAATACTAATCATGGACTTGGACTATACCAAATTAATGACGCTTAAGTGCTGTACCGATGAACAACCGATCATTAATACAGTGGTAAATATCGCAGAAGTAGTGAAAAAAGATTTATGATTACATTAATTTTTGTCTTCTACAAAGTTTTTTTTTAAGGTGGAAAGAAATTATTTGGTTTGTGGATATAAAAGACCAGCTGCTATAGGTCTTATTAATTACCGTTGGGCTTGCATTTGGAATATTAAAACAAAAAGTAAATTATACGAACTTCAGAACGTTGAGCACATTAACGACATAGCACTTTTTGTAAATGAAAATAAAGTGTGTTACTCGACTTACCGTGGAAATTTTTGGATTTAATATTTAAGTTGTGCGATTTGGATACAGGAGAATGTCTTTTTCAGCTATATAGTAAATACTTTTTTATTATTATAAGGTAGCGCTTGCACTTCCATTGAGGTTAAACATAGAACATCATTCAGAAATCATTCCAGTTCATGTACATCTGTTATCGAATTTAGTATTTCAGAGTGATACAATTTTTGCTTTTGGAATATAAAATAAGCATTTGCCGGAATTGTATGCGTTTGCAATCTATTAATCGGCTATGTAATCAATACATTTATATAATCTTTTGTTCATTTTTATACTTACAAGGGGAGACCGACAACTTCCCCTCACTGAATTAATTTATTTTTATTGTGCGTGTAGGTCTTGTATTGGACTTCAACAGGTGCAAGTGTAAGGGCACGCTTCTTTGCTAATTTTGAGAAAATTGAATTTGAATAATTATATATTACTGATGAACTGCATAAAATTAACTTAAATTTGGTAAGTTGTTAATGGAATTGTGTAAGATTGCAAAAAAAAAACAAAAACATGCAAAGGGTACTGGGATCGTATCCAGCTCCTGCCAATTTTTTTATTTATTTGATTATTAAATCCCCCCAGTTTAATTTATGTCATCGTTCTCAAAAAAACCAAAGCGCTATAATAAACCTTACTCATAATCTGTAAATATTGAATGTTTTACCTCTCAGCAGTGTTCCACACCCCTCAGACCCCGGTCACTTCAACTTTGGCTTATTGAGATATTAGTTACTTGAGTGCGACTTGTTCAAGTTAGGATTAATTAGTATTTCTAGAGATTTTTTCTAGATCGGTTATGCTGATATCTTCAATTTATTACTAATAAAAAATAAACTGCACAAACCGGGGGGTCTGGGGGGTGTGGAACACCCTCCAGTGCCTCACTGCTGAAAGGTAAAACATTCAATGTTTGCGGATTATGAGTGGGGTTTATTATAGCGCTTTGGTTTTCTTGAGAACGATGACATATTATACTGGGGAATTCATAATCCCCCGATTCTTGGTCACTACTTTATATTTTTTGTGCTAAAAACTTTCACCATTATCGCTTAATTTTGCAAATTTATCTATCACAGTTTGAGTGTACCTGGGGGGTGCTCCACACCCCCCAGACCCCTCGGTCTTGACAACTTTGGTTCATAATTTGGGCTAATTGGAATATTAGTTACTTGAGTGTGATTTGTTAAAATTAGGATTAATTAGTATTTCTAGAGATTTTTCTAGATCGGTTATGCTGATATCTTCTGTTTATTACTAATAAAAATAAACTGCACAAACCGGGGGTCTGGGGTGTGGAACACCCTCCAGTGCCTCACTGCTGAAAGATAAAACATTCAATGTTTACGGATTATGCGTGGGGTTTATTATAGCGCTTTGGTTTTCTTGAGAACGATGACATATTATACTGGGGAATTCATAATCGCCCCCGATTCTTGGTCACTGCTTTATATTTTTGTGCTAAAACTTTCATCATTATCGCTTAATTTTGCAAATTTATCTATCACAGTTTGAGTGCACCTGGGGTGCTCCACACCCCAGACCCCGGTTTCGACAACTTTGGTTTATAATTTGGGCTAATTGGAATATTAGTTACTTGAGTGTGATTTGTTAAAATTAGGATTAATTAGTATTTCTAGAGATTTTTCTAGATCGGTTATGCTGATATCTTCTGTTTATTCCTAATAAAAAATAAACTGCACAAACCGGGGGTCTGGGGTGTGGAACACCCTCCAGTGCCTCACTGCTGAAAGATAAAACATTCAATGTTTACGGATTATGAGTGGGGTTTATTATAGCGCTTTGGTTTTCTTGAGAACGATGACATATCATACTGGGGGGAATTCATAATCGCCCCCGATTCTTGGTCACTGCTTTATATTTTTTGTGCTAAAAACTTTCATCATTATCGCTTAATTTTGCAAATTTATCTATCACAGTTTGAGTGCACCTGGGGGGTGCTCCACACCCCCCAGACCCCCCGGTTTCGACAACTTAGGTTTATAATTTGGGCTAATTGGAATATTAGTTACTTGAGTGTGATTTGTTAAAGTTAGGATTAATTAGTATTTCTAGAGATTTTTTCTAGATCGGTTATGCTGATATCTTCTGTTTATTACTAATAAAAAATAAACTGCACAAACCGGGGGGTCTGGGGGGTGTGGAACACCCTCCAGTGCTTCACTGCTGAAAGATAAAACATTCAATATTTGCGGATTATGAGTGGGGTTTATTATAGCGCTTTGGTTTTCTCGAAAACGATGACATATTATACTGGGGGGAATTCATAATCGCCCCCGATTCTTGGTCACTACTTTATATTTTTTGTGCTAAAAACTTTCATCATTATCGCTTAATTTTGCAAATTTATCTATCACAGTTTGAGTGCACCTGGGGTGCTCCACACCCCCCAGACCCCCCGGTTTCAACAACTTTGGTTTATAATTTGGGTTAATTGGAATATTAGTTACTTGAGTGTGATTTGTTAAAGTTAGGATTACTTAGTATTTAGTAAAACCGAAGCGCTATAATAAACCCTACTCATAATCTATAAACATTGAGTACTTTGCCTTTAGCAGTGAGGCACTGGAGGGTGTTCCACACCCCCCAGACCCCCCGGTTTGTGCAGTTTGCTTTTTTTAGAAATAAATTGAAGATATCAGCATAATCAATTTAAAAAAATTTCTAAAGAAACTAATTAATCCCAACTTTAACCAAGGTTTGAGAGACCGGGGGGTCTGGGGGGTGTGGAGCACCCCCCAGGTATACTCAAACTGTGATAGAGAAATTTGCAAACTTATGGTCTTCAGTATTAAGCAATGAATGATGAAAATTTTTAGCACAAGAAATATAAAACAGTGACCGAGAATCTGAGGGGAAGATTATGAATTCCCCACAGGATAATGTCATCGTTCTCAAGAAAACCAAAGCGTTCACAGGCCTGTAACCAGGATTTTATTTCGGGGGACGGGGGGGAGCACTCGTAAAAACGAAGGTATGCGTGTTACCACAATATGCTTGAGGATGTTGAAACAGAATCCAACAGGATAAGAAGCCCCCTCCTCGGATACGGGCCTGATTACTCATAATCTGTAAGCATTGACATTGAATGTTTTGGCTATCAACAGTGAGGCACTGGAAGGTGTTCCACACCCCCCTGTCCCCCGGTTTGTGCAATTACTTTTTATCACGTTTAAAGTGTTTGTTTTGGTGACCCACTGACAGTTTTTCAAAGCAACATCCGACGAACACTTTCGAAATAACTTTTCCTTCATGTAAATAACTTAACCTTAAAATAATTTGTAAATAAGTTGTTATTGTGGTGTCTAATATGAGTAATTTAAGCTACAAAGTATTGCAATTCAAGTAGTAATATCTTGTAGCTTAATAAATTATTCATATTTGACAATACAATGACAACTTATTTACAAAATATTTTGAGGTTAGGTTATTTACATCAACGACAAATTGTTTCAAAAGTATTCGTCAGATGTTGCTCTAAAGCTGTCAATCTGATGTAACCAGAAGCTGTTCGGAACAGTTCGGAGTAAGTCTAACGAACAAATTTATTGTTTATTGTCGACGTGTCGCGATAAAATGTAACATGATCCGCTGCAAAGGTTATATATTCAAATTAAACAAAAAAATTTATTCAAACTTATTCGACCTTTCTACCTTGTCGCTTGACATCACGTGACGAGACTATAAGTAACTTAGAACGGTGCGTCACGAATCATTTTAGTGATTACGTACGTACGTAATTTTTTGTAAGATTGTGATTATTTTGCATTTCCTTGAATATTTAATAAAGTAGAGGAATTAATTTTCGCAAGTGTTACGTGACGCGGATCTTAGAGAATAATTGATATTTGCAGTTAAGTGTCATAATGTTCGACTTTATCGCATCCAAGGTCGGCACATGTAATTGCTTTATATGCGCATCTATTTCATTTTTCGCAATGTAATATGGGAAAACCAAAATTCAAATTTCGCGCCACAAATTTCAAATTCAAACGTCGATAAACCTGGCCTAACATCGTAAACGTTAAACAGGAGGTCGGGTTCACTTTGGCGCGACCGTTTGACCGCCTGCCAGGTTTGGTACAACCGTTTCGGCGCGAGTACAGTTCGGTGCAAGTCCCATTTTTTATGAATTATGAAAGATGAGGGTCTAATTAACAGATAACAAAAATAAAATTTGTGGTGGGAAAACAAATTTTGAAAAAATACACTTTTAGAGCGAATCCGAGATTTGGCGTGGTTGCGTTTGTCAAAACCGACTTTCCGTAGCCTTTGCTTTTCTATGCTCCGGCCGCTACAAGCCATTTTGACCAGCACTTTACTCATTACAGCTATCCCCCTAGAACGGTCCAACTCAGCAAAGTGTAGATGTTGACTCGACGGATATCAGGGAACGACTGGTAGCTCTACACTGCAGAATACACTAAAAAATGTATTTTCCTGTTCGGGAATCTTAACTCTAGCAATTACAATCAGTAATAAATTTAAATATTCAGGTTTTGTGTAAACTCTCTGTATTCTTCTCTGTATATAATCGGGCCTACGCCAAACCGTACTGACGCCGAGTCGGGTTTGCGCCGAACTGGGCCATTCCCTTAAACAGGACACTTCTTTGAGCAGACGAAGATCCGGTAGTTGAATAAAATTAATAAGGAAAACATCAACGATACTATCATAACCTTTACTTGTACATTAACAAATTGAAAAACCAGTGGCGTAACTATCATAAGATATATGTATCCAGTGGCGTCGATAGTTTACTTTACACAGGCAATCAGTAAAACACAGTGGCCCCCCTAGAATAACCCCACAAGAAAATAAAGCACAAGTATGTTTGGTATTTTTAAATAAAAATATTCAATCTTACGGTAACGTCGAAACAACTGCTAATCGAGAAATAAACATCAATCCTCATGTTTGAGATTAGTTAACAATTAATTAATATCAAACATAGTGACCACCATAACGTTGATATCGGTAATTCAGCATAATTCAAGATAAAGAAACGGAAAACTGGTTATATATAGCCAGCTACCTGCCTTTGTGTATGAAGTATTTCACCTGGAAAAAACTCAATTCCTATCGGCAAAGTAGAAACCTGACCGTCAGAAGGCTAAACGCGTTGGCGGGCGGAAGAACGTGCAAATTTTCCGAACTAATATACGGTCAATTTGCACCGCTGAAAATTTGTACAAGTATTGAGAAGCATGTGAGAATTCAGGAAACAAATTGTCAGAAGTAGAAGCCAAAGGGCTGTCAGAAGTTGCCAAAGTTGAGAAAAATCTTGGAAAGTTTACATATTAAAAGAATTTCTGACAATTTGCATTCTTTACGTCCAGAAAATATTACGTGCAAAAGTGTCAGAAGACAAAGTGAAAAAGATTTCAAGAAACGCGCAATGCCGCGCCTACTCAGTTGACCTACCGCTTTACTCTCGATTTTCATATTGCACCAATTTTATTGCCCTTCTGCTCCGACTCAGATACGTTAATAAAATTTTATAATCTAATATAGGTTGCGAATAGAGTTTTTAGTGATCTATCTTTTTGGATTTTTTAGTTTTTTTTAGAACAAGCTTTAACTAAGGTCATAACTTGAAAATTCACAAATTTTCCAAGAACTTCAATAATTGAAATTCGGCGTCTTTTACGTCGAAAAATACAAAGGCAACTTTTAGACGAATCAGCTTCGGCTGCGAACGTTCTCCTGCTTAAGGCAGTAGGTTCCTGTCTCTCAAAGGATCAAGTTGTCGCTGATCGGCGATTGTCGCCATTTTTTATTGATGTTAGGTGCTGTGTTTTTCGGGCAATAATTCTTTTAGATCCTTTTGTGAAGCCGAGCAGGAGAATCGCCGTTTTGCAAAGGTACGATAAGGACAGTTTTCAAAATCATATTATTAGTGCGGAATGTTTGGTCTGGTGCCCTCACGATTATTTAAAATCTCGCCAAAAGTCAATGCACCAGTGGCGCCCAAAATATTTACGACTAACGACCTTTTGTCCCGCGTTAACACCGTTAACACTTTCGGTCTCTTCTAGATACGAATGGATTTAGTAGTTATCATGGTTGGTTTGTTTAAATAGAATTGATTATCATGGGCTGACGTGACCGAACGTAGCTGTCGCAATAGGAAGGAATGTAAACGCCATTGTGAGATTTCAGGTATTTTTGGTTATCACCGAGTTCAATATTACAAATTTCAGCTGTTGATTTCCAATTGTAAAAGTTTTACGTATTGCAATTTTTTATCAAAAATCTTTTTTTTTAACTTTTCAATGTTCTAGGTTTTTATTGATTTTTGATTTTTTAATCCAAATCCAAAAAGCATAAAATAACTTTTTTTTTATTATTATAATCAAATTTAAGAGTTTTAACCGAATTCAATGAACGTAAATTTATAAAAACGCAAGTAGAGAAACTCTGCGGTAAGTGCCATCTTCAATCCACTTATCTTAGAGATTTCAATTGTTCTTCCGTTTTCCACGTCTCATGGGAACCCTAAGAAAAAGGATACACGACCCTTGAAGGCAAAGAGCATACATTTAATATTGCCACCAAAAACCCAGTTGGGCAGATGGGATTAGGCAGTCGAGTCAGTTAAATTTAACGATTTACATTAAGTATAGCGCCACCGTGCGGTAGAACTTTAAATTACAGAAATACGTACGATAATCTATAATTATATTGCTGTGTAATCGAAAAGCTTAATTTAAATTTTAAAGAATAAATTAACTAAAACGACAATCAAATTGTTCAAACTGACATCTTGGTTTATTAATATAAATCAATTTGCATATTAAAATTAATTTAAATAATAAGTATTTTTTCAGGCATGGTATTCTTTGAATTCTAATGAATGAAACAAAAACATTTTTATCCAGACGAAGGAAACTGTTGTCGCATACAAATAATTCTGTACGAAATGATAACATCGAACGAGAAGCATCAATAGTTTTCCGAAATTTAATTAACCGTAGTTTTAAGTATTAATTTTAACTTTAAATTTATCTTTTGATTGAAATATTTGCGTCAATGTACTGCTGTGGTTTGATTTTATTTAAAGCTTCTGTATTCTCTATAAACCATAGACTTACGGCAAAACTTAATTATTGCTGTTGGTTATTTTAAATTCTCTTCAACGTCCAATTCTTTGATGGCACAAACTTTAAATTTTAAAATACTGTCTTTTTTTAAGCGAAAAATTAAATTCCGGTTTTTGAAAATAAGAAACAGTTAGCCGCATATACCATACCCATTGATTTGGCGAATCAAAGCAATTAAATTAGAACTACTAGTAGTCAAAAACTTACCATCTCACTCCTGACTTGAGCTTGATCCCGCCATATTGAATCTCAACTTACGACCCCCGTTAATAAACCTAAAAACCAAAATACATTATGGCAATTGATAATTTTCAATATTGAAATATCAAATTAAAACATCGTACAATCAGAAATCACCCAAAATCAAATAATTTAACTGAATAGAAACTAAATTAATTAACAATAATAATAAACAAAGTATAAAAAAATAACAAAATAGGCAACGCAAATCACCTACGCTAGCAAAACAGATAATGGACGCCCTTCAAAACAAAGGAATGATAAAATTAAAATTCATGTTATCTTTTTTTTTATTATATTAGTAGACAAAATTTTGTAATTACATCATTTGTTCACACAATTATTATTTCTAAAATATTATTGATAATCTTTCTAGATTTAAGAAACACATTGATAATGTCGAACCAACCGATTCGTTGAAAGTTAAGTTAAAAGTGACCGTTAGATGATAAACCATCTTGCGCAGTCTTATATTGTCAACTTTCTATAACGACAGCTATTATTGTTATCGATAACTGACATACCGACAAAGAAATTTTACTAAAAACACTAACCGACAATTAAATCTACTCGTACCGAGATGACGTCTACTGCATAATACAAATTAATAAACACAAAAATTGTTAAATTAATTTAGATAAGTGCGCGAAATTTAAAAAACTTCTCATAGTGCCAACCGTTTAGAATTAAATTTGTTTGCACCGTTGATTTTGAAAATTTTGTAATTTCACTGTTTTACTTTTAAAATTAACAATTCTTTTGACAACTTGTAAATTGCCGCCATAATTTAAAAACTTTCACAAAAAAATTCACGAGGAGAGAATGACCGCGGTGGAATAGCTACGTGTATGAATGGATTAGCGAGAGTCGGTCCCCTAATTCATTAATCTGGTTTGATGGTAACAAGCCTAGATTGATTATTGATTCGTTATTAATTTGCCACTTTAAAATTTTCTACTCGACTGTCTCGGTTAACATAAACTTGATATTATAATTGCCCGTACACTTCCATATCATTTCAAAGGAATGCAGTCCAACTTATTGAATTCAAAAATTAACGAAATCTCTACCTTCCACAAGTCAATGTAGTTCAAGAAAGATTAAATGTTTTCAGAAAGAGTTAGTTGTAATTCGGATTCATAGGCTAGTCACCTGTCGCTCGCTGCTGAACACAAGCTTCCGTCTCTTGTTAGAGTAGGATTTTTAGGTTTAGTCAGTTTGTCATTTCTGTTCTGTCACACAGACTGACATTAAACGTAGCTTTAACTTAACGGTTCCTGACCATCGTGAATTCTCATATGCCGTTTCAAACCTTTTTCATAAGTACATTTATAATTGCAAATTTGACAGGCAAAGCGTTTCTCTCCAGTATGGCTTCTCATGTGTTGTTGCAAATGTTGTTTGGTAAAACATTTATAAACACATAAATCGCATGTAAATAATTTCTCGCCGATATGAGTTCTCATGTGCTGTTTCAAATATTGGTTGGTTAAACATTTATAACTACATATTTCACAAGTATAGGGTTTCTCACCAATGTGGGTTTTCATGTGTACCTTCAAATATTGCTTGATCGAGCCTTTATAGTCACAAATTTCACATGCGAAAGATTTTTTCACGCTATGATTTGTTTGAATATGCCGTCTCATGGTATATTTAGTTAAACATTTATAGCCGCATAATTCACATCCAAACGGTTTCTCACCGGTATGAACTTTTAAATGATACGTCAAAGATTCTTCATATGCACTTCTAAAGTCACAACTATCACAGGCGAATGGCCTCTCGCCGGTATGATTTGTCATGTTGTGCTTTGACAAAGATCTCTTGGTCGAACATTTATATCCGCATAGTTCACAAGTGAAAACCAATTTCTCACCGTGAACTTTAAAATGATTTTTCAAAGATTCCTTATGGGCAGATTTGAAATCGCACATTTCACAAGAAAAGGCTTCTCGCCGGTATGAATCCTAATATGGCGATTCAAATCGTATTTAGTTGAAAATTTTAAATCACAAACTGCACACCCATGTGGTTTAATACGAGTGCGAGTAGCTAAATGCATTCTGACATGTCTCGTTATATGTGATTTATAAGTAAATTGTTTATTACAAACCCCGCATTCGAAAAATTTGCAAATCTGTGCTTCGGATTTTACATTCAGTTCAAAAGGGGTATCTTCTTTTATATCAATCGAATGATGCAAGTCGTCGAATTTGAAATCTTTCGCTTGGCAGGTTTCCTTCTTTATTTCACCGTACTCTTTGTCCGAACTGCTGGTAAACGATTTGCCCATTTCTGCTTTTGCTTTAAATGGTATCACTTCCTTATGATGCAGCTCTTCCAAGTTGACTTTTATATCTTCCGCAGGTTCTTCTTTTACTCCATAGTACTCTTGCAAGAACACTGCTTCTTCCATATTAACAATAAAATGTGAGGTTATGTTTTTTAAATGTCAATGAATTCGATAGCCGACGTCACTGAAAAACGTTTATTTTATAATGAACATGAATGCAAATAAATACTTATGCAAAAACTTACAAAAGAAAAGCCACCGAAGATAATAATATTGACAGTAAGAAAAGGCGTAGATAGCAATAGAAATACAGAGATGTCGCCTGAAGTTCGTTATAGGGCACAAGCTAGGGTTCCTTATCTTGTCAGATAAAAGGTTTTTCTAGAAACATCTTTATAAAACTATCCAGAATGATTATTAACGATTGATAAATTAACGAAATAACCAATCAGACGACAACAAAATAAATAAATCAATCATCGATAGTATCTTTTCAATAATGACAATAAAATTGTCGAAAGAGGGCGGTACAATTATATTTTAAAAAGTCACTAAAATACAATATGGACGATTGACACCTTCAAAATAATATTCTCCTCTATGCTCGCCATTTTCAAGTTGTATTGCAGTGCTGCAGTACTGTTTTCTTCACCCAGGTACATTCAAATAGGTAAATTGAAGAGATTTTCATTATCTGTATCTCTTAAACCTTTGCATTTACAACTATCGGTCCTCGACGTGAAAGTGTGCTACTATCGGTGAGTAATTATAATTGTCATATAAAGCACCATTAAGTTCTCCTTACAGATATGACTCAAGCTATTCCTTCCGAAGAGTTGCAAATTATGGCCAACATGAGTCAAGATTCGAACACTCCATGTAATTCAAGCAGCGGTCCTGAAATAAAACTAGAAGTCCTAGAAGACGTGAAATTTGAATTGGAAGATTTGCATTATTCGATTGACATTAAAGAAGAAGAATTACCACAGCAGAAACTGTCACTGAAATTCAACAGCTCGAGAAGATTAAATTGCGTAGTTTGTGGGTATACGGCTACGAGTAAATATAATTTAAAAGTACATTTAAAAACTCACACCGATGACAAATTCTTTGTTTGCGAAATTTGTGGGTACAAATGTTCACGAAAAGAACATTTTACAACACATTTAAAATCTCATACCGGTGAGAAACCGTTTGTTTGTGAAATTTGTGATTACAAATGTTCACAGAAAGGAAATTTAACCGCACATTTGAAAACTCACACTGGTGAGAAACCATACTTTTGTGAAACTTGCGACTACAAATGTTTACATAAATCAAGTTTACAAGTGCATTTAAAAATCCATACCGGTGAGAAATCTTTTATTTGTAAAATTTGTGGGTATAAATGTTCACAAAAAAACCAATTTAACTAGGCATTTGATAATTCACAGCGCTGAGAAACCGTTTATTTGTGAAATTTGTGCCTTCAAATGTTCCCATAAATCAAATTTGAAAGTGCATTTAAAAACTCACACTGGTGAGAAACCATTTCTATGTGACATTTGTAACTACAAATGCGCACATAAATCACGTTTAAATGCTCATTTGAAAACTCACACGGGTGAGAAATCCTTTGCCTGTGAAATTTGTGACTATAAATGTTTACAAAAAGGAAATTTAACCAGGCATTTAAAAACTCATACCAGCTAGTCCGTTGTCGGAAAGTTGACCATCTCATAAATGTTAAATGGGGAATATAAATGGTTATACACAATTTTGATTGTTAATCTTAATTATAATATTTATTGCACAAAAATTACAATTTTATATAACATAGTCGGAAGATAGGATTTAGAATTTAACCTATGACTAAGTTTAATTTTAAATTTATAAACTATTATACTGCACTTATTATATAATATATATTTACATTGCAGTGTTCGGAACACTCGATTCGGTCCCATCAGGAATGATTATTTAATATCGTAAAGGACCAAACAATTTGCATCGTTGATTTGGTTTAAAAAACCACATGAGTGGACTCCGTAGTTATGTAGATTAAATTTCCGTTGTTGGAAACAAAAATCAAGTTTGTACATATTTTAATTTTAAGGGTTTAGAGTTGAGTACGCCGAAACAATTAGCAATTAGTGCTTCGGGTAGAAAAACAATTTTCTTCGAGTCAAAGAAAAGTGCTGCGACTCAATTTAAACATTAAAGTGAAAGTAGTTGGTGAAACTTTAGTTTTAAAGAAAGAGAAATTAACTAAATCAGGTACATACCGATTATGGAGATGTAACCGCACATCTGTGTTCCCTAAAGATCTTAAAATGAGCATTACGGCAAAATTAAAGCATCAAATCAAAATTCAAGTTTCACCAAGAGAAAGATCAGAAAATTTCCTTTCGGTATATTTTTAATACAAGAAAATAGATTAAAAGGTTAAGCGAAACGTCTAAATGAAGGTGATTGTTTATAAAAATGCTAAACGGCAATCAAATTTTTTAAATCAAAAACTAAATGATAGATAATCATCACGTCTATGTATTTCAATAAAAATTTAAATGGGAATTGATTTAATTTTCTCTAAACGTTAAAAAAACAGTAAGTCATAATTATTATACAAAGATAGTTTAGTCTCATAATTACTTTCAAATGAAACTTACGATTAGAATAATACCCAGGTTTAATAATCAATTAAAGTCAATAACGAGTCGAATTTAATTGATTATTAAACAATCTCACATAATATAAAAATCGACATTTCTCTCTCTCTCTCAGCAGTTTGTTTGAAATCTCCGAGAGGTTGATAATTTTAAATAAAAATATCCAAACCGAACCTACTTTGTTTTATTTTCCTCGTGGTGTTTATTGTGTTGTCAATTTAGAGTTTCGAAAGGTTAATTCCGAGTATAAAGTTATCTTTGTTTATTTTATATGTAACAACGTCACTGGGCATATCTGTGTCTTAGTTACTCCACTGGTTTGCACACAATGAGCAAATGGATAAATTCAGGTTAGGTTGTCACCGTTCATGGTGTAATAGATCATTTTATCAATAAACGTGAAGAAATAATAAACCTTGTCGCTTTGTTATGTTAAAATATTGCTAATCCATTTTTCGTTATTGCCTCTTTAAATTTGCAACTACAAACTCGTGCTTCACGTCAGGTTCCTGGTTTAGTCTAAAACAGGTATTTATGATGTAAACTAATCACAAAAAAGTAAATGAAAGTAAGTTCTTTCCTTAGGTTTTTCCACCTTCGACTCCATCTTTAGGAAATGTAGATAATTTGCTTTGATCTCTTTTGTTAATAATGTACGTTATTTTGATAATAATAATGTTCAGAGTATGGGGCCCATCACATTGAAATCTAAAAATAAAGAGCTACATAAATAATTACTTACACGAAGACGTTTGTAGTTATCTACACTGGAATGTTACTCCGATTATAACAAATTGGCTAATTTTATCAAAACTACATTCACGATCTCAATCCGGCTTCGTTCTACTTTCGAACGTTACTTTTAAGTCGTTTAATGCACAGAGGAATACAAAAATATATCTAAAAATCCAAGTAATTAGGTGTCATAACCTCAACTTTTTCAGAAGCGAATTACTAACGTCATCGCTTATAAATCATGCATAAAACGAATGTGTAATGTTTCTAATGCATACAGGTACCTTATTGTAGAAAAATATTTCCTTAAATATTCCAAAATCTGACCTGTCATAAAACCTGACACAACACACCTCACTAAATGCGACGTATTTTTGACAAGATATGCGGTTGGCAACGGTGTTGGTATTTTTTTTAGTTTTGTTAGTTCCTCCAATTTGAAAGGTAGTATTTCTCAATTTTATAATACAATTCAATAATTATAAAGTATTCCCAATTTAACGACTTCATTGCAAAATTAATAATAAATAATTTATTTATTTTTGCAAAAACATAACCTCACATAATATTCTTTATTCAGGAATACTAATAATTGTCGCCTTCGAAAGAAGTGATGTTCTCAGAAGAGTACTACGAAGTAAAAGAAGCTGGGGAAGACGTAAAATTTAACTTGCAAGAATTTCATCGCACGATTGATTATGAGACGATTTTTCAACGGGATGGAGTATCAGAAATGGACAAACCAATTATCGGCAAAGTGGAAAAAAAGGTACTCTTGAAGGAGTACTATGGAACGAAGAGAGAAATTGTGGAAGGTAAAGAATTCAAATTGGATGACTTGCATCATTCGATCGACATTAAGGAAGAAGTGGATTTAGAATCGGAAGCACCAGGATGTGGAGTATGTAACGAATATTTTACCAGTAAATCAAATACCGACAAGGAATCTTTCCCCAAAGACATATCGAACATTCATTTAACTACTCCCATTGATGTTATTAAAACTTGTGAAGTTTGCGATTATAAAAGTTCATTCCGGAAGAATTTGAACAAACACATGAAGATTCATACCGACAATAAACGGTTAGCTAAACAACCATTGAAACGTATCGGCGAGGAACCATTTGCATGTGAAATATGTGACTATAGATGTTCGACTAAGAAATTGTTGAAAAACCACATGGCAACTCCTGTTGGCGAGAATCTGTTTGTTTGTGAAATTTGTGAGAAACAATACAAGACCAAACGAATTTTAATGGATCACATGAAAACTCACACCGGCAAGAAACGGTTTGGTTGTAAAATATGTGTCTATAAATGTTTAACCAAACAACATTTGGAACAACACATGAGAACTCATACCGGCCAAAAACCCTTTGGTTGTAAATTATGTGACTATGTATGTTTGACTAAACAACATTTAGAACAACACAGGAGAACTCATTCCGTTGAGAAACCGTTTGCTTGTGTATTATGTAGTTATAAAAGTCGAACGAAACAACATTTGAAACAACACATGAAAACTCATACCGGTGAGAAACCCTTTGCTTGTGAAATATGTAGTTATAAAAGTACAACTAAAGATCTACTGCAAAAGCACATGAGAACTCATACCGGCGAGAAGCCGTTTTTTTGTGAACTCTGTAGCTATCAAGGCGGAGCGAAACATCTTTTAAAACAACACATGAAAACTCATACCGACGGGAAAACCGTTTGCTTGTGCAATGTGTAGTTATAAAAGTAAAACGAAAGGCCTATTGAAAAACCACATTACGAGAATTCATATCGGCCAGTAACAATCTACTTGTGCGATTTACCGATAGGTATAGTAAGAATATTTTATCACGACATCTACGTCATACTTCCAATGATGTCGGTTGTTTTTTGTTAATAGCCAATGGCAGTGCTTACCCTCGATGACGTAGTGGCAAGTTTATTATAAAAATATGGACATATTGCAAGATGTTTCTATTCTGTATTTTTTCCAGTGAAATCCTTTACTAAGTAGACTTACCGTGAACATTTGACATGAGACGTAATGTTTTCAACGGTAGAGTACATATTTTGATTTCATGATATTAATAATTATAGTATAATTTTTTTAACCTCTTAACGCCTAGTATTTTTATTAATTTAGGGTAAAAAACAATTTTTTTTGCAGAAAATGATAATTAGCTTTATTTTTTAATTATTTTATGATTTGAAATATTTTCGTAATAATAAGCAAAATTATGTGGGTGCATGATATACATGTAGCTGAGCAATTCTGTAAGTAATCGTAAAACATGTATGTCGTGCAGCTGTGCGTTAAGGGATTAAAGAGGTTTACGATTAATTTAAGTATTGTCAATACATTTGTCATAGCATTGATTCATCGATATTGTCATGTTTCTTTTATGACTTAAATCTGGGATTAATAAATTTTTGTATTTAGTGGGGAATTATTTCAGTTTGTATTGTCGATTATGTTTGGAAGTTACTCCGGTGATTGCGCTGATTATATTAATTACTAATGAGTAATTGCAAAGTTTAATATCATTATCTATAAATTTATAAAATGTAATAAAATATTCAATGGTCAGTTGGAACCAACAGGTACCGCAACCGCTTAGAGCATTACGATTACATCAATCTGAATTTTGAGTAACTTTATGACTTTATTTGTACAAAGTAAGCCTTCAGCAAAAACCGGAAAAGCCTGAAACATTTAAATTTTAAACATTTGAAATTTGAAGGTAACTTAACTTACCATGATTCCTTGTCGAGTGAATTCTATTACAAAAATTCGTACAAATACATAAAAGATCATTACGGACAGTCAAATTTTGCATTGTTGATCTGTTTCCGGAAAGCAAAATTAATGGACTCCTACATCGTTGATCAAAGACTTCTATTGTTGGAAACAAAATCGAGTTTAGTTTTAAGTTTGTAAATAGTTATACGAGTAATCATATGCGAGTGTATATTATTTACATCAATTTAAGGAAATTTTCTTTGTTACGATCAAATTTGAAATCTTTGTTTTATCTAAGTGTGCACTCAACAACCACCGTCGTTATTCTCCTTGATACCGCGCATCCGCCACTTTACTCGTTATCATTAATATACCGGGTTGGGCAAAATAAACCATTTGAATTTAAAATTAAACTAATTTAATATCGCGGTAATTTAAACTACCCTAAATAATATTACAGTTTTATGGAAAAGAACTAATTGTACTTTTAAATTTCCCACTTGATAATTTATTTTACTCCTAAATTTCCTACTTGAGAAACTTTTTATTAAAACTAAAAAGAATTTATTAAATCTCCCTTTAACTAGGATTAATTTAATTAAACTTAAAGTATTCCTTCCACACATTATGAACCATCATCAAAGTAATAATAACATTAATGATAATTTTAATACAAAACTTTTCTTCGTATTTTTATTTCTTTTAAAACAACATTAGCATGTAATATTTAAAATTGGATTTTTCAAATTTCGCGCACTTATAATCAATTTAACATTTTTGTGTTTATTGAATTGGCAATATTCTCTATACAAGGTTTTGTTATCAATTTGTAAGTTATTATTTATATTATGTCTGGTTGATGATCAAAATAAGATTAGATTAAGAAAAAATTCAACAGTTTAAGAACACAAAATTCCGTTGAGCCGTGAGTGACAATTGCGGGTAGTAATGTTAAATTGTTGAAAGATGGCGCCACCAAAACAAAATTGTATTCAATAAAATACAAAATGGATGGCTCGCACCCACCATCTTAGAAATGTTGTAATTTAGTGATGCAGTGCTGTTTTATTCGCCCAAGCAAAATCAAATCGGCCGGATTAAGTAAAATTTCGTTATCATTTGTGAGCACCTTTTAAAATTTATCGCCAGATTACAAAATTGAAAAATTTCGGTCTTTAACACGTGGTGATGTGTTACCAATGGTTAGTATATTATTGTTTCATTATGCATCATTCGTTCTTTCTAAATGCAATTTGTTACAGATGTCTCAAGTTCTACCTCAAAAAGAGTTACAAGTTATGGCCAACATCGGTCAAGATTTGAAGACTCGTGTAATTCAAGCTTCGATAATGATATTAAACTAGAAGTATCCGAAGATGTGGCGTTTAATTTAGAAGAATTACATCATTCGATTGACATAAAAGAAGAAAGCGACAGTGAACAATTGACACAGGACAACGGTGCAAGAAATTGTAACGAAGCAAATAAATTCGAATGCGCTACATGCGGGTATATTGCTATATCTAAATATCAATTAAAACGGCATTTAAAATGTCACATCATTGAAAAGCTGTTAACTTGTCAAATTTGCGACTACAAATGTTCACAGAAAAATAATTTAAGAAAGCATTTAAAAAACACACACTGGTGAGAAACCATTTTGTTGTCAGATTTGTGACTACAAATGTTCAGCAAAACAACAATTAACAACGCATTTAATAACTCACTCTAGTGAGAAACCGTTTGTTTGTCTTATTTGTGACAAAAAATTTTCACAAAAAAGATATTTAAGAATTCATTTAAAAATTCATACCGAGAACCTATATACTTGTAAAATTTGTAAATATAAATGCTGGGGTAAATCGGGATTAGAAATGCATATAAGAAATCACGCTTATAAAAAACTTATTGCTTGTCAAATTTGTGACTATAAATGTTTTCTTAAATCACGTTTAGTACTGCATCTAAAAACACATACAGGTGAGAAACCGTATGCTTGTCACATTTGTGATTACAAATCTTCACAAAAAAGGTCCATTAAAAGTTCATTTAAGAAGACACACCGGTGAGAAACCGTACGCTTGTCAAATTTGTGACTATAAAAGTTCAAGTAAAACTCATTTAGATAACCATTTAAGAACACATACCGGCAAGAAACCGTATGCTTGTCAAGTTTGTGACTATAAAAGTTCACGTAAAACTTATTTAGATAACCATTTAAGAAAACATACCGGTGATAAACCGTATGCTTGCCAAGTTTGTGATTATAAATGTATATCAAAAGCAAGTCTAGTAAGGCACATGAGAACTCACACTGGTGAAAACCGTACGCCTGTCAAATTTGTGATTACAAATGTTTAGATAAATGTGTGATAACAGCACATTTGAGAACACATACCGGCGAGAAACCGTATGTTTGTCAAATTTGTAATCACAAATTTGCGCAAAATTCGAATTTAAAAGCTCATGTAAAAACCCACACCGGTGAGAAACCGTTTGTTTGTGTGTTTTGCGACGATAAATTTATACAGAAATCAAATTTAACTCGGCATTTAAAAATTCACACCGGAGAAAAAGAGTTTGCTTGCCAGATTTGTGATTACAAATGTTCAGCAAAAGTAAGTTTAACACTTCATATAAGAACTCACACTGGTGAAAACCATTTGTATGTAAAATTTGCAATTACAAGGGTTCATATAAAGGACATCTAACAAGACATTTAAGAACTCATGCCATCAAGAAGTAATTTAATAAAAGTTGACCAACTGTTAAAATAATGCTAAATATTAAATGACAAGTATAAATCGACCATTGGTGGTCTTTTTTATGGATAAAATGTCATTATACATATAATCATTATACACCATTATTTTTTTTGATATTTGATTATCAGTATTGTAAATTTGAATAAATGGAACATAAATGACTGGTAATATAATCGTATTTGTAATGTTGAATTGTATTTGTTGAAATGAAAGTTGACTAATGATGTTGTCGTGATACGTGTCTGATATGGTAATCAATTACTTCATGGTTACCATATCAATTTATGTACCTTCCGTGTGTAGTAACCTGGGGTTTAGGATCTTCAAATGGTCCTGGATAGTGCTACCATTAGTCTACTTTCGGGGTCTTGCAGGGGTAGACGGAACCTGGTTAAATTTTGATAGCGTCGCTGTAACTTTCGGGATGCGAAGGACAGGCAGAAATTCTTACCCACCAGGAATTAAATAAAATTAAGTTTATACCTAATTATAAATTTATTAAAATAAAAAAATGAATTTTAGATATATTAAATTAAATTTTAAATGATTAATTAGTAATTATTTCAGTTGTACAGAAATTTTAATTGAATGTAGCAAATGTTTAATGAAAATATATTTTTATTAGGTACGTAATATGAGAATGTTTTGTTTTCTACAGAAAAAAAGGAGAATTTCATGGATTTACACTTTTTGATGCCTCGTGAGCTAAATACGATCGTTTCTAAAAAATGTCTATGTATGAGGTCAAATTTTGTCTGCGCTCTACAGCAAAACTAATAAGAATTTTGATACCAAATTTGGGATTTTGTATTCTTATATTGAGACTTATAGCTGATTAGATTTTGGTTAAAATTGGTAAATGCAAAATATTTTTTTTATTATTATTTAAAATTATTTTTTTAATATTTAATAAAAGTGTGATAAAGTCATGGGCTTGGTTACATCCGATTTTTAATATTGAATTAATATTTGCTACAAATTTAACATAATTTACACAAAAAATGATGAAAATTGCAATCGATTTGGCGAAAACTTTCGTCGTTATCCTTCTATATTGGCTTCAAAATCCATTATTCTCAATATCCTGTGTGTACGATTGTAATCTAAATATGCAAATTTACTTTTGCTCTTTTCTTTTAAACAATCGTTTTCTAAAAACTGGAATGGCAAAGGTTGAGGTAATTGCAAGTCGGCAATTAATTTTCCTGTTTTAATCGATCAAACTTTTAATAAACGACCGTCAGTATTGTGACGTTTTATTACAAAGAAATTGTGTGACCTAACACATCCATATGCTTCAAATAAAAAGTTACAAAGTTATATAGAAACTTAAAGAAAGTGAATGAAAAAATCGTAGCGCCAGCGCCAATTTAACAGTTGCAATAAATATTTACCAAGCTTCAGTATGCAATCTCCTGTATCCAATCGACATAGCATAAAACTAAATTTTCTGGGTTGGAAATCTTCATATACATAACATAGCCTATTTTCGTGCAAATACATGGCCAATTCTTTTAGAAGTACTTTCTCGATTTGGTATAATTTAGTTTTAGCGTTTATGTTCCAAATACAAGCCCTTAGTCCAGGTTCTTTAGAAGATTTTGATATAGTAATCAAATAATCACCGTTCATCTACAAAATAAATGGTTTAAGTACTATTCGCGCTTGAATTTCATTGCTGTAAGTTGGTAAATACTTTCCAATCAATGATAAGTTATAGTCATTTTTGTGGAAAACACTTACCAACTGATGGGAAAATATTATAAATTTACTTCCGAATATAATTCTGGGTTTGTCTCCCGTAATACCAAATTAATATACTATTTAAAGATTCAAAATGCATAGAATATGGTTAAACTTTTAAAACAATGCAATGTACAGAAAACACAGGTGTCTTTCAGACCGCTACATTACCTCTGCAGTTTAATTAAATTTAGAAAAGAACTATAACAGAGTCACTATGTAAAAATTGTAAATTTGATCCATTAATATTTTTCATTACAAAATAAAAAGTTATTTTTCTTTTTGCTTAGTTCTGGCTTTACCTGTATTTTGATTATTGTTCGTTCACTGTCGCAGCAATTAAATGTCCCTAGTTCAGTATAATCCATGTCTATTATTGCTAAAGTACTTGTTTGGTGTAACATTGCAATTTTGTCGTTATCATGGCAAACATTGGTAACACAACTTCGGTTGTAGTCCACATTATTTTTGATGTTATATATGTATCCTCTATGGGAATGCGTTAAAAACGTAATTCTGTAATCAAAAAAGGTAAATAAAAATATTAAACTAAATTTAGCTTTCACTCCATTTGGAATATAGCTTTTATGCACAACCTATTTTCCGATGTTGATTAATTTTCTTAATTTAAATCCACAACGTGTTGATGTTCACTGGAGAAATTCCACAGCAAAGAAATCTCCGCCAGTGATCACACCAATCCAGTGCTGGAGTAAAAATCCAGGTATTGGGTGGTTTAAATATAAATTAACAAATGCTAAACAGAGATAACCGTTTGCAGTGGCAAGCGGTAAATTTTGAAAATAAATTTAAATTGATGATTATAAATTTGGGAAGGTAGCAGCTTGACAAGCTGAAAAGAAGATAGAGAAATCATTTGCCTAGTAGTTAGCGCGATTAATTGCCAATGTTGAGGTACTCGATTTGATACCAAGAAGATTTTATGACCGTTTGCGTGGTGCGAAGGTCAAGTCGGTCTTATTGGGTTCATGATTACTATCATATTCCTCAATCCGTTTTAAGTAACCGAACTCGTGGGGTCAAAATGCCAGTGCCAGAATTAAATTAATTTTTTAATTTTGAAAAACGCCACATCCTTAATATTAGTAGTTATTCGTATAAATATTATAGAAAATATTATTCTGCAGATTGATTATTTCTGTTCCTCCGCAACAGAAATTCAATGTATAACCAACCCTGTAATGCAAATCGCACCTTTCCCAAATTTATAATCGCTGGTGGAGGTTACCAAAATGCAATGTACTTACACATTTTACAAATTAGAACTTTTGCTTATAGAGGTTTCTCACTTAAATTTTTCGTTTTGGCATTCCCAGGACGTGGCAAACCTTTTTTCGCAATTGCAACTTATCAACTATAATAAGTTTGACTAATAAGACGGTAAATTGGCAGTTCTAAAGAAATGCAGCATAAAAACAATGATATGGGATACAAACACGCTCGATTTGTAGTTACTGCCATTTTAGGAGTTGTTAAAAAGATGTAAAAATTACTTTTTGTGTATAATTCTTCTTCTTAGTCGTTGACTCCATTTAGAGTGTCGTGATCCCTACCTATAAAGGGGGGAGGCTTTCCTGCCCCCTTTGATAATTCATTTATCTACAAAAAAGATCTCTTGTAATTTTTCTATAAAATTAGTCGTTTTGTAATTATATACAAAAACGTAATTTTTCACCCCTTTAACAAGCCCTAAAACGATAAGTGCCCATAAAATCCGAGGTACGCTCTTCGATTCCTAAAAGAGTAAATATTCCAAATTCTAAGTTTCGTTGATCCCCTAATTATTTCTTCTAAATTGAGCTATTTTTACTGCATTAATAATGAGTTTCTTTCAAACCACTTGATAATTACATTTTAACACTTACCACTGCAGTAGCGGCATTTACAAGCCAAATCTCTTTCCTAACAGCCGAACTTGCAATAATTAAGTCTCCACAAAAGTAATGAAGTAAAATTCCCTTAAACGAATCCACATTATTTACAACTTCTTTAAAATTTTGGTTAACCCAATTATCTTCCAACTTACTGTTATACATATAAATTCCCTAAAAGTAATAAATGTTAGAAAATCACTGAAAGAAAATAAAAAAAATTATCCACACTTACTTCCCATCGAGAATACCGTTTCATAAATTTTCGATAAAATTGGGAGTTCAAGTCGTCTTCCGTTTCCAAATAACAATCTATTTTACATTTTATTTTCCAAAAGGAATCCATGTGGTTTCTCCACTTTTCACAACAATCCTTACGTTGTGTAAATCACGGGAAGACAAATACTTCAGAATCTCATGAAAAATTTCAATCGGCAGGCTTCCTGGAATGTCCATTTTAGGTCCAGATGCTGATAAATTTTCCATTTCTAACTTAAATTAATTAACAAACAGTTAATTTAATTAAACAGCAATTTCATGGTGAACGAGCACAAAATAAATTTCTCGCATGTTCTGGGTATGTACATATTCATTGATAGGCGTCGACAATATTACAAAAATAATCCACTACTGCGTAAACCTCAGTCTAAAAATATAATTATTATGTAATTATTAGTATGAGGAACTTGGCCATGCTCAGCTGTTTCTAACGTTGACCTCTGATGATAGCTAACCCTAAATTTTGACGTTACGCCTCAGTTTCGATCTGACAATCAATTTTAAGTTATACATTTCTGCAAAGTACTTTTGATGTTTTCTTGCTTCGAAATTTTATTTTGAGTTAAAACACTACAATGGGATCAGTTGTTTGTCGAAAATTAAAAGTTAGGTTAATGAAAAAGTACTGCCAACATGAAATAAGTTATGTCACGATGGTGATAATCAGTAGCGGCGCCGTTAAAACGCTACATGATAAATCAGAAAAGATCAAAGAAATAAAACTTGAGAATGCTCTAAAATAAAATCAGCTAAAAGACATTGAGAGTGTAACCTCATTCAAAATGGCACAGTGTAGTTATTTTTAGAACAACTGGGTAAAACGGTTTCTCGCCCGTGTGAATTCTCATATGTCGACTCAAATATTGTTTTTTATAAGATTTGTAATCACAAAAATCGCATACAAAAGTTTTCACATCAAAACCATAGTCATAGTCAACCATTTCACTTGAAATCGATTCTTTAATTTCTATCGAGTGATGTAAGTCTTCCGAGTTGAATTCTACAACATCCGGTTCTTCTTTTTAATTTTATCATTACTATTCAAATTACACGTCCTTTGCAAAGTATCTCCAGTTTCTTTTAAACTTGATAGTTCTTCCACGAATATTTTTTTATTCATATTGTTGAAATTTAAACCCCATGAACTTTTTGTGAGCATTTGTGGCCACAAATTAAACAAGCAAACGGTTTCTCGCCCGTATGGCTTCTAATATGCTGATTCAAACTTTCCTTAGTCACACACTTAAAGACCGTGTACTCCATTTTTCCACAAGTTAAAAGTTGTATTCTGAAAAATTTAAAAACGCTAATCTTATTTATTTAACAATAAATTTTACGAAAAACAAATGCACGGGTGAGTAAATATTTGCTCCACTAGATAGCGCGCTAAGCTTTTCTGTAAAATAGAAAATGGATGACGTCGCCATTCGTAGTAATTTAGTGTTGTAGTGCTCTTTTTGCTTCATGCTGGTTCACTTGAATCTTTTAGATTTAGCTACTTGAATTTACACAGGTTCTGAAACCCCATCCCAAGCTACCAGTGCATTCCAGACGAAAGAGTAGTGGGGCTTCTCATAAAGTGAAGAGGTTCATCAATTCGGTGTAGTATGTCTATCATCCTAAGATAAATAAATGGTACATAATTGTGGAACCCTTCTTTGGTTATAAAAAAATAATTTTAAGCTCAAACTACACATCAAGACAAAATCTACGATTCCTAGCTACCGAACTGTTCTAATTCGTAAAGGTATGTAACACGATTATGTAAAACTGCGATGCATATTATATACTAGTAGCATGTTTCTCAATGTGTAGGTAACTATTTTACTCGTTAACAAAGCTCTCCGTTTGGCTACAATAATTTATGGAATAACCAATTACAAATTTTAATTTAAAATTCAGTTAAATATTCTCACAATTTGGGTGGGTTCACCTCTTAACTTAAACCGTAGACAAATTATCATGAAAATAACACGACCTGTAGGAGGCAAATAAGATAACGATGGTTGAAAGGCAAAAGATTATAAGCGACAAGTTGTAAACTTTACAATAGAGCGATTGCAAGTTGAAAATTTGTGAAATAAAATTTGTAATTAATTATCTTATCTATACGAGCAAGAATATTTGCATTGCAATGTGCTAGTTTTAAGTTTATAATTACTCGTAGACATTGCAATAAATTTTATTACATAGTGTTGCTTATGCCGTTTTGCCTTTCAAACATCGTTGCATCTTTTTGTTATAACTAAAAATATTGCTATTTATTTTGTAGTAATCTTGTAATAACGAAAATAATAGCAGCGAAAGCAAACTTCACAATTGTAGGCTTACACGTTGAGATGTGCTACAGGTAAATATTAATTATTATTGTCGAATGACACATTAGTACCTCATTCTGATGCAACCAGTTACAGATATGGCTCAAATACAACCCCTTGAAGAGCTACACGTTATGAACAGCAACAGTCAAGGTTTGAAATCTCCAAGTAATTCAAGCAGCAATGCCACAATTAAAACGGAAGGGTTCAAGATGTGGAGTTTAATTTAGAAGATTTGCATCATTCTATCGACATTAAAGAAGAGAGCGATACTGAACAAGTAACACAGTGTAAACCTGCAAGAACATCTGACAGTACAAGTTTGTTTGAATGTGCAGTTTGTGGGTATGTAGATACATGTGAAAAAACATTCAAAGGACATTTAAGAACTCACTCTCGTGCGAAATCCTTTACGTGTGAAATTTGTCAATATAAATGCTCTTACAAATCCATTTTAAGGAGTCATTTAAAACTCACACTGGGGAGAAATCCTATGCTTGTGAAATTTGTGATTATAAATGTGCGCAGAAATCACATTTAAAAGACATTTAACAACTCACACTGGAGATAAGCCGTTTGCTTGTGAAATTTGTGATTATAAATGTGCGCAGAAATCACATTTAAAAATCATTTAACAACTCACACTGGAGATAAGCCGTTTGCTTGTGAAATTTGTGATTATAAATGTGCGCAGAAATCACATTTAAAATATCATTTAACAACTCACACTGGAGATAAGCCGTTTGCTTGTGAAATTTGTGATTATAAATGTGCGCAGAAATCAAATTTAAAAACATTTAACAACTCACACTGGAGATAAGCCGTTTGCTTGTGAAATTTGTGATTATAAATGTGCGCAGAAATCATATTTAAAAAGACATTTAACAACTCACACTGGAGATAAGCCGTTTGCTTGTAAAATTTGTGATTATAAATGTGCGGAAAATCATATTAAAAAGTCATTTAACAACTCACACTGGAGATAAGCCGTTTGCTTGTGAAATTTGTGATTACAAATGTAGTCGGAAAACAATTAAAAAGTCATTTAAAATTCACACTGGGATAAGCCGTTTGCTTGTGAAATTTGTGATTACAAATGTAGTCACAAAACAAATTTAAAAAGGCATTTAAAAACTCACTAAATTTGCTATAAAGATAAATTTAAAAAATTTATTTACACCGGAATGAAACTGCGTGCTTGTGACTTTTGTGAATATGAATGTCCTAGAAAAGATTTAATAAATCACTTAAGAACTTGCATAGGAGAAACCGTTTGCTTATGAAATATGTGATTCCAAAATGTGCGTACAAATTAAATTCTAATAAATCTAATTTGAAGATTTACATAGCAGAAAGATAGTGGCTTTCAAGTTCTAATTCTTTCAATTTCGTGTTTGTAAAATAGTGAAAATTCAATAAATCGACATTTTTAAAACAGTTTCTCTTATAAAAAAAAAACTTTGCTTGTATCATTAATTATAAGTTAATTGCTTTTAAAATATTATATCGGGATTTTTAATATTAATCGTGTATTTCAAAATGTAAATGTAAATCAAATGTAATATATAAAAATAGACTCAAATAGTATTACCACGTAAACTTACACTACGAAACAATATCAATTGGCAATTATTTGTTATGTTGATGTTTGTAATCATGATAATTATGTACTTAATTATACCAATACACCTTGAATATTGTGTCACATATGTCCACCCTGTATATAAAATAAACTAACTCAGTAATCAAATGAACAGGAACACCGTCATCAAATAGCTTAAGGTGGTACGAAAATGTAGGATAAGCTAAATGGTTGTGTGAACGAATGAATGAGGTAAAAATAAGTAAGTCGACAATGGTGAGTCGTAAGGCTAGGCAGCTAAGGTTGCGTGAAGTGATGGACATGTAAGTAAAGTAATTTTACCATGTAAATATTAGATATAGGAATAATGTAAAAATAATTGATTAATATAATATTTAATTGATACCCAAACCGATTTTAAACAATTAGTTACAACACCCCAAATAACCCTTTACCGCGACAATTGGTCAGCATATTAATTAATTATTTAATGGTGCTGCGTGCTGGCTAATCTGTCCATAGAGTGACTTCATGTAATTGGAGTCGCTTATTATATTTTGAATTGGAAAGTGTTGGCCAGCGAGTTAAAGCGCCTTGTGGCGTGATAATTTTGTTTTGTTTTCTTGATTAGAGCTACTGTTCTTCATTTGGTAACCAAGAGTGTGTTCTTTCGTCTGCTTTGGAGGGTTTTACATTATTGGATCAACCGACACCAGATGTGACGGTCACCACATTTCTGGTTGCTAAATGTTCAAGGCTGAACTTTATTGTCTTTGATTAATAAGATCGATTACAGATATTACAATTTATTAAAATAAATTTTGTGAATTTATTTAGTTTTTTTAACCTACACCTTGTTCATTATTTTCGTAATTTATGTGAAAACGGTTGTTTCCCAAAAAATTATTAGACCAACGTTGTACCCGTTAATTTCCTATCCGGTTTGGGCCAGTTAGTTTTTTCTAAGACGTTTCGTTTAAAAGATACGGGGTTGGCAAGAAAAGTAAAAAATAAAACTCGGAATTTTTGACATTTTTCCTTAATTTAATACATAACTCGAAATATGTTGATTCTAGGCGATAAGGGTTATAACATAAGTTGTAGATATTCAAAAGCTCTAATCCATTGAACCCAAAATATCGGTGCAATGGCCGCTTGAAATCATAAATTGAAAAATTGCTTTAAAGTGAGGTACCCCCAAGGGTTTGGACTAGGACATAAATTTTATTTAAAATATGTCTTAGAAAAGTGTCCTCTATCACCACCTAAGAGGTTCTCCACGGGACACCCTGTATATAAAATGGATGTATGTGGGTGTGTGTGTATGTATGTATGTTCCTTATAGACTCCTTGACCGATCCCAACCAAATTTTGACAGTTACCTCTAGGCCCTAAAGAGGTTTTCGCTAAAAACCGGGACCGAAAAGCTTAATTTAAAAAAGTAAAATTGCGGACGCGTATGAATGGAACGAGATTCCCATCGTCAATACCTGTAATTGATATATGGTAATTTTACGTTGGTATATTCACATTCAGTACCTACACTATTATAAGTGATTTCATTTCGTAAAAATAAATCAAGTTATGGCAACCAAAGGACAACGGAAGCAAGACTGTAAACCGTTCTGAAATACTGGAGAAGAAAAGTTCGGATAAAGCAACCCTGCAAAATCAAAATACTTCAGGCAAAGTATTTTATTTTAACGAGACCCCAGGCGAAGTCGGGTACCAGCTAGTTTTTATAAAAAAATTAGTGAAAAGATTGTAAATGAAATTAATTGACCCAAAATAAATTGTTGTGTGAAATAATAGTTATTAATTTGTGAAAAATACCTAAAAATGTAATCGCATTTAAAACAGTTATTATTTCAGATTTTTAATGTTTTATATTAACAACTGTCACTTTTAAATTACAGCGCTGATGGTGCTAACATATCGTTCGATTTGGAACGTCAGCGTGAGCGTTGTAAGCGCATATTTTCCAAGTCGAACGTCAAAATTTGCGTGCTTTAACTTAGACGTTCGTTTACTATACAGCGTAACGTCCAAATCGAACACGTTTTATGTAAATGATGTTCAATATTTGAAATTCGCGCTAAGAGTTTCGAATCCAACCTAAATAACCTTTGGCCTAAAATCGTGCATCAAGAACCCACACACGTTATTAATACTAACTTCTTTTTTGCATCTGAGCAGTCTCAATGAATATTAAGCATTAA
Source organism: Lycocerus yunnanus (assembly GCA_036346125.1). Classification (NCBI taxonomy): domain Eukaryota; kingdom Metazoa; phylum Arthropoda; class Insecta; order Coleoptera; family Cantharidae; genus Lycocerus; species Lycocerus yunnanus. The sequence goes on from JARFIX010000129.1 coordinate 372,559, forward strand.
TACCCTGCATTTTCTATGATTTGCCGTACTTTAATACTTGTTTGACTGCGCTTTGGATCATGATTATAGCGTACCTCGAAATTTTGTTGTTATTGTATTTAAATAAATAACTATTTCTATTAAATATTTACTTATTAAATACAGATATGTACTATCTATCTTGCGATAGGTACGACCGGTTTTCATGTTTAGAGTATAAACCAAAGCATTACACATTAACATTTATTACTTAAAATATAACTTATAGAAATTTATATTACTGCATTCGTAAGATTATAATGACATTATTATACAGATTATAACATTAAAACTTTAGTATTACTAATCGTAAATATAATGTTCAGTAAGCTGGTTTATGTTTCTCGACCAGAACTGATTTTGATAGATTCATGAGTGGACGATGGGACATTTCATCATTATGTAAATCCGTACAATATCCCATGTACTTTATTTTTAATTATTTATTTACTACGGTCTAATGTTACATACGCTTACATTCCTTGCTATTTCTTAGGCAATTAAGAGCGCTTTTATGCTTACTAATGTATTAACAGTAACTTTTTGGTAAATCTTGCATTTAATACTATGAAATTCTAACTTTTCAGCATTTAAATATAAGTAACTTTCGATTTTGGTGTATTAAACTGATTTACAGCTTCATCGGATATTACTTTGGGTTTTAAAATTTTTAGTTCGGTACTTGGTAATTCTGTTCTCAAATTTCTACTCATTAATCACTGTGCTGGACTAAAATCCATACCACAGACCGGTGTACTTCTATAGTTTAGTAAACCCAAGGCAATATCTACATTGTCATTTTGCACTTCTTTAGTATATTTTTGATATACCTACTGCTTTTTCCGCTAATCGTTTGACTTAGGATACTAGGACTTGACGTTACTATGTCAAAATCGTATAGTTTAGCAAATTCGTGCATTTGAAACTACTAAACGGAACGTTGTCATTACAGTTCTCGGTATTCCGTGGATACTAAACATGTTTTTAAAGCTGAAATGACAGCATCAGTATTTGTATTGTTTAGTTAGAAATTTCTATCCACTTAGAATAGTAATCAATTAACACTAAGTAATACGTTCCTTCAAAATAAAACAAATCTAAACCTACTTTATTGAATGGCAAATTTGGAATTTCGTGTGATATTATTTTATCTTTAACATTACAGGGTCTGAACTTTTCACAAACTTTACACCCTTTAACCAATTGTTCTATATCACGTGTCATTCCGTGCCAATATAAAAGAGAACGTGCTCTTTTTTTACACTTTGTCATTCCTAAGTGCGTTGAGTGTATAACATTTAACATTTCTTTTCTCAGGCTTGAAGGAATGACAATTTTATCGTTGTAAAAGATCAGGTCATCTTTCAATTCTAAGTCATCTTTTTTTTTGTAATAATTAGTTAATTCTGAATCTTTTATGTTTTTACTGCTTCGTGGCCATCCACACTTGTACCACTCGATGACTTGTTGTATATTTTTGTCTTTTACGGTTTCAACCTTGAGTTGTTGTAGCCTGTAATTTGAAACTGGTAACTCTTTTTTAAGAAAATGTACCATTTCTGTAAGCGTTACATCATCTTGGGCGTTATTTTTTATTAAATTGCGCGACAGAAAATCGGCAATAAACATTTTTGAACCCGGTAAATATTCTACACTTAAATCGTATTTTGACAGTTTTAATACCATTCTTTGCAGCCTTGCGCTTATTTTATTTATGTCTTTTCTTACTATCGAAATTAATGGCTTGTGGTCAGTTTTTACGATAACTTTTCGTCCATAAATAAACTGGTGAAACTTTTCTACTGATGCACAAATAGCAAATAATTCCTTTTCAATAGGTGCCCACCGAATTTGACTATCCGTGTACGTTCTAGAGTAAAACGAAACGGGCTGTCCTTTTTGTAAGAGACACGCATCCATTCCAAAATTTGAACTATCTGTTTGTATTTCTATTTGCGAATTTGAGTCAATGATTTTAATGTGGGCGCGCGTTAAACTTAATTTTAAGCTATTAAATGATTCCGTTTGTGGTTGGCCCAAGTCCACTCGACATTATGTTACGGGAAAATTGGTCTTCGCGCACACACCGTAGCAAAGCCAAAAGTGCCGACTAAACTCGTCGCGAAGGTCTGGGTTGAACGAGAAAGTATAATTTTGAATTGCGTGCGCCGGAAAGGTCGAAATCGAGATTATTTCCGATACTGAAACATAGAGGGCGCCACTAGTGTAATCCTAGGTTAAGATGGAACAATAATGTACCGCACACTAGATCGGTACAAACCTTTAAAATGAAATGAATACTTAAATTCGTTATATCTTAGCAAAGTCAACTCATCTACGCAGCTTTACAAATAAATGCCCTGAAAAAGAAATTCCAACACAAACACAAGTTTGGTAAATAACAATAAATTATATTAGACGAAACACACAGTATAAATTTACAAATAGATGGATACATGTAGATAACAATAAACAAATAAATGGTAGTATTATAATTTAGTAAAGTTTCTACTAAAAGGAGTGCACTCGAGCTAACTGTCTTTGACATTAAAAATTGACGGTAGATAAATTCATTCTTAAAATTAAAACTGAATGTTGTTGACATTAAAAATTGACGGTATATAAATGTTTATTCTTAAACTTAAAACTGAAGCAATATTCACACCAAAGTGATGAAACAAATAAACAAATGACGGTAGGTAAACATAAAATTGACACACAGTTGTCACACAATTTAATGGTACACATAACTGACCTTAGACATCTTGGGTTCACAGCGGCGTAGACAGCTGGCTTGCAAGATAACGACATTGATAATGATGACGTAATGGGGTCATCAATTCCTTGAACGAAATATTGAGATCGACCTGTTCTAGTGCGGGGCTTTTCTGGGCGCGGTGACGAAACGACATCCTCAACTGAGGGTTATTCTTCCAAACGGAAAACGATAAAATAGCAGGGTGCTCAACATAAAATTCCCTATAAGCGGGCTAACAGGTGGGACTTCATCACCCACACAACGATAGCGATACGATACGATAAATTGGCACTGGCTTAAAACGATAATTAGTTCACCGGTCAGATGCACACCTACAACCAGCATTGGTCGCCTCAAAATAAAACGAAACGGTATTACATTATTAACGAAACTGAAGATGGTAAAATTTGATTTAACGTGTCAAGCACGGGTGGCTTCTCGAACAGATCAAGACCGACTGACGATATTTTCGAGAGTAGGAGGACATTAGCGCGCTCGGCCAATCGGATAGCCGCTTACTGGCAGCTGTAAGATGCAACTGCTATAAGCACGTTATAACTTGCTTGAAATTTCTTCAAGGCTGTCTACAAACGGCACGTGGGGATTGATAACAAATTCAAATATGAACGCAAAACTTATTTCTACGGAATAAAACTTGAGCGATAATGAAATTAACTGACTGAAATTTGTAACTTTTAAGTTTTAACGAAATTTGCATTAGGGCACCGTGCACTACCCTAGGAAATGAAGTCACGTGACAATTATTTTTAATAAGATTTCTTAACGGCGCTGTTACTTCAGAATAATTCGGAATAAACTTGCTTAAATAATTTGTCATGCCTAGAAACTTCTGCACGCCTTTTATATTTTGCGGTGGCTCAATAACTAATATTGCTTCGACATGTTTTGGATCAGGTTTTATACCTTCTTTTGAAATTATCCTACCTACATACTTTACATTCTTTACTTTGTATTGTACTTTTTTCTTATTAAACTTAACGCCATACTTTATAGCCCTAAATAATACTTTTTTAAGGATTTCTTCATGGTTCTTTTCAGTTTTTCCTGCTACGATGGCATCATCAAAATAGACTCTAACCCCCTCAATATCCCCAAACAACCTAACATTCAATTCTTGAAACACTTCGGGGGCCGAAGAAATTCCAAAAGAAAGCCGTTTAAATCTATATCTTCCAAAAGGTGTTCCGAAAATACAAATGTAACTACTTTCTACATCTAATTCTACCTGAAAAAACCCGTCTTTAAAATCAAGCACTGTGAATATCTCTTTTCCCGCGAGTGCATTACAAATTTCTTCCTGCGACGGTATCGGATACCTTTGACGTATAATAAACTCATTTAACCTTTTTGGATCCAAGCAAAGACGTAATGATTTACCCGGCTTTTCTACTATTAGTATCTAAATTTTGACACCACTCTGTAGGATCGGATACGCGAGCTACTATGCCCTGATTTTCTAACGAATCGAGCGTTTTCTTTAATGGCAATTTTAATTTTTCCGGCACGCGACGAATAGGATTGACTATAGGTTCTGCAATTTCCTTTAACTTTATTTTATACTTTCCTATTTTTCCTAACCCCGTAAAAATTTCTTTATTACGAGCTATAAATAATTCTTTCGAGTCCTCCATAGATATTTTATCTATGCGTTTTATTAGCCCAAACCTAATACAATCTTTCAACCCTAATAAAGGCGTTGCGTTGGTACTTATTACCATGAAACTGCATTTTAACTCTTTATTGCCTATTTTACAATCATAAGTTACCACCCCTTTTGGCCTTAATTTGTTGCCATCGTATGACGTAAGTATTACATTTATTGGCTTCAACTCAAGATTGCTACCCTTATTTTTAAGATTTTATAAATACTTAATGGTAAAACATTGCATTCTGCTCCTGAATCCAACTTGAATTTGATCTTATTATTAGAAACAATTACAGTTTGCAACCACTTTTCTCATCTATGCTAGTAAAAGAGTCAATTTTAATTTTACAGTTTCGTTGTTGACTAATCCTACTGAACTTAAATAATACTCACAATCATCACTATCATTTGATTCTTCTTCTACTTGGTGTACTTTTTGTTATTAATACCACCGTTACCTTAGTTTTTGTACACACATTTTGGCAAAATGATTTTTTTCACTACAAAAAAGACAGAACTTACCGAAGGCAGGGCAATTTCCGTAACCGTGCACTCCACCACACTTACGACATTTCTTCTTAATCTTGCTTCTTAATGTTTCAGCTTGTTGATCTCTTTTCTCGTACATCGACTTTACTCCATGTACGCTTGCTTCTGATTTTTCTTGTATTCTTTTCATTTGTTCTTTTCCTGCTTCTGCTGCACGGCACTGATTTATTGCTGTAGTGAGGGTTAAGTCAGATAACCTCAGTAGTCTCTCTTGCAGTCCTGAATCATTTACCCCTATAACAATTCTGTCTCGGATCAATCTTTCTTCTTGTTCAGCAAAATTACAAAGTTTTGCCTGAATTCTTAACTCCGTGAGAAAATGGTCAAATTTTTCTCCTTCTTTTTGAATTCTTCCATGAAACTTATAACTTTCAAAAATGATATTTTTTCTAGGTATGCAGTAGTTTTCAAACGCTGCTACCACATCTTTATAACATTTTCTTTGTGATTCTGTTAATTTAATGGTGTGGAACACATCTAAAGCCTCTTCGCCGGCTACATTTAGAAAGACAGCTATTTTTACGTCCTCTTTCTTTTCTTCGTAGCCGCTAGCTTTCATGTACACATCAAACTGTTGTTTAAATTTCACCCAGTTTGTTTCTCCATCCAAAAACAACGGTTTTGGCGCTTTTATGTTGTTATCCATAATTAGTACTGGTATCTCAACTGCTTTTTCACTAACTTAAATTGTTTAAGTTATGTTTAGCATCAATTTAAATTAATTTTACACCTGACACCATGTTGTATAGTTGTTATTAAAGAAATAAATGATTTTTAATTATTTATTTAACTTATTAACAATACATGTGTATGAGGGTGACTATGCGTCTTGACCGATAGGTACGCACTGGTTGTTCATGTGTGAGACCCTTGCTAAGTGAGTGGCTTCTCCCACGCATATACACATACACAACAGTTTTACGTGCCCTCCGAAGCACGGGAGACGGTCACGGATAGAAAGAGTCAGAAAGAAAATTTTCCTTACTAGACTCCTCCGGGATCGAACCGGTGCCTTTGCATCAGTATAGTTGATCGCTCTAACTACTAGGCTAAGACCGTCTCTTACGGTAAAACGTAACCTAACCTCTTTAAACAGACAGAAAACCAATGGCGTTCTTAATACCCAAATCTGTTCACCCAGTGGCGTTGCTAATAAACTAAACAGATAATCAAAACACATAAAATAAACAAAGATGGCTTGATGCTTGAATTAACCTTCCGAAACCCAAATCGAACACCAAAATGACCCCATCCGAAATAAAACTCAAGTTGGTTAGGTTTTGGATATTTTTATTAAATATCGACCTCACGGTAATTCAAACAACATTGAGAGAAAAACAAACCTCAATCTTCATCTGCGAGATTGGTTATTTCATAAATAAAATAGTGTCGATATTCACTTGATTTAATACTTGGTATGGTTCTGATCGCAAGTTACGTTTAAAAGTGAATTATCACTATCACTAACCACTTCAGACTCTTCGAGCGCAGGCTCTTCTTTTATATCAAAAGAGTGTTGCAAGTCATATGAATCATAATCAAATTCATTCAATTAATTTCGGCTTTTGGGCTGCCACATATGAAAACTTTCGAAATTTCTTGTTTTTCCATAATTTGAGTAATAAATGTTCCTGAAGGTTCGACAATCTCAAACTTGTTTTGACAAGAGAGGTTATGTTGAAATCAAAAATATCGAAACAATTGAAAATCGTTCGGAATTCAATTGTTTCTGTTCTGTTAATGGAAACAAAATTAAAACAATAATATTATTGGGACCGATGGGAGTGACGGATCCTATAGTTACTGTGATTGGTTAGCCATTATTGCGTAAATGGTGAAAAATTTAAAAATAAATAGAAAATCACAGTAACATAGAATTCGAAGTTCGCGCTACAAATTTCAAATGGAAACGCCAAACACCTGTAAGAACTCTGGTATCTTCGAGGGGGTCGATGTCTTCCTCGTCGGTAGCACTGCCACCACCTGATCTTGTTTGTATCTAAGCGGCCTTATCTCGGAAACGCAGGATAAACACTTCTCTTTCAACTTACCTATCTTTCTTTAAAAAAAAGGGGTTGGTTAAGGAATTATTTGTTTTTATGAAAATGCAATTTGAAATTAAGATTGTGTATTGACTTAAAATTTGTTACATATGTTACTGGACACAAAGGAGATTTCCAACTAATAGTATACTAAATATTTAATTTAGGACTTATCTTAAGTAATTTGTTTACCGGTACTACTGGTCTATCTGGACGCTGTAGAACAGAACTTTAAGTGGCGCGTTAACGTTTTAAATTTGAGAGAAAAAAAAATATAAACTAAACTCCCGAATACCGGTTAATGATCGAATGAATTTAGAGTCGCGAATCAATGCAAATTGTCGAATGAATGTCGAATGCCGAATCGTGAATGCCGAAATGTGAATCTTAACTCTGAATGTCGAATCTGAATCTCGAATTGTGAATGCCGAATTGTGACTGACTAAGATTTAAAAAATTACATATATTTATAATCTCGGCACCCACCTTCGTTTCGTAAGGGTGTGACCCCGGGGAAAGTTTCCCATGAATTTCTAATTTCATATCCTTAAGCGTCCAGATGTGGTGGTGATAGATATATTATTTTTTTAAGGTGTGACATCCGCTTAAGTCCGGGATAGGCCAGATCTTAATGGCTTTTGCAGACATTTCGAGACACTTATCTACTTGGTACATGCAAATGCCCAGATAAGAGTATCTAATAACTAGAATCTCGATAATTACTTAAGCAGATGTGCCTCATAAATCCTTCAAAAGTTTCGTTTATTTCATCCACTCCCAGTGAAAACGTACCAAGTAATGTGAATTACTACACACCTGGCCTAACATCGTAATAGTTGCCCCTAACGTTGTGAAAATGGTAACTCAACTTGTTTTTGTTTACATGGAAAACCAAAAAGTTGAAACATAACCTCTGGCAGTACCGGGGTAAAATTCATAAACGAATTCGAGAAACCAGTGGCGTATCCAACACAAAATAGGACCAGTGGCTTGTCTACTTCACTGTAAACTTATAAGCAAAACATTACATAAAAGGAGGTGTTTTTTATTCTTTGAACTAACCTCTCGATGATCATCAAATTTACCATGCATTTTTAAACTTATCAGCTACAGGATGATTTATACTAACAATAATCAAACTAATAACGAATTTTTTTTTAAACTAATTAAAAACTACTTAAAATAAAACAACATTATTCGTTGAGCTCAGCGAGGTTTTCACGATTTTAATAAAATGTTTATATTTCTTTCAAGAATATTGCACTATTTATTGTAACTTGATAATGCACTTTTACTGACTTTTAATTTATATTGCACTTTTTAATTATTACTTCACAATTACTGGTCATCGTTCGTTTTCTGCGTCTTCTGGCGTTGAGCTGTTGGAATTCACTTTTTTTACTTTTTGCAAAAATGCTCCTTTTATATCAATTTTCGATCGGTCTCCTACTACCGCCGCGTAACATTATTTGTTACATTTATTTTCGCGCGTTCTGTTTTAGGCTTTCTGTCGGTTCAAAATTTTCACGCTAGATATTCGTTATTCTCCTTCCAACACATCAGCCAACGGTTATATTTGTTTTTGCGGCTTTTTATATTTTTTGCCTTCCGGCCAAATCATCATATAACGGCATTTTGTTACCGCGAATTTCTTATCTCTTTCTCTTTTCATGGAATCTTTAAAAACACGCCATAATATGAGCAACCAATACAAATGAATAAAAAATAACGGTAACTTATTCTCCGGCGGAATATCTTTCCACATTGACATGCTGTAAAACTTTAATTTTCCTTTGTAATTTTAATTATTTGATTGTTGCAATTTATTTCTTGCACTTGCACTTTTAATAAATCACGATCTCAAAATTGTTTTAACCGAGTTGCAGCACTTTAATTAACCTGAAATATTGTTTATCTACATCGTCTTTGCAAACTCAACTGACTTATCTAAATTAAAACTAAAACTTACAATTAAACACTTGAATTTTCATATTGTCACATTGGGACATAATAGAACAAACAAAATAAATGTCAGTCCATAATTTTATAAATCGCATTAGGTATCAATTTAAGGAAATTTTCTTTGTTACGATCAAATCTGAAATCTTTTTTAACTAAGTGTGCACTCAACAACCACCGTCGTTATTCTCCTTGATACCGCGCATTCGCCACTTTACTCTTTATCATTAATATACCGGGCTGGACAAAATAAACCATTTGAATTTAAAATTAAACTAATTTAATATCGCGGCAATTTAAATTACCCTAAATAATGTTACAGTTTTATGGAAAAGAACTAATTGTACTTTTAAATTTCCCACTTGATAATTTTTGTTAAAACTGATTACTATTTTTAAAACTCCTTTACCTAGGATTTATTTAATTAAATTTAAAGTTTTCCTTGCGAACATTACGAACCATCATCAAAGTATCAATAACATAAATGATAATTTTAATACAAAGCTTTTCTTCGTATTTTTATTTCTTTTAAAACAACATTAGCATGTAATATTTAAAATTGGATTTTCAAATTTCGCGCACTTATAATCAATTTAACATTTTGTGTTTATTGAATTGGCAATATTTTCTATATAAGGTTTTGTTATCAATTTGTAAGTTATTATTTATATTATGTCTGGTTGATGATCAAAATAAGATTAGATTAAGAAAACTTCAAGAGTTTTATGAACACAAAATTCAGTTGAGCTGTGTGACAATTAGCGCGTAGTAATGTTAAATTGTTGAAAGATGGCGCCACCAAAACACATTATGTATTCAATAAAATACAAAATGGATGGCTCGCACCCACCATCTTAGAAATGTTGTAATTTAGTGATGCAGTGCTGTTTTATTCACCCAAGCAAAATCAAATCGGCCGGATTAAGTAAAATTTCGTTATCATTTGTGAGCACCTTTTAAAATTTATCGCCAGATTACAAAATTGAAAAATTTCGGTCTTTAACACGTGGTGATGTGTTACCAATGGTTAGTATATTATTGTTTCATTATGCATCATTCGTTCTTTCTAAATGCAATTTGTTACAGATGTCTCAAGTTCTACCTCAAAAAGAGTTACAAGTTATGGCCAACATCGGTCAAGATTTGAAGACTCCGTGTAATTCAAGCTTCGATAATGATATTAAACTAGAAGTATCAGAAGATGTGGCGTTTAATTTAGAAGAATTACATCATTCGATTGACATTAAAGACGAAAGCGATAGTGAACAATTGACAGAGGACAACGGTGCAAGAAATTGTAACGAAGCAAATAAATTCGAATGCGCAACATGCGGGTATATTGCTATATCTAAATATCAATTAAAACTGCATTTAAAATGTCACATCATTGAAAAGCTGTTAACTTGTCAAATTTGCGACTACAAATGTTCACAGAAAAATAATTTAAGAAAGCATTTAAAAACACACACTGGTGAGAAACCATTTTGTTGTCAGATTTGTGACTACAAATGTTCAGCAAAACAACAATTAACAACGCATTTAATAACTCACTCTAGTGAGAAACCGTTTGTTTGTCTTATTTGTGACAAAAAATTTTCACAAAAAAGATATTTAAGAATTCATTTAAAAATTCATACCGAGAACCTATATACTTGTAAAATTTGTAAATATAAATGCTGGGGTAAATCGGGATTAGAAATGCATATAAGAAATCACGCTTATAAAAACTTATTGCTTGTCAAATTTGTGACTATAAATGTTTTCTTAAATCACGTTTAGTACTGCATCTAAAAACACATACAGGTGAGAAACCGTATGCTTGTCACATTTGTGATTACAAATCTTCACAAAAAGGTCCATTAAAAGTTCATTTAAGAAGACACACCGGTGAGAAACCGTACGCTTGTCAAATTTGTGACTATAAAAGTTCAAGTAAAACTCATTTAGATAACCATTTAAGAACACATACCAGCGAGAAACCGTATGCTTGTCAAGTTTGTGACTATAAAAGTTCATGTAAAACTTATTTAGATAACCATTTAAGAAAACATACCGGTGATAAACCGTATGCTTGCCAAGTTTGTGATTATAAATGTATATCAAAAGCAAGTCTAATAAGGCACATGAGAACTCACACTGGTGAAAAACCGTACGCCTGTCAAATTTGTGATTACAAATGTTTAGATAAATGTGTGATAACAGCGCATTTGAGAACACATACCGGCGAGAAACCGTATGTTTGTCAAATTTGTAATCGCAAATTTGCGCAAAATTCGAGTTTAAAAACTCATGTAAAAACCCACACCGGTGAGAAACCGTTTGTTTGTGTGTTTTGCGACGATAAATTTATACAGAAATCAAATTTAACTCGGCATTTAAAAATTCACACCGGAGAAAAAGAGTTTGCTTGCCAGATTTGTGATTACAAATGTTCAGCAAAAGTAAGTTTAACACTTCATATAAGAAATCACACTGGTGAGAAACCATTTGTATGTAAAATTTGTAATTACAAGGGTTCATATAAAGGACATCTAACAAGACATTTAAGAACTCATGCCATCAAGAAGTAATTTAATAAAAGTTGACCAACTGTTAAAATAATGCTAAATATTAAATGACAAGTATAAATCGACCATTGGTGGTCTTTTTTATGGATAAAATGTCATTATACATATAATCATTATACACCATTATTTTTTTTGATATTTGATTATCAGTATTGTAAATTTGAATAAATGGAACATAAATGACTAGTAATATAATCGTATTTGTAATGTTGAATTGTATTTGTTGAAATGAAAGTTGAATAATGATGTTGTCGTTGTGGCGTCTGATATGGTAATCAATTACTTCATGGTTACCATATCAATTTATGTACCTTCCGTGTAGTAACCTGGGGTTTAGGGATCTTCAAATGGTCCTGGATAGTGCTACCATTAGTCTACTTGGGGTCTTCAGGGGTAGACGGAACCTGGTTAAATTTTGATAGCGTCGCTGTAACTTTCGGATGGAAGGACAGGCAGAAATTCTTACCCACCAGGAATTAAGTAAAATTAAGTTTATACCTAATTATAAATTTATTAAAATAAAAATGAATTTTAGATGTATTAAATTAAATTTTAAATGTTTAATTAGTAATTATTTCAGTTGTACAGAAATTTTAATTGAATGTAGCAAATGTTTAATGAAAATATATTTTTACTAGGTACATAATATGAGGATGTTTTGTTTTCGTGCAGAAGAAAAATGAGAATTTCATGGATTTACACTTTTTGATGCCTCGTGAGCTAAATAAGATCGTTTTCAAAAATGTGTGTGGTCAAATTTACAGCAAAACTAATAAGAATTTTGATACCAAATTTGGGATTTTGTATTCTTATATTGAGACTTATAGCTGATTAGATTTTGGTTAAAATTGGTAAATGGAAAATTTTTTTTTTATTATTATTTAAAATTATTTTTTTAATATTTAATAAAAGTGTGATAAAGTCATGGGCTTGGTTACATCCGATTTTTAATATTGAATTAATATTTGCTACAAATTTAACATAATTTACACAAAAAATGATGAAAATTGCAATCGATTTGGCGAAAACTTTCGTCGTTATCCTTCTATATTGGCTTCAAAATCCATTATTCTCAATATCCTGTGTGTACGATTGTAATCTAAATATGCAAATTTACTTTTGCTCTTTTCTTTTAAACAATCGTTTTCTAAAAACTGGAATGGCAAAGGTTGAGGTAATTGCAAGTCGGCAATTAATTTTCCTGTTTTAATCGATCAAACTTTTAATAAACGACCGTCAGTATTGTCACGTTTTATTACAAAGAAATTGTGTGACCTAACACATCCATATGCTTCAAATAAAAAGTTACAAAGTTATATAGAAACTTAAAGAAAGTAAATGAAAAAATTGTAGCGCCAGCGCCAATTTAACAATTGCAATAAATATTTACCAAACTTCAGTATACAATCTGCTGTATCCAATCGACATAGCATAAAACTAAATTTTCTGGGTTGGAAATCTTCATATACATAACATAGCCTATTTTCGTGCAAATACATTGCCAATTCTTTTAGAAGTACTTTTTCGATTTGGTATAATTTAGTTTTGCGTTTATGTTCCAAATACAAGCCCTTAGTCCAGGTTCTTTAGAAGATTTTGATATAGTAATCAAATAATACCGTTCATCTACAAAATAAATGGTTTAAGTACTATTCGCGTTTGAATTTCATTGCTGTAAGTTGGTAAATACTTTCCAATCAATGATAAGTTATAGTCATTTTTGTGGAAAACACTTACCAACTGATGGGAAAATATTATAAATTTACTTCCGAATATAATTCTGGGTTTGTCTCCCGTAATACCAAATTAATATACTATTTAAAGATTCAAAATGCATAGAATATGGTTAAACTTTTAAAACAATGCAATGTACAGAAAACACAGGTGTCTTTCAGACCGCTACATTACCTCTGCAGTTTAATTAAATTTAGAAAAGAACTATAACAGAGTCACTATGTAAAAATTGTAAATTTGATCCATTAATATTTTCATTACAAAATAAAAGTTATTTTTCTTTTTGCTTAGTTCTGGCTTTACCTGTATTTTGATTATTGTTCGTTCACTGTCGCAGCAATTAAATGTCCCTAGTTCAGTATAATCCATGTCTATTATTGCTAAAGTACTTGTTTGGTGTAACATTGCAATTTTGTCGTTATCATGGTAAACACATTGGAAACACAACTTCGGTTGTAGTCCACATTATTTTGATGTTATATATGTATCCTCTATGGAATGCGTTAAAACGTAATTCTGTAATCAAAAAGGTAAATAAAAATATTAAACTAAATTTAGCTTTCACTCCATTTGGAATAAGTGTGTTTGGGTAATACCGCTTAAGTATAATTGCTGATAAAAGAAAACAAATAGGGTTAAACTGAAAATTAAAAGCAACTTTTGTACAACAACTATATTTATTCAATAATATTGAAACAAACTTAAAATAAACCTTTCTTTTGTAACAAAAGTGACACTTTAAAAAAAAAAGGGAAAATGGCCGATATTTCCGACCGTCACCGAAATACCGCCCACTAGGACTGGAATATCGCCCATCATAGAAAATCTATGGTAAACAATCTGGACACTGGAATTCTTCTAAATCTTCTTCCGTAAGGCGACACAATCCTCGTGTACCCAGGACTTGCATTTTGAGCATTGTCTCATATCACTCTGGACATCTTCATTACAAATGGTGCATAGCCAGCTTGGGAAAGAAGTTCATTCTTTGATTTAATCACTGTAATGTTCAAGATATTTATCTTGCTGTTCTGGAATTTTTTAAGGGTTTTTATGTTACCTCGGGGCTGAAGAGAATCAATTTTTGGCTTTGGGATATCGAGTTTTGAAATCTTGTCGTTTGTTCAGGATAATCAATCCACTTGGAGCAGCCAGGCGTTGGAGCATCATTCTGATATGGAAGAGAATCTTTGAGCTGGTGAAATCAGGTTTTAAACCAGATAGATGAGCTGTCTGAAACTTGATTGGTTCTGTTTATTAAAGAACTTAGAGGAAAATTATCTTCATAAGAAAACTCATCTTCTCGGTTTGTCAGCATAGAAGGTGCGTAGGCAAACTCAGGAATAACGTCTGAATCGAACGGATAAATGCCAGTAGATCTAAATCCATTTTGAATTGTGGACATTGTCATGGTTTTTTGCCAAACGGGTAAAAAACCAAGGTGGGCGATATTTCAGTCCTTGCTTGTTTTAGTTTTAGAGGTTATATTTTCACTGTATATCACATAAAGACAGGTGAAATCAATACGTAATCTAATCCAACATTCATGAATAACTACATTCGATTAACTTACCTTATACAAACAAATTTACACCTTGAAAACCTTAAGATCTAACACGTTAAATTTATAAAAAGTTTACTCATGTAATTCCACACTGATATCTCAGTAGACAATGCAGATTTGGAATTAGCAAATGTATTAGTCGTTTAGCGTATAGCAAACTACTACTGTCATTAGCTAATTTATAAAGTGAACTTGGCGTCAATTTTGAAATGGCCGATATTTCAACCCCGATATTACCAAAGACACTTATAGCTTTTATGCACAACCTATTTTCCGATGTTGATTAATTTTCTTAATTTAAATCCACAACGTGTTGATGTTCACTGGAGAAATTCCACAGCAAAGAAAATCACAATCTCCACAGTGATCACACCAATCCAGTGCGGGGTAAAAATCCAGGTATTGGGTGGTTTAAATATAAATTAACAAATGCTAAAGAGATAACCGTTTGCAGTGGCAAGGTAAATTTTGAAAATAAATTTAATTTGATGATTATAAATTTGGGAAGGTAAGCTTGACAAGCTGAAAAGAAGATAGAAAATCATTTGCCAGTAGTTAGCGCGATTAATTGCCAATGTTGAGGTACTGATTTGATACCAAGAAGATTTTATGACCGTTTGTGCAAGTTCGGTCTCACTGGGTTCATGATTACTATCATATTCCTCGATCCGTTTTAAGTAACCGAACTCTGGGGCAAAATGCCAGTGCCAGAATTAAATTAATTTTTTAATTTTGAAAAACGCCACATCCTTAATATTAGTAGTTATTCGTATAAATATTATAGAAAATATTATTCTGCAGATTGATTATTTCTGTTCCTCCGCAACAGAAATTCAATGTATAACCAACCCTGTAATGCAAATCGCACCTTTCCCAAATTTATAATCGCTGGTGGAGGTTACCAAAATGCAATGTACTTACACATTTTTACAAATTAGAACTTCTTGACGCGGCCGTCCATATGCTCCATTTTTAGGCTTAGCAATGATTCTTCAGTTTCTATATTCCATACTTTGATGTTCATTATTTCAGAAGAAGTAAAGTAACCATCTTTGTCTAACGTTGCCGTGCCTACTACGACAATTAACTTATTTTCAATTTGATGACGGTGCCTTTAGGAAAGATTAAGTCAAACCGTTTTTCGACCTACAATTAAAAGCAATTAAAATCAATATATTTTCGGATTATTCTATAGCAAGTACCGGTACATCCCGGGGCTGGTGGCGTGAAAAAGAGAAGAGAAAAGAAAAAAAACGGACAACAAGATTGATTATTAGAAGTTTTTAACATAGGAAAGAAGAAATAATTTTTGCACACACATATTACACTCAAACCTGGATAGGCGAGTAATATTTTTTTGCTTATAGAGGTTTCTCACTTAAATTTTTCGTTTTGGCATTCCCAGGACGTGGCAAACCTTTTTTCGCAATTGCAACTTATCAACTATAATAAGTTTGACTAATAAGACGGTAAATTGGCAGTTCTAAAGAAATGCAGCATAAAAACAATGATATGGGATACAAACACGCTCGATTTGTAGTTACTGCCATTTTAGGAGTTGTTAAAAAGATGTAAAAATTACTTTTTGTGTATAATTCTTCTTCTTAGTCGTTGACTCCATTTAGAGTGTCGTGATCCCTACCTATAAAGGGGGGAGGCTTTCCTGCCCCCCCCCCTTTGATAATTCATTTGTCTACAAAAAAGATCTCTTGTAATTTTTCCATAAAATTAGTTGTTTTGTAATTATATACAAAAACGTAATTTTTCACCCCTTTAACAAGCCCTAAAACGATAAGTGCCCATAAAATCCGAGGTACGCTCTTCGATTCCTATAAGAGTAAATATTCCAAATTCTAAGTTTCGTTGATCCCCTAATTATTTCTTCTAAATTAAGCTATTTTTACTGCATTAATAATGAGTTTCTTTCAAACCACTTGATAATTACATTTTAACACTTACCACTGCAGTAGCGGCATTTACAAGCCAAATCTCTTTCCTAACAGCCGAACTTGCAATAATTAAGTCTCCACAATAGTAATGAAGTAAAATTCTTAAACGAATCCACATTATTTACAACTTCTTTAAAATTTTGTTTAACCCAATTATCTTCCAACTTACTGTTATACATATAAATTCCTAAAAGTAATAAATGTTAGAAAATCACTGAAAGAAAATAAAAAATTATCCACACTTACTTCCCATCGAGAATACCGTTTCATAAATTTTCGATAAAATTGGGAGTTCAAGTCGTCTTCCGTTTCCAAATAACAATCTATTTTACATTTTATTTTCCAAAAGGAATCCATGTGGTTTCTCCACTTTTCACAACAATCTACGCTGTGTAAATCACGGAAGACAAATACTTCAGAATCTCATGAAAAATTTCAATCGGCAGGCTTCCTGAATGTCCATTTTAGGTCCAGATGCTGATAAATTTCATTTCTAATTAAATTAATTAACAAACAGTTAATTTAATTAAACAGTAATTTCATGGTGAACGAGCACAAAATAAATTTCGCATGTTCTGGGTATGTACATATTCATTGATAGGCGTCGACAATATTACAAAATAATCCACTACTGCGTAAACCTCAGTCTAAAATATAATTATTATGTAATTATTAGTATGAGGAACTTGGCCATGCTCAGCTGTTTCTAACGTTGACCTCTGATGATAGCTAACTCTAAATTTTGACGTTACGCCTCAGTTTCGATCTGACAATCAATTTTAGGTTATACATTTCTGCAAAGTACTTTTGATGTTTTCTTGCTTCGAAATTTTATTTTTGAGTTAAAACACTACAATGGGATCAGTTGTTTGTCGAAAATTAAAAGTTAGGTTAATGACAAAAGGAATGCCAACATGAAATAAGTTATGTCACGATGGTGATAATCAGTAGCGGCGCCGTTAAAACGCTACATGATAAACCAGAAAAGATCAAAGAAATAAAACTTGAGAATGCTCTAAAATAAAATCAGCTAAAAGGCATTGAGAGTGTAACTTCATTCAAAATTCAGAATGGCACAGTGTAGTTATTTTTAGAACAACTGGGTAAAACGGTTCCTCGCCCGAGTGAATTCTCATGTGTCGACTCAAATATTGTTTTTTATAAGATTTGTAATCACAAAAATTGCATACAAAAGTTTTCACATCAAAACCATAGTCATAGTCAACCATTTCACTTGAAATCGATTCTTTAATTTCTATCGAGTGATGTAGTCTTCCGAGTTGAATTTTACAACATCCGGTTCTTCTTTTTAATTTTATCATTACTATTCAAATTACACGTCCTTTGCAAAGTATCTCCAGTTTCTTTTAAACTTGATAGTTCTTTCACGAATATTTTTCTATTATATTGTTGAAATTTAAACCCCATGAACTTTTTGTGAGCATTTGTGCAAATTAAACAGCAAACGGTTTCTCGCCCGTATGACTTCTAATATGCTGAATCAAACTTTCCTTAGTCACACACTTAAAGACCGTGTACTCCATTTTTCCACAAGTTAAAAGTTGTATTCTGAAAAATTTAAAAACGCTAATCTTATTTATTTAACAATAAAATTTAAGAAAAACAAATGCACGGGTGAGTAAATATTTGCTCCACTAGATAGCGCGCTACGCCATTCTGTCAAATAGAAAATGGATGACGTCGCCATTCGTGGTAATTTAGTGTTATAGTGCTCTTTGCTTCATGCTGGTTCACTTGAATCTTTTAGATTTAGCTGCTTGAATTTACACAGGTTCTGAAACCCCATCGCAAGCTACCAGTGCATTCCAGACGAAAGAGTAGTGGGGCTTCTCATAAAGTGAAGAGGTTCATCAATTCGGTGTAGTATGTCTATCATCGTATGATAAATAAATGGTACATAATTGTGGAACCCTCCTTTGGTTATAAAAAAAAATAATTTTAAGTTCAAACTACACATCAAGACAAAATCTACGATTCCTAGCTACCGAACTGTTCTAATTCGTAAAGGTATGTAACACGATTATGTAAAACTGCGATGCATATTATATACTAGTAGCATGTTTCTCAATGTGTAGGTAACTATTTTACTCGTTAACAAAGCTCTCCGTTTGGCTACAATAATTTATGCGGAATAACCAATTACAAATTTTGATTTAAAATTCAGTTAAATATTCTCACAATTTGGGTGGGTTCACCTCTTAACTTAAACCGTAGACAAATTATCATGAAAATAACACGACCTGTAGGAGGCAAATAAGATAACGATGGTTGAAAGGCAAAAGATTATAAGCGACAAGTTGTAAACTTTACAATAGAGCGATTGCAAGTTGAAAATTTGTGAAATAAAATTTGTAATTAATTATCTTATCTATACGAGCAAGAATATTTGCATTGCAATGTGCTAGTTTTAAGTTTATAATTACTCGTAGACATTGCAATAAAATTTATTACATAGTGTTGCTTATGCCGTTTTGCCTTTCAAACATCGTTGCATCTTTTGTTATAACAAAAATATTGCTATTTATTTTGTAGTAATCTTTAATAACGAAAATAATAGCAGGGAAAGCAAACTTCACAATTGTAGGCTTACACGTTGAGATGTGCTACAGGTAAATATTAATTATTATTGTCGAATGACACATTAGTACCTCATTCTGATGCAACCAGTTACAGATATGGCTCAAATACAACCCCTTGAAGAGCTACACGTTATGAACAGCAACAGTCAAGGTTTGAAATCTCCAAGTAATTCAAGCAGCAATGCCACAATTAAAACGGAAGGGTTCGAAGATGTGGAGTTTAATTTAGAAGATTTGCATCATTCTATCGACATTAAAGAAGAGAGCGATACTGAACAAGTAACACAGTATAAACCTGCAAGAACATCTAACAGTACAAGTTTGTTTGAATGTGCAGTTTGTGGGTATGTAGATACATGTGAAAAAACATTCAAAGGACATTTAAGAACTCACTCTCGTGCGAAATCCTTTACGTGTGAAATTTGTCAATATAAATGCTCTTACAAATCCACTTTACGGAATCATTTAAAAACTCACACTGGAGAGAAATCCTATGCTTGTGAAATTTGTGATTATAAATGTGCGCAGAAATCACATTTAAAAAGACATTTAACAACTCACACTGGAGATAAGCCGTTTGCTTGTGAAATTTGTGATTATAAATGTGCGCAGAAATCACAATTAAAAAATCATTTAACAACTCACACTGGAGACAAGCCGTTTGCTTGTGAAATTTGTGATTATAAATGTGCGCAGAAATCACATTTAAAATATCATTTAACAACTCACACTGGAGATAAGCCGTTTGCTTGTGAAATTTGTGATTATAAATGTGCGCGAAATCATATTTAAAAACATTTAACAACTCACACTGGAGATAAGCCGTTTGCTTGTGAAATTTGTGATTATAAATGTGCGAAATCATATTTAAAAACATTTAACAACTCACACTGGAGATAAGCCGTTTGCTTGTGAAATTTGTGATTATAAATGTAGTCGGAAAACAAGCTTAAAAAGTCATTTAAAAATTCACACTGGAGATAAGCCGTTTGCTTGTGAAATTTGTGATTACAAATGTAGTCACAAAACAAATTTAAAAAGGCATTTAAAAACTCACTAAATTTGCTATAAAGATAAATTTAAAAAATTCATTTACACGGAATGAAACTTTGCTTGTGATTTTGTGAATATAATGTCCTAGAAAAGATTTAATAAATCATTAAGAACTGCACTAGGAGAAACCGTTTGCTTATGAAATATGTGATTAATAAATCTAATAAATCTAATTTGAAAATTTACATAGCAGAAAGATAGTGGCTTTCAAGTTCTAATTCTTTCATTTGTGTTTGTAAAATAGTGAAAATTCAATAAATCGAATTTTTAAAACAGTTTCTCTTATAAAAAAACTTTGCTTGTATCATTAATTATAAGTTAATTGCTTTTAAAATATTATATCGGATTTTAATATTAATCGTGTATTTCAAAATGTAAATGTAAATCAAATGTAATATATAAAATAGACTCAAATAGTGTTACCGTAAATTACACTAGAAACAATATCAATTGGCAATTATTTGTTAGGTTGATGTTTGTAATCATGATAATTTTGTACTTAATTATACCAATACACCTTGAATATTGTGTCACATATGTCACCTATATAAAATAAACTAACTCAAATTAAATTTAATGGTGCTGCGTCTGGCTAATCTGTCCATAGAGTGACTTCATGTAATTGGAGTCGCTTATTATATTTTGAATTGGAAAGTGTTGGCCAGCGAGTTATAGCGCCTGTGTGGCGTGATAGTTTTTGTTTTGTTTTCTTGATTAGAGCACGTTCTTCATTTGGTAACCAGAGTGTGTTCTTTCGTCTGCTTTGGAGGGTTTTACATTATTGGATCAACCGACACCAGATGTGACGGTCACCACATTTCTGTTGCTAAATGTTCAAGGCTGAACTTTATTGTCTTTGATTAATAAGATCGATTACAGATATTACAATTTATTAAAATAAATTTTTTGAATTTATTTAGTTTTTTACTACACTTGTTCATTATTTGGTAACCAAACTTTCGTTTTTAGGGTTTTACATTATTGGGTCAACCACACCAATTACCCCCCTTTCTGGTTGCAAAAGTTCAAGGCAATTTAGTTTTATTTAAGATGTTCGTTTCAATTTTTAAAAAAAAGTGAATTTATTTGTTTTTTTAATCCCTTTTATTATTTTGAATTTTGGAAAAGGTTGGCCCAATTATAGCCCTTGTGGCCCGTTAAATTTTTGGTTTTGTTTTCTTAAGACGTTCGTTTTCATTTGGTAAAAAATTTTCTTTCGTCTGCTTTGGAAAGGTTTTACATTATTGGATCAACCGACACCAGATGTGACGGTCACCACATTTCTGGTTGCTAAATGTTCAAGGTGAATTTATTGTCTTTGATTAATAAGATCGATTACAAATATTACAATTTATTAAAATTAAATTTTGTGAATTTATTTAGTTTTTTAACCTACACCTTGTTCATTATTTCGTAATTTATGTGAAAACGGTTGGTTATTATAACCAATGTCCGTAATCTTCTTTTTAAACGTTTGCTTTAAAAATACTTCAAGAAATGTATAAACATTTTTCTAAGGGCATCTCTCACAGTATTTGCATCTACTTTTCTAAACGAAAATTTGTAAATATATCAATAATTACTTTGAAATTTAAGATAACGTTAGAAAAGGATACATTTTAAATGATAGTTAATGCATTTTTTCAATTCTTTGATTTTTTAAAAAAATCACCATGTTTCGAAACTTTTAGGATTTTAACTGCTATTTTATATATTCTTTAATATTATGTAATCACTTGAAGGATATTTTAATTAGTCCAGATTCAAAATTTGCGTAAACAAACAAATAATCTTTAGCATATTAATTTAAACAAGTGTCGATATTTTGACTTTTTCTATAATTTCGTTTTAACTAGCATTCTAGTAGTAATTTAGAAGCTTCCAAAACTTGTGATAAGTCGAGGGCAGTTGAGGGTATTTTTGATAAGACCATCGGTACACTTTAACAAAACTTTACCCTAAACAAGAAGCAGTTAAAATTTTGCAGTTTCTTAAATTTAATGTTATTTTGTTCTAACTTTTCTAAATATTGTACAAATTAAATCACAAAAGATTATAGAATAAAATTTTTTAATTAATACAAAATTACACAATCTAAATAATATAAACTATTCATTCCGTCCTATCTGATTTCTAATTATGCCGGGTACATTATAACGGGGTCTATAATTTCAGGTAAAAGAAATTGTAAAAATATTTTTAATTGTTTCTCCATTTTGTCGTCCAAAAGATTCATCTTTTCTTATTTTTCAATAAAAGTCTCTTTAGGTGACCAAACTACAAATAAAGATTTCTGCACCAGTAATATGCAGCTGCCCTTGTATTTGATACATGTAATCATGATTTTTTTAAACTAATTAAATTAGAATGTTCATCGTAATTTAAAAGTTTTAATTTAGCTTCTTCTGTTGGTGTCGCATCAGAAATTTTATATGGGCATTTATTTCTAAGATGGCATTGCAGGAATTAATTACTCCATCTGGACTGGCTCCATAAAATATTCTTATTTTTCCAATAAAAGCCCACATTCTTTAGGCCAATTTTTTGAAAATAACAGGAATTTTTTTTTCCAAAACCCTAATTTGTAGCTTTTTTCCTTTTTTAAAAATTTTTACATTTAACACGAATTTTTTTTAAGCTATTTAAATTTTGAATGGACATCCCCTTATTTTAATGGTTTAATTTACCTCGTGTGTTGTTTTCCAATTAAAATTTCAATGCGCTTTTTAAAATTTTTTAAAATGCCAAATTTCGAATTATTACCCCATCTGGACTGGCTCCCATAAAATATTCATTATTTTTTCCAATAAAAAGCCCACATTCTTCAACCACTAGGCCAGTTATTTCTTGAAAACTAATCAGTGCATTATTTTCATTTTCCAAACGATAATTTGTAGCTTTGGTTCCCGAAAAGTGTTTGTAAATTAGTTTCTTTACCGTATTTACACACGAAGTTGTTTTTTAATTTGCATATTTTTCCAAATTTAGAAGCAGTGAGACGATACGCACGTTCACTTTTCCATATTGGATTTGAACTTTGACCTCGTGTGTTTATTTCCAAGTTAATAATTTCAATGTCGCTTTTTTTAATCGATTTTAAAAATTGTCCTTTTTAATTCGAACTCTAATGGTGGCATATCTTCAATTTCTGGATTAGGCTCGCCGTAATCTTGGTCAGGTTTTTCCACTTTCTTTCTTTTTAATTTTCTTTTACTTTGTAATCGTCGTTTGGTTTCTTTCATTCTTTTTAATTGTCTTTTTCTAACAAACCATGCCAAGTTTTTCGATACGTTTTGATTGGGTTTTGCTAGAAGTTTCGGTAGATATTCCTCTTTAGCATTAAAGGATACTGCGGCAGCTTCGCATCTTATCTGATATGATCCTTTTTTTTTGAAAAATTAATGCGTTTGCCACCAACAAATTTTGCAACAATACTGTTGTAATGCTCTGCTGAATTGTTGGTCATATTTAAAAGTAAACTTGAAGCATTGAAAGCTAATCGATGCAAATACTTTTTTATTTCTTGATAAAGACCGACTTCAATTAATTTTGGCACTAAGTTTTCTTTATCTGATTTTGAACCATTACAAAAATAACCTATTTCAGCACATTTAGCATGTTCTCCAAAGACGTGGCTAGGGCTATTTAGGATATCATCAGAAAGAAGTTTTATTTTTTGGGCTAATGTAGTATCTTCTTCCTTCCTTCTTTTTTCGGCAGCTTTTTCTACAGCACATCTTAATCGTAAAATATTATTTCCTATTGAATTTCTTAGGTATCTTGGTACACTGTTGTTCCCAAGGCGTGCAGTTTTTTACTAATTCCGCTAGCTTATTTCCGTAATTTCGGAGCAAGTGATTGCAACATTCCACTTTTTCGACAAGCTGTGCTCCGTATGGTTTATTTTGCAATAATTTCTTTAAAACACTGCTGTCACCATCTCCTACCAATTTATGGTAAATTAAACCGTGCATATTTTTACTTTTAGCAAATCCTTCAACAATAATATCTGCCTCCATTGATGTAGATGAACCTGTCCAATTCTTAAAACAACGATGTTGTTGTGCCTCTGCGTTTCTACTTTCAGCCATTGCACACATTGCACAATATTTGTTTCGAATGCCCAAAAACAATAGCTTTCCAGTAGCTTGACCAATTATACAAGCAACACCGGAAGTAGAAGTAAATTTTTCATTTTTAGAATATACTTGTAAAATACGAGGATATGTTGACGAATATGAATTTTTTTAGGTAGCAATGATATTACAATTCCATTTCAATTTCAAATGTCATTCGAAATTCGCGCCACAAATTTCGAATCCCAACCTAGATAACCCTGGCCTAACATCGTGATCGTCAAGAGAACCCCACACGTTGTGCAAATAGTAACCCAACTTCTTTGAACAGACGGAAAACAAACAGTAGTTGAACCAAAACAAAAACCAGTGGCGTCCTAAATAATTAAATCTGCTCACCCGTGGCGTCGCTGCTGACCTAAACATATAAGCAAAACACATAACATAAACGGAGATGGCTCGATGCTTGAGTAAACCTTCGAAACCCAAATCGGACACTAAAATAACCCCATTTGAAATAAAACACAAGTCAGTTAGGTTTTGGATATTTTATTAAATATCTACCTCACGGAAAATCGAACGAACTCAGTAGAGTTAGAGAAAACCTTAATCTTCATCTGTGAGATCGGTTATTTAGTAAATAAAATAGTGTCAATATCGACTTGATTTAATACTTGGATGGCTTGATCGCAAGCTACATAAAAGTAAATGTGAGAACAAATTGTCCTTAAATAATAATAACCTTATGATTTCAGTTGTAAATTGTTACTTGCGTATGCAGTATTCGTTTGCTATATTTTAATTGCAACTGCTATGCTTTTATTGTTACTTTGTTACTGATTTTCATTAATCTTGGTTTTGTACAATGTGCTTAAGCAGATAATTAAAATTCCCTCCACCTGTGTTGGTGGGGACTTTCAGATAAGTAAAGTTGATAACAATTTGTAGATAATAGATAATAATAGTGACGGTGACCCCTAAACATAAATTAACATGTGCAAAACCCCAAACCTAAATAATACCTAATGATAGAGAATAAAACCTAATGACCTAAATAATACCATAAAGATTGCATCTAATTAATTCATCACCTCACAGGATAATTAAACCAAACCCAGTAAGAACCTAATTATGCGACTTTCACACACTATCACAGAAATTTGTTACTATTGTTTTATATTAAATAGGAGCATCTCTTGCAGTCGAAACCTATTAGAATTCACATCACTATGTGCAATTCTGATTCACATCACCATGTGCATTTTTTGTCGTAGGACAATAGTACAATCAGACGAAACCACATTCATTTAGATGGTTAAATTAATTAGATGGCAATCTTTGGCAACCTCGGCCTTTGTGTAAAATCCTTAATACGCCCCTGACCTTAAATTTACATTTGTCGACCCCACATAATAAAACCTTAATTAATTGCATAACCACCCCAAATTTACAATAAATCACAAATATAAATAACCAAATCACAGAATTTATAATACCTCACCAAAAGATAAATTACCTATAGAAACAATAGATACCTGCGATCAAGTAACCAATCAAGCTTATAAACCAATAAATAAATATTCATAAATTACAAACCCGATTTGAAATAAATTAAATTAATGCCAATTCAATTTTAAACAAACACCAAGCCATTTTAAAACATAAAACAAAACACGTACAAACCCATTTCAAACAACCCACGCTAAACAAAACCAATATGGATTCCTCCCACGAGGGTAGAAATTAATAATCGATATTATTGACTTTTTGTTAATATTATATAAATCGTACTTACACGAATTTTGAAATCACCTAAGTTTAATTGCAATAATTAAATATTTAAATTTTCTTACTTGCAAATTATTTGTACATGAATAATTTTACATCACAATTATAGCTCTATGCGTGTATTATCTTCAACCACCCCGTCACAAGTGTCCGACCGTGTCCGAGGTAGGGTAAAAGACGCGCTATTTCCCTATTCCGCCCCGAGATGGCGTAATTTCACGGGCTACATTTTTAAATTTAAACACCGCGAATATTTGAATATAAAATAATATTACAAACTGTAACTACTGTACACTTAATTTCAAATAAATCATATTTTTACTTGAAATTTTATTTATTCGACTTACTTACCGTCGTTTTAGCCCTAGAAACCAGTCAAATCAACTTACCGTCATAAAAACACTATTCGTAAATAAACAAAATAGTTTGATCGTGCAAAAAAGTTAGTTTATTGGTTTGAAATATACAAAGTTATAACCTTAATATTATGAGGTATTGGCTAAAAAAATGTATCCTGCATTATTATATACCTGTATACCACCTACTTGTTTAATGCTTTATATTTACAAATAAAATATATATGTTTTTTTTTAAATAACTAATCCAAACAGGGAACAGGAAAAATTATGTTACCACTTATTAGCGTTATTATCGCTAATCAAAAATTTATTGAACTAAATGCAGTAACTGCGCTAAGAGTACCATGATTTGGTGCCATTCAATTATATTTTACAATAAGTAATTATAGTTTAAAGTGTAATATTCCTGTTTGTTATTAATTAATAATAAACCACGTGCGTTTTAATATAACCTTTATTCTTGTATTGACATCTACTAGCGTGTCCTTCACCGTCTGTGTCCCCAATGCACTACCGAGGTCGTTGAACTACCCCTCCAGTGGTGTACTGCAAACCAGTGGTGCCACACATAAAAATATAAAACTTAACCACTTAATAACAATTAAATTCAAATACAAATTACCAACATAATAATTTAAATACATAACAAAAGAGTAAGGACTAATCCCGTTTCATATTTTTGAGACAAAGTGCTGCACCCATAAAGTTTTCAACACTTTGGTTTAAACATAAACAAATATGTCCAAATAAAAGAATCTTACAATAAATTGGTTATTAGAAATTATTTTAAATTTCTACTTCTTTGATAATAAAACAAACTAAAATCAATTAAAAATCGAAAAATTAAAAAATAGATAATCTCTAACGTGCACAAGTGTAGTTTTATTTTATTCACGGACCTGAGTGTCAACTGTTGTATTGTAAAATTTTAAAAATACAAGACTTCCTTGCAATTGAGCTCAATATGATGCATTTTACGATATTACACCGTAATTTATTGCCAATGATTACTTTTACTTAGGAGTGTACCCTCTATCCCAACTGAAACAGATTGTTTGTCAACCACACCGTTTAGCAGATGTATTTGTCAATACTAAGTACCATTCTATCTTTTTACAACATTCGCTTCTCAATAACACCAAGTTGGAATATTCCGTGAGATTCGCCTTAATTTAATACATAATTCGAAATATGTTGATTCTAGGCGATAAGGGGTTATAACATAATTTGTAGATATTCAAATGCTCTATAGAAAAGCTCTAATCCATTAAACCCAAAAATATCGGTGCAATGGCCGCTTGAAATCATAAATTCGAAAAATTGCTTTAAAGTGAGGTACCCCCCCAAATTGCTTAAATGAAATGAATACAAATAATCCACGGCCCTCAGCGGCCTT
Organism: Lycocerus yunnanus; assembly: GCA_036346125.1. Classification (NCBI taxonomy): domain Eukaryota; kingdom Metazoa; phylum Arthropoda; class Insecta; order Coleoptera; family Cantharidae; genus Lycocerus; species Lycocerus yunnanus. The sequence goes on from JARFIX010000129.1 coordinate 400,637, forward strand.
CTTCTCTCTGGTCACGGCAGCGATCGGACAAAGAGAAAGGCGGAGGGTGCTAAGAATAACTGGGATGGATCTGGCTGCCCACCTATGACGAAACAGGCGAGAAAATGGACTTTGTTCATAGCTTGTTCAAATAAGTCTATAAAGAACGCTGCTGCGAGACATGGCATTGAGCTACCCACGATAATCTGGATAGAATCAATGCTAAAAAGCCGCATAGTAACGGCCTCACTAGGAGGGGAGGAAATCTCGATGGCCACGGCGAGGGGATGCCCACAGGGCGGGGTGTTGTCACCACTCTTGTGGTCCGTCGTAGTGGACGACCTACTGAAGAAATTAACTGATGATGGATTCTGCGTATTGGGATATGCAGATGACATTGTCGTTACAATTAGGGGCAAGCATGAAGGCATAATATCAAACCTAATGCAAACTGCCCTAAACAAGATAAAAGAATGGTGCGTAAAGGAAGAGCTCACAGTGAATCCTTCAAAACCATCATAGTTCCTTTTACTAAGCGTAGAAAATGAACCTTAAAGCGCCGCAGCTTTGGGGTTCATTGATACCTTTTCCGGAGAAGTGAAGTATCTGGGGTAACCCTGGATGCCAAACTCACATGGAAACCTCATGTGGACAAAACTCTTTCCAAAGCAACGGGAGCCTTCTGGGCCTGTCGCAAACTTTTGGAAGGAACTGGGGACTAAGACCAAAATGATCCATTGGTCATATACATCAATAATAAGACCCATTGTCACATACGCATCACTCGTATGGTGGACAAAAACCAATGAAATAACGACACAAAGCAGATTACAGAAGCTGCAAAGATTAGTGTGTCTGGGTATTACAGGGGCTATGTGCACAACCCCAACCGCGGCTATAGAGGCACTTTTAGATCTGTCACCTCTTCACCTACGGGTGAAGAGAGAAGCCTACAAACCGCCATAAAAATCACCCAAAATAGGAAATTCAAACCGGGAGACAGAACAGGTCACCTAAAGATACTGGACTATTTAAAGCCAGATCTACTTGAAAAACCTTGGGACATAATTCCAAAAACCTTTGACTTTGAGAAGCCGTACGAAGTTGTTATTCAGGACCGAGCTACGGCGAAAAGTCAAACAATACAAACGGACACAAAATCCTCCAACTGGTACACAGATGGATCAAAAACTGAATGGGGAACAGGCATAGGCATATATGGCCCAAGATATGAGGCATCCATAGCCTTAGGTACCTACCCAACAATCATGCAAGCTGAAATACTTGCAATTGCATTATGTGCCCATGAGTGCCTGCAAAGGAAGGTAAAGGGAAAGCAAATAAACATAATGTCTGACAGCCAAGCTGCGATAAAGGCACTAGAAGCCAATAGCTTCGAGTCCCTGTCCACCTGGGAATGCAGACAATCCTCAAAAACTGGCAAGGGCAATAAAATTGCCCTCCGCTGGGTGCCAGGGCATGAAGGAATTGAGGGAAACGAGATGGCTGACGAGCTAGCCAGACTGGGCTCAAATGCTACCCCTATTGGACCCGAACCCTTCTGTGGGCTATCCAAAGCACTTAGGGGAGGCGGTCCAGAGGTGGGAGGCAGAGAGCAAAATATCCTCTGGCATAATGCACCAGGACAGAGACAGGCGAAGAAATTCATAGAGTACTCGACTGAAGAAGCTAAAAGCTTCTTCTCTTATCAAAGAACGAAATTAGACTCATTACGGGGCTGCTCACTGGCCATTGCCAGGTGAGATATCACCTCAAAAAATGGGTTTTGAAGAAAATAATGAATGCAGACTCTGTGAATCGGAAATTGAATCGGCCGAGCACATTCTTTGCACTTGCACTGCACTAACTAGACTTAGGCAAAAATATTTGGGACAAACACAACTGACACCAAGGAGGTGAAAAGCAAGCCTCTTAGGACCATTCTTTGTTTTGCTAGCAAGATTGAATTCCTAAAAGCCAATTAGAAGGGTTATGAACAAAA